>NW_004624734.1:33440875-33466510 GCF_000247695.1 Heterocephalus glaber | reverse complement strand
GGGAAAAAATAAGAACCAAGAGAGATTATGTAAAGGTGCAAATTTCCAATGACGAATGTCATTATATTGTATACCTAAATTGTACCAATAAAATAAAATTTTTCAAAAAAGATCATTCCTTATAAAATGTTTTTCTTTTTCTTTTTAAATCTTTCTTTTCCTCAGACAGGGCTTCACTATGCATGCCAGGCTGGCCTTCAGTTCCTGATTCTCCTTCCTCACCTTCCAGAGTGATTTCTCATAAAACATTTAGCAGTTTCCTGGAACATAGTGAACCCTCAATAAATATCAGCTTTAAACATTTTTTCAGTGAAATTAGACAGATTCCACTTCTTCTCAGTGGAATGGCCAGTTGTGGGCCAGGGATGTTTGGTGACACTGCTCCTATTGCCATCTAGCAGTTGTCACACCAGCCAACAATGTGCTTTGCATGCAGGAACACCCCTTTTCCTGAATCATGGCCCTCAGGAAGTGTCCATCAATTTTCTATCCACAGGCAGCCATGAAGGCCTTGCTCCTGTTGTATAGCTGAACATGAAGAGGCACAAGGATCTGCTGAGACAATCCTCAGATTGCAAAATAGTGGCTGAGGAAGAACTGGCCCTCACAGCCCTGTGTTAGGGCCCGCATCCAGAGCACAGGCCTCTTCCAGTGAGGCAAAGCAGCTGCTCAGGAACAGGAGAGCCCTCCCAGGCCCTGCCACCACGGATGAGCCTCTCCTCTCCACGCTGTCCCTCTCCTGCATCCCGGCCCACAGTGGACCTGTGATAAGCATGTGTTGACAGTAGGAAACCAGAACCTTACCTCCAAGACCTCTCCCACTGTTGGGCCAACTCTGACATGAGCTGGTCAGAGCTCAAACAAGTCAAGTTTGGGAATGAGGCAGGATGGGAAGACTTCCCTTCTCTCACCTTGGGTCTGTCATGGGTGGAGGAGACAATAATAATGGGCAGCATGCACTGAGTGTTGTTCTTCCTAAGGGCCCAGAATTGAGCCAAATGTCAGAGCTGCACTTTGAACTCTGGGAATGGGATGGCAGAGGCCACACACTGTCACCTCGAAAACCCCTGTGTCTGGAGCTGCCATACATGAGCCACAGAAAAGGAGGGAGGGGCCACAAGCAGCACCTTGAGTGGCCTGAGTTTCCTTGGCTTCTTAGAACCTGTGTCTCTCCACATTGAGCCTCCAGGCTGCTTGAGAACCTGACACCTACTTGGAGCTGTCCCTAACCAGCTCCTCCCTCTTGAGTGGATGTGAGCCACCATTGTTTTCATCTTTGATGAAAGCCCATGGAGAAGACAGCTGGTATAAAACCATGATATTGTAAGCTCTAAAATGATCTAGAATTCCAGTGGAATGTCTAGATTGGGGGCTCTTATTCCCTGAGCACTACCAGCTCCCAACTCAGCTTCTCTTTGTCCCTCCCTCTCTGTCCTCATCCCACTGGGGCACTCTCTGCCTGGCTGTCTCTTGCTCACAGACCCGCAGCTGCACTGGACAGATCTCTGCATTAGCCATGTTGTCATGACATCAGTTCTACCCTGTGCTCCTCTCTGGGGCTGTTGCCACTGAGATCACTGAAGTGTCAGACTGTGATGTATGGCATACCAGTCATACAGACAAGCTGCAGGTCATAGGCCTGCTGAAATGGCCAGGACTGGGGCTGGAGTCTACATTTTCAACTGCTGCCCTCAGGATTTTATGAGATGAGGTGACATTTGGAATCACTGTCTACCTCCTCATTGAAATCTTTCTTGACCAGACCCTCCTTCTCCACCCACCCCCCTTTTGGATTAGTTTATAAATCCCTAGTCTTTGGGTTGCCATTTATGCTTTTATACCTTCAAGATCCTCCTTGTTTAATAATAGGTGTCTATGTCAGGCACTCCACTATTTATTTATTTGTTTGTTTATCATCTCCACTATTATTTATTATTATCTCCTCTATTTATTTATTTAATTTTGCAGTGCTGGGATTAAAGTCAGGACCTTGCCCACGCTAGGGGAACACTCTACCACTGAGCTACATTTCCAGCCCTATCTCCACCTTGTAACCACCTTCTTAGAGACAAACACTGGCTCCTGTCTTGCAGAGGAAACTCCCTCCCCTCTGCCTCCCCTGCCCAGCTCTCTGCCTCCACAGCTGCATTGATGGCTCATTCACAGCCATGCCCTCACTGGATGAGTTTTACACTACGTTTTGGCTGGGAAGAGACAAGAATCCAGCTCCAGAGCCTTGGCCCTGAGTTCATTGGGTCATATTTGTCACATTTTGCTTCTTAGTATAGAGCTTGGAAAATAGCAAGTGCTCAGTATGTTAGTGAGTAACTGAATGAATAAATGGAAGACAACCACATGTTAAAACACACACACACACTCACACAGATTCTGCCTCTGACCATCTCATTTCCTGCCTCCTCTGCTCTTCACTGCATGCCCAATCATTGCCCTCTTGGCCCTGCTTGGATAATAATCCTCAGATTTTCTGACCCAACCCATGGTCACCCAGCTGCTCCCAGAAATTCAATAGTAAATAGCCTCCTGATGATTTCTCTGTGACTAAAAGCTACTAAGTTCCAGCCCCGGCTCCTGAGGCAGAGGCTGGACTAGAACTAGCCCGACGGTTCCACTGGGCATGGTGGCACAAGCCTGTAATCCCAGCACTTGGGAGGCTGAGCCAGGAGTGATATAGGAGATAGGGCGTGGCAGAACCGGCTGGGGGAAATGAGCAGGACTTGTCAATTACAAGATCCCAGGGGCTGGGGATTTAGCTCAGTGTTATGCTGCCTACCTTGCAAGTGCAAGGACCCGAGTTCAATCCCTACTACCAAAAAAAAAAAATAGTAAAACAAGATCCCAGGGCAACATATGTAGGATTTCTTGAGAGCTGCCAAGAGATGTGAATGGCATGAAAAAGCGCGGCCGTCATGGAAAGCAGACACCACCATGTGTGAGTTTGTAGTTTCTCAGAACTGGCACGTACTTTCATTTTTGCTTTCACCCTCTTTTTGTTTCTTTGTTCACCCCAAGTTAGCCCTGCAGAGCTGGTTTCTCCCATCCCCATTTACCCCGCACTTTTCAAATAAACTTTTTGGCATGGTTATTGGCTTGTCTCATCCAGTTCTTTGTCCGAGGAAAGAAGAACCTGGAATACTTTTGATTGATGGGCCATTTCTTAAAAAACTACCCTATAACAGGAGGATCACTGTGAGTTTGAGGCCAGCCTGGGCTACACAGTGAGTTGAAGTTTGTTTTGATTTGTGAGGGTTTGAGTGAAGAAGGAGGGGTCTCCTCAAAGGCCTGCTCAGAACAAGTGGGCCTGGAAAGTGGGGTTTTGTGGGCTGATGAATTGTCCAACATCTCACCAATTCTCCTAGAGTTACTCCTGTCTCTCTAGCCACTGCCTATTACAATCTTACATCAAAGAGGCTGCTTGACCATCTTTATATCCCCAGCTGGTAAGGGTACATGCTCTACTAGGTCATTAGATCCTCAGCAAATATTTGTTCAAAGACTGAATAACAAAAAGCTACTATTTATAAATCACATGGCAGATACAATACTATCTCACTGCATTTGTTCAACAACCCTAAGTGACAAGAATTACCACTATCACCATTTCATAAATAAGGAGTTAACTCAGAAAATTTAAGTAACTGCCTTAAGGATCGCATCACCACCTAAGTAGTAATGCCAGAACTTGAACTGTGTTCCAGCCTGTTCCAAGGTTCCCTTTCTTTTCACCCAGCCAAACCCTAAGTGTCTACTAGCAGAGTTCGGGCTGTGGTGTTTTGAACTTGGCAGGCACAGCTGATTCCAGACAGGGCAGTTCTCCCCTCTTCCCAGCCCCCTTGGCTGGCATTTTGTTGTCTGTCTCCTGATTAATAACTACTGTCTAGTACTAGGATAATGTCATAACGACTCTAGTAGGAGTTATTTTTTAAGCATTCTGGCTTAAACCTTGAGGTGTATGTATGAAAACTGACCCCTCCTCTAACCCCAGAGCAGGGAGTTAGCATCTGAAGTGGCCTAATCAGGAATCTGCTCCCCAGAGCTCAGTTACTAAGCACTTAAGAGACCATCCAGATCTACACCCGAGGGTTTAATGTGCTTGAGAGATACTTGAAATAATTTCATTGGTGAAATAAGTGGTTTTCACAAGATGGAGTTGGCCAGGAAGATTAGCTGGGCGCTACTGCCCTTGCTTCATGAATGATGGGTAAGAACCAGATCAAGTCAACTGCCTGCCTTCTTGGAAGTAGGTTAGGTGTTTCGTGTCTGCTTGCCAATATATGTGTAGTTGGCAGAGTTTGGCCTTAGCCATTTTTTTGTTTGTTTTTTGAGACAAGATTTCACAATGTAGTTCAGGCTGGTCTCAAACTCATGGTGATCCTTCTGCCTCAGCCTCCCAAGTGCTGAGATTACAGACATGTGCTTTCACACCTGGCCCTGGCCTCTGCCATTTTTAACAGCCCACCTGTAAGAGGTTGCAAAAGAGAAGATAAATGGCCTCTACAGTACTCACCTTTCGTGTCCTATAGTTGTTAATAAGAGAACCCAAAGTCACCAAAGTGAAAACTGGCTCAGACTCATGGCTCACCTCCCTCACAAAAGGGACCCTCCAACCCAGAGCACATGGTGGCACTCTTCCCATCTCTGTTTCATCCTCTTTCTCAGGTCATCTAGAAATAATAAGCTACATCCAACAGAAATGAGCTTTCGGTGTGGTGGTACCATTTCTCCGTGGATCCTCCGAGGGTTCTGGGGGCCTTTCCAGCAGACTTCTGTGACCCCCCCAGTGCCCATCCCAACGCTTCCTGCTCTTCCGCTCCCACCTCAGCATTAGCCAAAGATGGTAGGTGGGCTTTCCTTTATTTCAGCTTTGCAGAATCTCTCTCTGCGGTAACTTCCTCAGAATCCTGCTGTTCCTCTCAAACATTTTACACTCTCGGGGAGCTGGGCTAGGAAATAATTGTCTCATTTTACAACAAGACAGAGATGGGGAGCAAGGATGCCCCCCACAAACAGTCAGGGGAATCTTATAGAGTACCTGGAACAACTTCAAAGTCAGCTACCACAAGTGAATGAATGAAAGGGAGAAGAAAAGGGAAGAAGAGAGATCAGTGTCAGCTGATGTTATTGTCTGAAGCTGGCCTGCAGCCAGCTGGATCCTTACCCTCAGTTCCTGGAAAAGTTTACGGAAAAACGTGCCTTAAACCAGAAAGTCTGGATCAAAGACAGTGTCCCTTTATCTCTGGTTAAATTAGAGGTGGGCCAGCCTGGAGGCCAACAGGGATTCATCTCTGGGGTGGGGTTGTTACCAGATTGGGGAGGGGTGTGTGTTCTGAACAAACAGTTCAGCAGAACACCCAAAGGACCAGCCAAGATCAAAGATGTTGAGTGTGAAAGTGTACTCCACAGGGTGGGAGGGGCCAGTGAGAAGAGCTCACTTCCCAGGAGGCTTGGTGATAAAGGTTTTGTTAGGGTTAGGATGGGATTGAGTGGCTGGTCTGAGGTTTTGCTTCAGCCAATGAGTGGCTTGGCTCTGCCCCTCTTTTACGGCCCTTGAAGGAACTGTCATGGTGTCCAAAGCCCACAGGGGGCAGGGGTGGGCGGAGAGTGGGGGTCAAAACTGCACAGTCAGTGACATGGTAATTAGGGCTGGGGTCTGCACAGCTGGGGTTGCTGAACATTGGGCACATACCCAGAGACTTGCTGTGTACAAGCTGGCTTACCCAGTTACTTTCTCCATTGTGTTTAGACCTGGATATCCTCGTCCTGAGTTAATGTTTAACCCAGAAGAGAGTTAGATCTACTCTGGAAAGCAGGTTCCAAGGTGCCCTCATTTTTTTCTCTACCTGTGTCCTCAGCTACATCCTGCTTCAGGATGGTGCAAGGGGCTGTGGGTGAGGGTGCCCCTGGATGCAGGCTTCCCTAATGCCAGAACAGCTGCCTCTGCCGACTGGGGACCCACTGGGGAGGGGACCCAATGAGAGGACCCTTGGGAGGGAGGCAAGAAGGGCAAGAAGAACTTTTCCGGGATGCCCGCTGGGGGTGGCTAATGTCAGGCAGAGAAGGCAACTTCAGCAAAGAAGGCTGATGAGACAACCACAAGTGTAAGATGGGAAACTATTCTGCCCTCAGTAGTCCCTGCTGGCCTAGCTCATGCAGGATCAGGCTGTTCAAGCCAGGAGGGGACATGCCCCATGCTCCTCTAGCCATCCGTTCACTCTGGTGAGTACAGGGTAAGGATTGGTATTGATAAATAGAAGAGCTACAAAATACAGCTATGAAAGATGCTGCAGCAATTGGAGAGATTTGAATGTGGCTCACGTACCATAAAAGTAAATGTGGCAGAATGCTAATAATTGGTAAATCCCAATGAGGAGTATATAAGCATATGAGTATTTAATGTATTATTTTTTGCAACTTCTGTTTTTTTTTTTTAATTTTTCTTTTAATAGTATGATTTTTTTTCTTTCTTTCTTTTTTTTTTCTTTTTTGGTACCGGGGATCAAACTCGGGTCCTTAGCCTGTGAGGCAGGCGGTGGAACCACTGAGCTAAATCCCCAGCCCAACTTCTGTTAAATTTGCAGGTTTCCAAGTAAAATGTTGGGAAGCTGGGCATGGTGATGCATACTTGTAATCTCGGCTACTTGGGAGACTAGGGGGCAGGAGGATCATAATTTTGAGGTCAGCCTGGGCAATTTAGTGAGACCTTGTCTCAAAGTAAAATTTTTAAAAAGTTAGGAATGTAGCTCAGGGGTAGAATGCTTACCTAGTATGTAAGAAGCCCTACATGCAACCCTCAATACAAAGAAAAGTTCGAGGATCCCAAAATTTTGTAATTCTATTATTTGATTTCATCTTTTTTTTTTTTTTGAGACAGGGTCTCTCTATGCAGTTCAGACTGGCCTTGAACTCACTATGTATCCCAGGCTGGCCCTGAACTTGCTGTGATCCTCCTGCCTCAGCCTCCCAAGTGCAAGGACCTGAGTTTGATCCACGGTACCAAAAAAAAAAAGATAAGGAAACTGGCTGGGTGTGTTGGTATATACCTGTTATCCTAGAACTTGGAAGGCTGAGGCAGGAGTATTGAGAGTTTGGGACCAGCACAGGCAACACGTGAGACCCTGTCTCAAAACAATTACACCCTCACCACTACTACCACCAAAAAAAAAAAAAAAAAGAAAGACAAAGAAACTGAAAAGTTAAAAATACCAAATCCCAGAGTGGCTAAGGAACTTGCTCAAATTACACAGCTGGGATTAAAAGAGAGCTCAAGGCTGGGGATTTAGCTCAGTGGTTCTGGCGCCTGCCTTGCAAGTACAAGGTCCCAAGTTCGATCCCCGGTACCAAAAAAAAAAAAGAGAGAGAGCTCAAAGAAGCCAGAGATGGTGGCACATGCCTGTAATCCCAGCATCCAGAAGGCCGAGGCAGGAGGACTGCCTTGGGTTCAAGGCCAGCCTGGACTGCATATGGAGACCTTGTCTCAAAAAAACCAAAGCGGGGTTGGGGGGGGGAGCTCAAAGACAGGGGGAGGTCATGCTTATAGTGGTTGGGTTTAGGGGTTTTTGTTGTTTTGTTTTATTTTTATTTTTTCTCTGAGCTAATAGTGGTTGGGTTTGGGTTTTTTTTTGTTTTTGTTTTTGAGACAGGGTTTCAGTAGAAGTTCAGAATGGTTCTGAACTCATAGCGATCATCCTGCTTCAGCCTCTTGAGTGGTGTCCTTTATTTTTCCCTAAAAGTGTTTTTTTTTTTGTACAGGGATTGAACTCAGGACCTTGTGCTTGCGAGGCAGGTGGCGGAAACACTGAGCTAAATCCCCGGCCCCCTAAAAGTGTTTTTAAATCTTTATAAACATAGCCAGGTATGGTAGCACATGCCTGACATGCCTGCACTCTGACCATTCTGGGAAGCTGAGGGAAGAGGATCACAAATTCAAATCCAGTGTGGGCAATTTAGCAGTCTAGGGAGAATTTGTCTCAATATAAAAAAAGGATTAAAAAGGGCTGGGGATATAGCTGGCCCTGGGTTGTTTTTTTTTTCTTTTGGTACTGGGGATTGAACTCAGGACCTTGTGCTTTCAAGGCAGGTGCTGGAACCACTGAGCTAAATCCCCAGCCCATCTGGCCCTGGGTTTAATTCCCACTACTGCAAATATAAATAAATACATAAAATAGAATAGAATAAAATAAAATCCTTACACACACTAGTTTGTTTAGTTTTTCCTTTTAAAAAGTTAGTATTTGGGGATAAATCATGCCACTGGCCCAGGCTGGAGGGAAGGAAGGGGCACTGGAATATATTGATACAAATATGGGTTGGTAGTTTCCTTTGAGGGCCACTTGGCAATAGCTTTTGAAATTTGAAATTTGCACTGTGCTTAGAGGCAGCAATCTCTTTTCTTCATGCTGTATGTGTGTGTGTGTGTGTTCAGTATTGGGAACTGAACTCAGGACCTTTGCACTGAACTATGTCCAGACCCTTTTAAAATTTTGAGACAGGGTCTCATTGAGCCACTAAAGTGCCCAGACTGGGCTCAAACTTGTGATCGTCCTGCCTCAGTTTCCTATAGTGCTGGAATTATAAGTGTGGGCCACCATGACTGGCTCAGTGATCTGTTTTATTATTATTTTTTTGGTACCGGGGATCGAACTCAGGTCCTTGCGCTTGCGCAGCAGACGGCGAAACCACTGAGCTGAATCCCCGGCCCTTCAGTAATCTGTTTTAAAGTATTAAATCATATGGATAGTCGCACATATAGACCAAGAAGTATGTACAAAGGCATTAATTGCAGTCAGGCAAAGGTTGGAAGCATCTTAAATACTCATTATTACAAATATTAAGAAACCATTAAAAAGTCAAGGCCGCTCTAGGTGTGCTAATGTGCCGATTAAGAGACAACAGATACTGTTAAAAGAAATAAAAAGTGGAAGTGAAGGGCCAGGGATTTAGCTCAGCAGCACCGCACCTGCCTTGCAAGTGCAAGGACCTGAGTTTGATCCCCGGTATCAAAAAAAAGGTGGGAAGTGAATACATACATACAGATAGGTATATTTATATACCCTGAATATATAAATTCTTATGTATGTCTAAAATATCTTGAAAAGCTACACATGCAAAATTTTAACAGTAGTTGTCTTTGACATGGGTGATCTGGGGAACACCCATGAGGGGGCAGGATGGGAAGGAGACTTATTTTTCAGTGTTAGCTTTGTGTATTATTGAAATTTATACCATGTGCATTGCTCACAGTGAACGAATGAATGAATGAATGAATCTCCTCTTTGCAAAATCCAGAGGATTTGCTTTTGGGCTTCCTTTGGCAACTTCTGGACTGTTGAAGGGGACAGCAGAGGCCACTGTCCCACAGAAAGGGATCGATCTGTCTCAATCTCTTTGAGCTATAAAGCCATTTACAAGTTTAAATTCAGCCTTTGGAGTCCAGTTGGCCCAGCGTGACAGCTCTCCTTAGTGTCTTGGCTCTCAAAATTGTGCAAGAGAATCCACCTGGGGAGCTTGTTCAAAGGGCAATTTCCCAGGCCTGCCCCGCGAGGGTCTGATTCAAACCTGGGGGTGGGGCCAGGGACTTTTCCCGGGTACTCCAGTGAGTCTTCCAACACCTTCGCGGAGAAACAGGCCCTGGTACTGGTTTGCTTTTGTTCAGACCTTGACTGAAAGACTGTGCTGGAGTTGGGAAGAAAGCACTATTTTCTTCTTTCTTTCTCTTCCTCTCTTGTTGTGTTGGTGCTGGGGTTGGCGCTCAGGGCTTGGTGCAAGCTAATTACACACTCTACCTACGAGCTACACCTTAGCCAGGGAAGCTCCGTCCCCGAAGTCGTTCATTTGCATCTTCCTACCCTCTACCAACCTAACCAATCCCCCGGGATGTGCGACTATAGTGGGTGAGCGGAGGGATGGCAAACTCCTGAACTACAAGGACTCGCTGATGGGTGTCCTGCTTGGCTTTCTTGATCCCTGGCCTTCTCCTTTAAAATAAAAAAATACGCACATAAGCAAGCAAGTTACCCTTTGGGCTGTGCTTGACACCTGCCCCCGCCCCCGCCCCCGCCCCCCCCTTTTCTCCTTCAAACTACAAATCAGCAGGACCTTGTGAAACAAGGACTTCTGCTCCCAATATCCACCTGGGCGCTACCTTCTTACAGGTGGCGGACAAACGCTGGAACCTTCTTCAGGGGAGGATCTGGTGGTGTCCCCCATCCTGCGAGCGTCCCGCGGTACAGAGAGGTGGGAGGCTGGAGCCCGCTGAGGTCATTTCCTGTGCCTGGCCGCGAGCCGCCGGCGATCCGCCTCGGAGGCGTTGGAGAAGCGCGGGGTGGAAGGAGCCCGGCGGCGGTGAATGGGAAGCAGCGCCGCCGCGCCGGGCTTTGTGCGCTCAACCCGCTGGGCCCCCTCCCGGCCGCAGCCGCGCTCCGCCCCGCCCCGCCCCGCCCCGCCCACCGCGACCCCTGCTGCCGGGCGGCGGAGACCCGGCGGGCGCGCGAGACGCGGGCGAGAGACGCGAGGTCGGCGGGGCGGCGGGGGCGTGGGGGACGACCGTGTGGACCGCCGTGGGGACGAAGGTGAGCGGCCCCGCGCCCCTGCCCGGGCCGGGGTGGGCTGGGGGTGTGCGGGCGGAGAGGGTGCTCGGCGGGCGGAGGGGACCGGCTCCCGCGGCCCGAGGGCGACTCCGGAGCAGGTGCCTCCCCACCTGGCCGCGGGCTTCGGCGGCGGGGAGCCCTGGAGACCTACCGGCAGGCCGGGGCAGGGCTGGCCTTGCCGGGAGGACCTGCGGTGTGGGACCGGCTCGATCCAGTTGCTCCGGGGAAGGGCTGTTGGGACAGACGACCAGGTTTCCACCCCGCCGGTGGCGCTCGTTTTCGCCTCTCCCCTCCCCACCTCATCTTCTGGCATTTCTGGGTTATTTCTTCTGGCATTTCTGGGTTATTTCTTCTGGCATTTCTGGGTGTTTCTCGTAAAGGTCCTTATGGGTCAGGCTTGGCTTCCAGGGACAGGTCAGCCAATCCGAAAGGAAAACAGATTGGGCACCGAATGACAGCCAGGGGTTTTGTGTCCCAGGAATGGGTCCCCAGGCACCAGGTGCTTTCACAGGGGTGGCAGAGCTAGTGAAGACCCTCTTGTAGAAGTAGTAGAATTCTCTCCCCATTGGATTCCTCCCTACCAGAATATCTCCTCCTTAAGCTTTTGCTATATGAATCTGTCTGGTAAAACTTGTCTACCTTGCCTTGGTTCTGGGAGAACGCTGCAAAGATGGATCATAAAGCAACCCTTTGAATAGAAAAGGCATTGGTTCTATTATCAGACTTCTCTGTGCCAGACACTGTGTATGGTGGGTCTTTATAGACCATAATTACCACCATTTTATAAAGGAGGAAACCAGGACTCGGAAAAGTGACTTGTCCAAGGTCATATAGTAAAGAGTTGAAAAGTCAAGCCTTCTAAATTCCAAATGTGGGGGGTTAGACTGTTGCCCTCCCCCAGGGCGCAGCAGGGACCTGGTCAGAGCTGGATTGTGATTGGGTGCACCCTGTGATCCCAAATTCATTGCAACTAACAACTGAGGTGAACACGTTGCCTCTTCTGCCCTTCAGGAGTCACCAAGTGCAGGAGAGAAGCATATCCTTCCTGTTCTGTTCCACTGCCTGTGGGGCCTTCCTCTTTACACTACCACCACACCCCCTCTGCCTGGGATGGAAGCCAAGGCCTCCGAATGCTAGGCCATTCTTCCAGTCTCTGCAAGGCTGTGTATCATGTGCAGACTCTACTCTGTGCTCCTTACAGGTTAGAGAATGCTTCATGGGTGTGGTTGTTAAAGTGACCCTCCTTACTCCTGTTTTGGGTGACTTAACAGTAGACTGGTGCTGAGCCACCATCCTACATTCCCTGGGCAGCCCAGCTCAGCCATCCTGCCCTTCTATCAAAAGCTTGTTCAAAGCTGACCTCCTCTATGGGGAAATAGGCACTTACTTAAGAATACTTAGGACTGTCTGGCAATTTAAAAGGTCTATCACTTAACCCTACCATTCCATTTCTAGGACTGTCCTTCAGCTATACCTGATATATATGAAATGATGCATATTCATTGAATATTCATTGCAGCAGCATTTTAGCAAAAGGTTGGTCACAACCCAAATGTCTATCAATAAGGGATTCTTAAGTAAGATCATGTAATAGCCATACTGCAGAACACATTAAAGCTGTTAAAAGAATGAAGGGAAAATGCGGCAGAGATGTGTACTAATACTGGAAGGTCTTATATTGCTCAGTGCAGTGTCCATAATGTGCCCCCATGTGCTCGTGGGCATGTGTATATGAATGCTTGCACATACCATGGATATCTCTGAAAATAAATGAACAAAAAGGATAGGGGATAGATCTGGGTTCCCTACTACTGCCAAAAAAGAGAGAAAAAGTTGGTGGAATTAAATTTAATCTCAGCAATATATCAAATCCCCAATGTCTCAGGTCAAGTTTGTGTTTTCTGTGGTAAAGGCCTTGAGTCTGAGGTCAGCAAAGACTCCTTGAAGCTCTTTTCCATTACCAGTCCTATCAGGCCCTGCCTCTGAGACACCGCCTGCTGACTTCTGTGGCCTTTTTCATTTTATCCAGAGCGCTGGAGGGTTTGGGAAGCCCCAAAGTGTCAGGGCCATGGGAGTCCTTTGACTCACCCACCCAGTGGTTTAGCATTCTGGGTACCCAAGGATCAGAACTGGGTTTCTCAAGAGTGACCATGAGTTAATTGTTGCTGCATGGGGCATATAGGGGTTAATTGTACTGTTTTTCCTACTTTGTATGTATTTTGCAGCTTTCCAACATAAAAAATTTTAAAGAACCAATTGAGCTGGGTTTCATTCCCAGCTTACTTCCTGGTTCACCCCCCCCCCCCTTTTTGGTACCTGGGGATCGAACTCAGGTCCTTGTGCTTGCGCAGCAGGTGGCATAACCACTGAGCTAAATCCCTGGCCCAGCCCACCCCTTTTTGTTGTTAATGTGGATTAGTGATGCTGGGGATCAAACTCAGGCCTGAGGCATGCTAGGCAGGTGGCTTGTCACTGAGCTGCATCCCCAGCCCTCCAGTATGTTTTTGCCATTAGTGATGTATTTGTGTTAGGCAAGCCTGGTAGCAGAAGATGCCTGGTGCCACAGCTGAAGCATCATGGAAAGTGGGCTATTCTAGATCCTGGGAAATCGGGATTGCTGGCTCACATCTGCTGTCCCTTGGTTCTGTGTCTCTCAGCCAGTCACAGATGTGATGAGTTATCTGTTCATTGTGAATCACTGCACTTGTCCTCTGTCTCCAGGTAATGAGTGAACACACCAGTCACATGCTTTGAAAAATTAAGAATCATTCTGTAAATGTCAGGTGTTCATTTCTGCTCATCCTTGAATTTCCTCTTTATGGGAGGTACAAGTGCAAGGTGACTTAGCGGGTGAGGCTATACTCATTAGTATCTTCTCTTATTTTATAGCTGTTGCTCAGACCACCTGCTTCTGCCGGAAGAGCCTCCAGGCCTTCGGCTTGGCAGCAGGTACCTTGCACCAGATCTGTTTCCAAACCTAACTCTCCTCGCATGCCGAGGCAGGCCTAACATGAGTCCCTGCCTCTTCCTGCGCTTGCCAGCAGCCCCAAGGGAGGGAGTGGATTAACCAGGTCACTGGATCAGTCCAGGACTGTGACGTCATTAAGGTTCCTGGTTGGGGAAAGCACTCTCTAAACTCTAGGTGTATCAGGGCCATGCAGAGGTTAATGACATTAAATGAAGTGTATGGGATTTTATTTCCAGAGCCCCCAGAGATTGTGATAATTTGGGTTTCCCTCTTCCCCCTGAATCTGAGCAGCAGTTTTGATGATCAGTAAGAGTGAATTAAAATTAAGCAAACTCTTAACTACACAAACGTTTGTTTCTTTCCCTTGCCCTTTTGGTTTTACTTGGGTGCTTTTATTGGTAATTCTTAGCCCTGGGCTAGATTGCAAAGCTCCCAGGTCCTAGTCAGATGTGCCATATTTTCTGTTTATAGGAGGAAAAGCAAAATCCCCCTAAAGGACAAAGGAAATCAAACATAAAGCCTCCCAGCCTCTCTGGAGGCCCTACAACGTTCTCTTTTGTCTTTTCAGCTGTGATCTTAGCTCAGAGAAGGTCTCGTTTTGTTTTGTCTTTTGTCTTCCTGCCTGTTCCAGTTGGTTCCAGTCTTTTGAGGTGGGGATGGCTGGGAGGCTACAATGTCGGGATTGTTTGGGATGACAGTTCTGGGTGAGCCCAGCTGAGGTCATGTGTCCATTGTTCTGAGGAGCCCAAAACCAAGAAAATACAACACCAGACCCATCAGTATTTAACTGCTAGGCTTTTCTCAGTGGGTCTACTAAATTTACTCAGGAAGTTTCTTCCCCGCCCCCAGTACCAGGAATCAAACTCAGGACCTTACATTTGCCAGGCAGGTGCAGCGCCACTGAGTTACACCCCCAGCCCTCTGACCCTGTATTTTAAAGGAAAAATCAGGACGCACGCCAAGAGTCTGTGCTTAGGGAGATTATGGTTCAGCCTGGGAAAATATGGAATATAATTTCACCTTAGTGCTAAGACTTCTGAAAAATTTTATGAACTGTTCCTCTCATTCGTTATAGTTTTCACAGGTCAGGCAAGCACCCTACCACTGAGCTATGTTCCTAGCCTCTTCCTGATGGGTTCAGAGCACAGTGGCTAAACAAGTTTAGAACCAGATCCCAGCCCCACTGCTCACTAGCTCTGGAGTTGTCTGCTCCTCAGTGTCCTCCTGAGTAAGGTGGACACAAGTGCACAGCTGTGATCTCTAGGTTGTTTTGAGGTTGCACACACCTGGCATACAGTAAGGACTCAATGAATGATGGCTGTTTATAGTGCACAGTCGGAGAAAGATAATTGCCAAAGTCAGATGTGAGGGAAAAGAGTATTGGTGACTGGTCACCAGAGAGGCTCCCTGCTGCTTGGAGTTGTTATTTGGCCACAGCACAGGAGGCGGCTGAGTTTCCTGAGGCCATTTGGATCCTGTGGAAGGAAAAGGATTTAAAAACACACTGTGCCTCTGCCTCTTCTTAGTCACACTCTACCTGCTTCCTCCTTTTCTTATCCCTGACCTAGTTTTTTCTCAAATACATCCAGGAGGCATCTGGGGAGATTCCCGTGGCTGGAGATATTAGAGGTGTCTACTTAATTGGTTTTGAATTTGTACTGAGTTTTTGTTGTTGTTGTTGTTTTTCCCCAAAGACATGTGCCCTACTCCAGGGCTGCAGCAAAATATCCAGCAATTTTCTGGTTTGCATCTTGTGACTTGAAGGGGAGGAGAGAATGAGAATCTGTTCGGAGGTAGGGTGATTTGATGACAACTGGCAGAATCCCAGCTAAATAGGTAATTGTTAAGGAAATTCAAAGCATATTTCCTTTTCACTTTCCCTGTCAGACACCCACATAAGTGTAAGGAGAATCAGAGCACTGGAACCCAGGATTCTGCCTCCAGTTAGCTATGTGAACTTGGATTAATCTGTTACACATTTTTGTCTTTCCTAAATACCATAACCCCTACCCATTTATCCACATATCAACTGGCAATTGTGACCACGTTATTATTATTATCATATTATTATTTTGCCATACTGGGGATTGAACCCAGGAAGTGCTGAGCCACACCCCTATCCCTTTTTATTATTTTGAGAATGGGCCTTCCCAAGTTGCCAAGGCTGGACTTCAACTTGCAATCTTCTTGCCTGAGCCTTCTGAGTAGTAGTAGCAAGGATTACAGGTGTGCACTGTTACACAAGGCTCAGATTTTAATTTTGTAAGTAGAGTTCTTTGAAAAACTCAAAGACTAGGGACTGCTTTTATTTACTTTTGTACATCTGAGCCTAGAACAGGATCTGGCACATAAATGGCTGTTGAATGGTGTTTTGACTTGTGTTTAGATGTCCCCACAAAGCCTCAAGTGAATGAGGTGGGGCTGTTTTGTAGGTGGCTGAAAGTAGAGTGTGTGATTGATTCACGGTGGGGCTAGGCCCGAGGGCACTAGGATTAAGGGTGTGAGTGCTACCGGCCTCCCCAATAATCTGAATAAGATAAAAGAGGCAGGAAGAGGCTGTTAAGGTCTCTTGTTGCCTTTTGCTGACTTCTGCCACTCTGAACTGTTGCCCCTCTGCCTCCCTGCTTTGGATCCAGCCAATTGTGGACTGAAACCTCTACGAACTGTAAGCCAAATAAACCTTTCCCCTTTTTAACTCTGGGTGTTGAGTATTTTGTCTCAGCAATGAGAGAAAATTAACTAACACACATGGCTAACTGAATGAAAAATGAGCCCTACTTTTCATTGCCATAAAAAGCAGACCATGTTCTCCTTAAGGTTTTGTGACTTCCTGAGGTTGTTGCCTAAGTTATGCTGGATGGGACACTGAGAGCTAAACTGGGATTGTGAGAGAAAAGCGATGACCACTCCCTTCCCCAGCCCTGTTTTCTCTGTTCTCCCTGGCTCCTCCTTTCCCCACACAGTCCCTCCGCACACACCCTTTCTTCTCTCTGTGCTGGTTCTTAGAGCTCCCAGGAATATCCAGAAGTTGATTTCATCATGGCAGAATTCAAGGTGGACACCCAGGCCAGTGTAGACTGGCAGAAACGCTGCCTGACCCTGGAAACGCAGCTTTTCCGATTCCGCCTACAGGCCAGCAAGATCAGGGAGCTGCTGGCTGACAAGGTGAGTCCCCAGGGCCCGGAGCTGCCATCCCTCGCCTTAGAGGAGAGGGCCAGAGTTAAACTTTCAGTTACACATTTTTCCACACATGCGAAGTGAAACCCGAGGTTTCAAGACCAAGCTCAACTCAAGACCAAGCTCAACGTTTTACTGCCCTGTCATCTGGTGTTCCTTCCTGCTCTGCCTCCTCATACAGCACACCAGAGAGGTGATAGGAATCTTGGTCCTCTGTCATCTCGAGTCGCCTGGAGGCTCTGTTATTCCCTTAACATTTCTTTTCAGTGTTTAGGAGAGAAGAATGCAAGTCTCCACCCTGCTGCTCACTTCTTAGTAAGCACCTGAGCTCCCGCAGGCTGCCTGGTTTCCTGGGGACACAGGGTTTGGAGCCAGCTCTGCCTGGCTCTGCTACTTGTTAGCTATGTAACCCTGGACCCTTCACCTCAAAGGCAGGGACGCGAATGTCTTCCTCTCAGCGTTAGAGAATTATTTCAAATCACATACGCTCCTGGCCCAGAATCCATCTAAGATGGGAAGTTATCTACAGGCCCAGGTAGCTGCTCTAGGAAACTGACCGCCTTTCGTAGCATTTCTGTGGGAAGATGCACTCTAAACAGCTGACATTCAGTGGCATTTTGGAGCAGGACTCATCTCAACAATGACTTGCACTTAAAACAAAAACATATATGTGTATAGATTAAATCATACATTCTCTATAGTTTTGCCTCATCTACTTAGCAAACCATTCTTTCATAGCACAAAGGTAAAATCATGTTTCCAAGTACTGTCAAAGTCCTGACTTATTAAGGCAGAATAAATGACAAGTTTTATTGACAGTCCTGCAACCTGGAACCAGGAAGGCAGGTCAGTGGTGTCACCACGGCGCTTCCATGGCCAGGGCAGGGTCTCTGGACCAGCCTGTACTAGAACTCTTTTTTTCAGTTTTCCTGAGATAGGGTCTTGTTCAGCAGTTCAGGCTGGCCTTGAACTCACTATGTAGCCCAGGCTGGCCTTGAACTTGCTGCAATCCTCCTGCCTCAACCTCCTGAATTCTGAGATTATAGGTATCAGCCACCATGCCCAGCCAGTCCTGTACTAGAACTCTTGGGCCTTGCTGTCTCTTGGTTCAGACTGTATGAGACAGACACTCACAGTTTCCTGTGGGGGCTGCCAGATACTGTCATGGAAAGAGACGAATTCAGCCCCCTCAGGAAAAGGGCAGCAGACCTTAGACAGTGATTCTTGAGGTGTGGTCAGAACCACTTTTCTAGAACCACCCAGAGTTCTTGCTAGTTAAGCACATGTGTTTCTGGGCCCCATCTCAGTCTTCTTGATCTAAGTTTTCAGGGTGCTGCTAATAATCTACATATTTAACAAGCTCGCAGAAAATGGTTTTGTACCCTGTAAAGTTTGAGAATCTTGCCTTGGCCATGATATTGGGCTAGAGTGTGAGGGCAGGAAAGGATAAGGAGGTGTCTACTCAGGAGGAAGAGACTTCCATTTCTAGTAATGAGGACAACAAAAATAACTTTTGAAATATCATAGGGCTTGCTATGAATAAAAAGGCGAATGAGAGAAACATTTATCGACCTGCACAAGAAGATGGCAGCAGCCTTTCTTGCTTAGTTAAGGCTCAGGTAGAAAAAAGCAGAAGCAAAGAAAAAGAGGAAATCTTCAAGAACCTGACATAGAGGCCGGGGATTTAGCTCAGTGGTTCTGCTGCCTGCTTTGCAAGTGCAAGGTCCCAAGTTCAATCCCCGGTACCAAAAAAACCCAAAAAAACCCTGACACTAACAGTGTTTTAACATTAGGATTTATACCACCCGTGTGGTTTAGGAAACCTAAATTCTAGGCCAGTGTTAAACCCTGGGAAACCTTCCAAGAACAGACACAGAACCTCTCTGGAGAGACCTCAGTCCAGATCACTCAGGATCCACACAGAAAAGAGCCTTAGTGAAGATGGATCTGTAATCCAGAAGATTGCCTGCTTGGGGGAATAATCTACGAGTGACAGTCCACATCCATAGCAAACAGCTGCACTTCTGACAGTAGAACTGCTGACGTTCAAAACTTTCGAAGACTTAGCAAGAAATTGAAACACAAGACAATGATAACACAGTATCTGAAAAGATCAAGAAAACTTGAAAACCAAAAACCAAATAGAACTTTAGAAAGGAAAGTGGTTTCATTGAAATTAACTTTTTTTTTGAGACAGGATCTCACTATGTATCCCAGGCTGGCCTTGAACTCACTATGTAGCGCAGGCTGTCCCTGAATTTGCAGTGATCCTCCTGCCTCAGCCTCCCGAGTGCTGGGATTACAGGTGTGCATCACCATGTCCAGGGTGAAAACAACTTTAGCATGGATAGATTGCTTCAACATCAGGTTAGCCACTGTCAAAGATAGACATAATGAACAGAAGGCAGAGCTGAGGAAGTCATCTGGATGCAGCACAGAGAGACCCAGAGCCAAGGAGCGAAAAGACGGTAGGATGATGAGACCTCCACACACCAGATGAGACTCTGGAGTGGAGAGGAGAGCGAGGAGAGCACTTGAGGAGATAATGGCTGGAAAGTTTCCAGTCTTGAAGGAGATGAAGCCTAATGCTCAGAAGGCAGAGTGAGTCCAGATAGGATAAATTTCAAAAAACCAGTGCCTTCTGTTTTAGGTAGATTATAGTTTGGCTGCTGTAAGAAAGAACCTAAAATAACACTGGCTTAAATGAGCCAGATATTTATTTCTTTCTCAGGTAACATTCTGGAAGATAAGAGATCCAGCTCCACGGCAGTGTCTTATTGTAAAGAGACACAACACTGATAGCACCATTCCAACCCCTTCCCTCTACATGCATGACCAAAGGTTGCATACCTTCCTTCCTTCACACCCCGCTGGCCAGATATTAGCCACATGGATCTATCAGTTGCAAGAAAGGTTGGGAAATGTGGTCTTCATTCTGAATAACTATGTGCTCAGCTTAAAGTTTGATGTTCTATTTATTTGTTTTGTCATTGGCTTTTTGAGACAGGGTCTGGCTGTGTAGTTCAGGCTGGCCTTGAACTCACTATGTAGCCCAGGCTGGCCTCATACTCATGGCAGTCCTCCTGCCTCAGCCTCCCCAGTGCTGGGATTACAGGCATGGGCCACCGTGGTTGGCTTGGTGTTCTTTTTTTTTTGGTACTGGGGATCAAACTCGGGTCCTTGTGCTTGCGCAGCAGGTGGCAAAAGCACTGAGCTAAATCCCCGGCCCCTTGGTGTTCTTTTTATGAGAAGAGGAAAACAGATAATGGGAGGACAACCAGCAGTCTTTTAAGTATAGAATAGTAAGAGCAATAACAAATAGAAATAAAGTACAGTCTCTATATAACTTAAAAATCAATAGAATAGGAAAGTGGAATAAAGAAAGTATATTAAATCCAGATAGGTTACAGGAAAAAAAAAAAAGGAGTGTATATGGGACAAAATGTAGTGGTAGAAATAAATCCAATATAGTGGTCATAATGAGCTCTGTGTATTGAAGTACTGAGGTATGAAAATTGGGCCAGGCATGGTGGTCCATATCTATAATGCCAGCACTCAGGAGGCTGAGGCAGGAGAATTGCCATGGGTTTGAGGCCAGTCCAGGCTACATAGTGAGTTCAAGGCCAGGCTGAACTATGCAGAGAAACCCTGTGTCAAAAGAAGGAAAAAGGAAAAAGAAAATTGGAAATATTCTAAATGTTTATTAACAGGGATGGGCAAACACATTAGTACATTTGTACAATGGAATACTACTTTGCAGTTAAAAATGGATTAAACAAAGCTTCGTGTATAAGATCAGTAAATCTCAAAAACAAACGTTGAGTCAGGCCTGCTGGCCTATGCCTATAATCTCAATACTCTGTGAAGCTGAGGCATGAGGATTGTAAGTTTGTTCCTTGCTGGACAGTTTAGCCACTTAGTGAAACCCTATCTCAGGAAGAGGAGGGGGAGGGGCTGGAGATGTAGCTCAGAGCATGGGTCCTGGGTTTAGTCCCCAGTATTGAAAGAAAACAGAAAAATCGACATTGAACAAAAACAACCAGAAGTGTATAAATGCAATACAGTTTATGTGCTAGACACACATAGCAGTGGGCCTGTGTGCTCTAGATGTGTGGGCTGAGTGCCTACAATACTGTGCAGGTCTTACAAAATGCTCTTTAGGCTCGTGGTTGGCAATCTTTGGCTTAAATCCATTCTTTGTGTAGGTGAATCCTAAGTTGGATGACACATAGTCTATCACCTAAACATGAAAAGGAAAAGGGGAAAGAGGCTTTATTACCAGTTATGCTGGGATAGCAGATGAACATCAGACCACCCTAGGCAAACTGGCCTTATTGCTCCTAAGTGCTACCTTTGTAAAGGGAAATCCAGAACTATAAACTGCCAAGTGCCAGATAAGGTACATGTGCTTCACAAGAGATGTCTTGTGTAATCTTCAGAACAGTTCTAGGGGTTGGGTGTGTCATTACTCTCTCTGTATTGGCGAGAGAGGACGCCACACCATGTGAAGTCAGCTAGGTCCCAGAGCCTTGGCTCTTACCTGTCCCAGTCCATCAAGTGGGTACAGAGTGGCAGTGGGGATGTTGAACCCCCTTTTCAAAGGAATAGTTGAGTCCCAGAATGGGGTGGTTGGGTGTGGCAGGACTGGGCTGGGCTTGCAGGGGAGCATTTGTGGTTCTTCAGTCACAGCACCTCCATGTGGGACAAGGAGCTGTGGACATGAGGCATGAATACCATCGGGTTGGTGACAAGTACATTTCATCAGGTTGCTGCAGCCAGCTCTAAGGCAGCTTGTGAATCTTACTTGCAGCTGGTGAAAGTGGATCCCTGTCAGCTGCCTAAACTTGATGCCTCCTTGGCTGATGTCACCCAGACCCATGCATGAGGAGGACAGCTGAGGACATGGTCTCAGGGAAGCAAACAAAGGATGGCTCACCCATAGTGCCAGCTTGTCAGAGGTCCAGGTGTGGCCCTTGAAAGGATCTGCCTGAGTGACAGGTGTCAATGCTAAGATTAAAAGGCTAGTTTGAAAACTCGAAAAGTGAACACATCCTAGTGCACTCCAGCAGCAATAATTAATTTGCATAAAAATGAGGGAAACTTGAAGTTAAAAATACTCGTTTCAGGGCTGGGGATTTAGCTCAGTGGTTCCACCACCTGCCTCGAAAGCGCAAGGTCCCAGGTTCAATCCCCAGTACCAAAAAAAAAACAACAAAAGCTTTTCAAACAAGGACAGCAGAATGTTAACTGTCGAGGGCAGTGGCAGGTACTCAGATGGTGATTATTCTTTTCTAAAACAGTCATAGATATTCAGAATGTTTTCACTGTTCAGGAAGTAGTTCTAGAGAAAAATATACTGCAGCACAAGACTGAATACAACATGCCTGAGTGTCAGGTGTCCTTGGCGGGCGGACAGGAATGACTGGAGGGTGGGAGCAGTGAGACCAGCTGGCAGCCTTGGGCCCTGGCATGGACACTGCCCTACCCTTCCTTTTGCTGCAGCGGGCCACACTGCAAAGCGCTGTCAGGGAAGCCTGGGGGTGGAAAGGGCTGCTGCATGGCCAGTAACAGGATTCCTGCCTCTGGCCAGTGCCATTAACCACTCGACCTAAATGAAAATGGCCAGCTGAGAAGTAAGACTCAGACTTATTCTTCACTCTGCCTTGGTCTCCATCTCAAAATAGGAAGACAAGTTTTTTCATCAGATGAAATTAGAAAATGTTAGGTGATTGTTGCAGAAGGTCACCAGTATGAATTACCATTTCCCATGGAAGCTATGTGTCTTCTGTGCTGCAGAGCAGATGTTCAGCTAAAGGGCAATCTGGGAAACTTGTTGAGAGTCCCAGGCCTTGGCATTCAATGTTTCCTTGTAGTCTCACTTATTTTTGAGACAGAGGCTCACTGTGTAGTTCAGGCTGGCCTTGAGCTCATGTCGATCCTCCTGCCTCAGCCTCCTGAGTGCTGGGATTATAGGCATGCGCCACCACTCTCAGTTCAGTCATGATTCTTAAACCCTGTAGAGGATGGGAAGGAGATGGAATAATGGTGTCTGGACCTGGCCCTTCCCGCCACCCTACACGGGGGCAAGAGGTGGGCTGTCGCTTTCTCAGCCCCCACAGTTCTTCACCTGCCCCAAGGCACTCAGTATCCCGGGAGCAGGGAGTTGTGGGGATCTCTATCCTGACACCCTCAAGCCACTTGAGCCAGGCAGGGAAGCCTGGCCAGAGGGCGGTGTCCGAAAGCTCTGCTCAGCAGTGCTGATGTTGTATTCATACTCAGACGTGGCACCTAATCTTCCCTCCTTCCCTCTCTGACTGAGCAGATGCAGGAACTGGAGCAGAGGCTGCTGGAGGCCGAGGAGAGAGCAGAGAAGGCAGAGACCCAGGTAATGGGAGGGGATTGGTGTGAGGTGCCAGGGCAATGACCTGCCCCTCCCATGGACGCTCGTGGGTGTGCTTACCACTTTGATGAGTGCCTTACAAGGACAGAAAACCATAGTTGTGTCTCCGACTTGAACAGATTTGAGTGCAGGAAGCTTTCTGTGTGAATGCTAAGTCTTTGGGTCAGGTCAGCACAGGGAGTGGATGTATGAGTCCATAGAGACCATGCTATGCTCAGGGCAGTCTCAGTGGCTTAGCACTTTAATTCTCACACACGGTGCCCATCTTTCTAATCTGAGAAATTAGTTTCTCCCTTGTCAGTTCCTTCTTTGGCCTAAATAAAAGCCTAACAAGTGATCCCTACATTAACTAGCCCAAGCTGTTGTGGGGAAGGGCTCTGGCCTGCAGTCATGTCGTTGGCCATTGTACACAGGGCGAGTGGTGTGAAACCTCACAAGCCCATCGGTACTTTTCAGGTGGGTGTGATGGAAGAGAAGGTAAAACTGTCCAATCTTAGGAATGTGGACTCCACAGGCAGCCTGCACCGGAAATACCAAGAATTGCTGAAAGCCATGCAGAGCCAAGTAGAGCTCATCAGCCAGCTGGAGGCACAGCTGGAGAAGCAGGTAAGATGCCAGTCTCCTCACCATCTGCACCATTGGCCCACAGCCTCCAGAGCCCCTCTGCTGGAGCCCTGGAGTGATGGGGAACTCACTCCCTCAAGAGCCTGTTCTTTTATGGGCAGATTTAATTCTCCGAGGATCCCTCTCACTTCTGCGGTAGAAGTCAGGCAGGGGATATAGAGGCAGAAATACCTTGCAGACAGACTGTTCTGATTTTAGTATATGTGCTGCTGAAGCGCTCAGACAGACTGTACTGGGTATGAATCCCACTTCCAGCACCTGTTGCTCTCTGATGATGGGCATATTGCTTAAGTCACTGACTTTCAAGCCACGGACGGTGGCGCATGGCTGTAATAATGGCTCTAGGGAGGCTGAGGCAGGAGGATTGCAGCTAGTTCAAGGCCAGCCTTGGCTGCATGGTGAGTTCAAGGCCAGGCTGAACTACACAGTGAGTCCCTGTAGAAAAAATAAAAGTCACTGACTCTCGTTTTCTCCATTTATAAAATAGAGGCTATAATACCTCACAGGGCTTTAGGGAGAATTAGGCCAGGTAATCTGTGTATAGTATTAGACATGTGGTCAGTGCTTGGTACAGAGAGCTCTTCCCTCTCTGTATTAGCCTTGGGTCCTGCCAACATGTGCTGCACAATACTTGGCTGTAATGTGACCACAGCAGCACAGGCCTGAATGGTCACTCTTGGTCACCCATTTGGCCAAAGTTGAATGAACTTGAGTAGGGAGAGGCCGAAGTTGCCACAGGTCAGCGGTACAGCTAGTCAACACTCTTGGTCCCCAGAGTACTTTTTTGGTAGACAGGGCCCCCTGTGTTTCCCAGGCTGGCCTCAATCAAATCCCCCAGTCTTCCTGCCTGAGCCTCCTGTGTAACAGGGATGACAGGCATGCGCCACTGTTTCTGGACATGTGAAAGGACTTTTGGGATGTCCTTTTGTCAGGTCCTGTGCTCAGCCGCCGCCCCTCCACAATCTCATGTCTCCATCACAGTTCTGTCCCTTCCTTCTGCCACTGTCTCATCTGTCCAGTTTTCCCTTCTGTCTACAGCGCCATCCATTTCCAACAATAGACCCCACAGTAGGGTCAGTGACTTCATTTTCTATATATTTGTTCTGTGTGAAGTCCCAGGTAATCCTAGCAGTGCTTTCAACCATGGCTTTTTATGGTTTTTTTTTTTTTAATCTTTATTTTTCTCTTGATACCCTGTTCACATCCTTTACAGATGTCAGATTGTTCATTTCAAATAGTCCTTTGTGTATGTGTGTAATTTGTGTTGTAAATCCTTCCCAACTGGTCTTCTGATTCTGTTTAAGGGATTTTTTATTTTCAGTCACACACTAATTTATAGTTAGGATATAGATTTAATAGTCTTTTCCTCTGTGGCTTTTTGGGATTTGTATTATGTTTAGGAATTTGTAAGAACATAACTACTTTTTTTTCTTTTAAGCTATTCCCATTCAGTCACTTGATGTTTCTTTTGGTTTCCCACCTCTGGTTATTCACTCTCCCTGTGACCTGATTAACAAAAGTCCCTGTCTTTCTTGCAGAAGCAGATGAGAGCCGAGGAAGCAAAAATTGTTCAAAAAAAAGCTGCAAAGATCAAAGAGTGGGTGGCACTGAAGTTGACAGAGGTGAGTCGGGCTCTCTGCTCGGGGCCGGCCGGGATGTGGGTGAGCTTGGTCGCCCTTCTCCCCAGCTCCCTTCCTGCTGTGTGGGTCCTCGCCTGCCCACGTGTTTGTCATCCACTTGTCCTGTGTTCATTCTTTTTTTTTTTGTTTAAATTCTTTTATTGGTACATTTTAGGTATACAGTATGTTTACATTTATCATTGGGTGCTTGTACCTGTACATGATGTATCTTGGTTCTTATTT
>NW_004624734.1:33391115-33440775 GCF_000247695.1 Heterocephalus glaber | reverse complement strand
AACCTCTTTAAAAGTTTAACCCAGGGCCAGGGACTTAGCTCAGTGGCACCACACCTGCCTTGCAAGTGCAAGATCCTGAGTTCGATCCCCGGTACTGCAAAAAAAAAAAAAGTTTAAGCCAGGTGTGGTGACACATGCCTGTAATTCAAACACTCAGGAGGCCAAGGCAGGAGGATCACTGTGTGTTTGAGACCAGCCTGAGCTACATAACGATACCCTGTATCAACAAACAACATCAATAACAAAAACTTAAGTTCCATACCTGTTCCTGAATTAGACATCCAAGAATTTGGACTTTCATCTGGTTTACTGAGGTAAAAAGCACGAGGATGTGCAGCAGCAGCAAAATCAGACTGCAATTCAAGAAAGAAAACAGTTGGTGGGGAGCTGAAAATCACAAGGCACACACTGCTGACAGGAGTGAGAGTCAGGTGTTGCAGCTGGGCAAGGGAGCACTGTGGAGAGGCCATGCAGAACACCTGGTTTCCTTGTGTTGCATGAGCAGAGAGTGACAGGGTTAACAAAGAAGGCTTTCCTTTTCTTTTTTTTTTTTTTTTCCAGGACTGAGGATGGAAGCAGTGCCTTGAACATGCTACGAGTGACCTACACGCTCAGCCCTGTTCATTTTGAGACAGAGTCTCACTAAATTGCTCAGACTGGCCTCAAACTCTGATCCTCCTAACCTCAGCCTCACAAGTAGCTGGGATTATAAGTGTGTGCCACTGTACCCAGCTCAAACTTCCTTTCCCTGTGTAATTGGTAAAAGTTTATTTTGGTTCTCTGTGGAGTTGGAAGGAGAAAGCTGAGGGCAGGAATTACCTAATGAGTTCAGAACTAAAATGTTATTTATAATCTGTCATCTACTTTCAAAAGAGATTTGAGGTGCCTGGAATTAAAATCACTTAGACCGGGCATGATAGCACACATCTTTAAAAATCCTAGCAGTCAAGGAGGCTGAGGGAGGAGGATTGCAAATTTTGAGCTCAGCCTGGGCAACTTAGCAAGAGTCTGTCTCAAAATTTTAAAAAAATTTAAAAGACCTGGAGATATAGCTCAGTTCTAAGTCCCTGGCTTCCTCAGTACCACAAAAAGAGTCATTGTGTAAGTCATTGGTAAAAAAATTAATGTTTCAAAGCCTTAATGATTCATTTTTATCATTATAAATATAATAAATCAAATTAGCTCTGAACACCACAAATCAATAATATGAATCTTAAGTAGCAGATTACTTCTTTTTTGTGTGTGTTTTGTACCTTTTTTTTTGGTTAAATTCTTTTATTGGTACATTTTAGGTATACAGTATGTTTACATTTATCATTGGGTGCTTGTACCTGTACATGATGTATCTTGGTTCTTATTTCTTTCCCCATTACCTGTGCTCCCTTCACCCCCTCCACCCTTCCCTATTTACATAGACTTCGTTTCCATTTTTCCCTTTTCTTATAATTTTTCCTTTCCCTTCTTTCCCCTTCCCCTCCCACTTCCCCAACCCCTTTGAACCTTTTCTTCCTATTTCAAATTATCAATTATTTGTTTTAATCCTTATTTACACTTTCATTTACTCACACTAGAGAAACTATTCAGTATTTACACATGTGTATCCTATTTATTTCACTTAAGAATATGGCCTCAATATGCATCCATTTAGCTTTTTTTTTTTTTGGTACCGGGGATCGAACTCGGGTCCTTGTGCTTGCACAGCAGGCAGCGAGACCACTGAGCTAAATCCCCAGCCCTCATCCATTTAGCTATAAATGTCTCTAGTTTCTCATTCTTTGTGGCTGAGTAGTACTCCATTTTATAAAAAAATCACATCTGCTTTATCCAGTTTCCAGTGGATGGGCACTTGGGCTGTTTCCAGGTTTTAGCTGTTACAAACTGTGCTGCTATGAACATGGGTGCACATATATCGCTGTGGTATGATTCTTTTAATTCTTTGGGGAAGATAGCCAGCGAGGGAATAGCTGGGTCAAATGGAACTTCCAGCCCTGGTTCTTTGAGGTATCTCCATACTGATTTCCACAGTGGTTGTACCAGTCTGCACTCCCACCAACAATGGAGAACGGTTCCTTTCTCTCCACACCCCCACCAGCATTTTTTATTGGTTGATTTCTTGATAGCAGCCATGTCCTGTGTTCATTTTAAACACTGGGACATGTGGCTTTACCTCCCTTCTGTCTTGGTCATTTTCCCTGGAGCTCCCGATTGGCTTGTGCTGGGTGTAAGTTTGGAAAGAAAGAATGAGTCACTTCCAGCCAGGCCCCTCAGTTTCCTTTTGAAGAGCACACTGTCCACTCCATCCCCTTTCTCTGTCCTCCATTATTTTTAGCTTTTTGTTTTTGTATTTTTCTTTTTAAAAATTATTTTGCCTACACTTCATGTATTTTAATTGTTTTCAAACTCTTGTGGGCTGATTTTCAATAGCTCACAGCAAGGAAGCTGCTCTGCTACACAGGAAACCCCAACCCAGAAGCAAAAGGCTTAGGGCCAGCTTCCCCTCTAACATGCTTTACCTGACAGGGGATGGGCCAGAGGGTGGCCCCTTTCTAGCCACACCATTTCCCCAGATGAAGGGCTCCCCAATTCCCCTATGGTCCCAGTGCACAGCAGGGGGACACTGTGGGGACCAGTGGAAGATTGGCTGTCTGAGGCCAGCTGAGGCACCATTGGCACTTCTTTATGTGTCTGCCTGGGTGGGGCTTTATAACTTTTTAAAACAGTGTAGTAAAATATACATAAAATGTATCGTCTTTATCATTTTTATAAAGCACACAATTCTGTGGCATTTAAGCACATGGACAATGTTGTGTAACCATCACCACTATTTCCAGAACTTCTCATCACCCCAGAACCCTCCAATCACAGTCCCCATTCTGTGCCCCACCCCAGCCCAGTACCCGGTAGCCTGTATTTCCCTTTCTCTCCATTCATTTATTTCTGTAGTGGATCAGTTGCTATAGCTGTATTTAAGAAGCAGGGAACCGGAAGCTACAGTGCTGCTGTCAGAAAATAGCTGGGTGTGGTGGTGCATGTGATCCCAGCATTCCTGGGAGGCTGAAACAGGAAGATCACAAATTCCAGTCCACAATGGACAACTTAGTGACTTAGTGAAAGCTTGTCTCAAAATAAAAAATAAAAATGGACCCAGGATGTAGCTCAGTGCAAATGCCCCATCCCCAGTACTGCAAAAACCAAAACAAAACAATTCAAAACAGCCTCCTTCTAAACAAAAGGAAAGGGGTTTGCAGTTTGAAAAGGATGGGCGTACATCTCTTCTGGTTCTGTCCTCCTGAGACAGGTGGCTCAGTCCTGCAGAAGAGCATGGGCTTGTGCCCACTCTGGTCGCTTGCTAGACTACAAGTTCTTGGGGACAGAACCGGTGCCTGGTTTACCTCTGTATTCCCAAGGCCCCAGGTGGTCCTTGTTAACAGATGCTCAATAAGTATTCTGGATTTAATTCAAAAGAAAATGCAGCCACCGTGAGAGTGGATTTCATAGGTGGTAGATGGAGCAAGAGAAACCTGATACAGAGAAGTATGTACTGTATAATTTGATTTATCCAAGTCCAAAAATGGGCACAACTAAACCAGTATGGGGATGTGTGCTGAGATAGTGAAAGCCAGAAAGTGTGGAAGTGGATGTGGTGAACTCAGAAGGATGGTTACCTTTAGTGGGTGTATGTGTGTGTGTGTGTGGTCTGTGTGTGATTGTGAAGGGCCAAGTCAGACAGTTGTGTGGGGTGCTGGCAGTTATTGTCATAATCATCATTATTTTTGATATTGGGGATTGAATGCAGAGCCTTCACACTGAGCTACATCCCTAGCCTTTCTTAATTTTTAAAAAAAAAATTTATTTTGAGACAGGATCTCTCTAAGTTGCTGAGTTGCCCAGGCAGAGCTAAAACCTGGGATCCTCCTGCCTCAGCCTCCCAGAGTGCAGGGATTACAGTCGTATGCCATCATGTCCAGCTCCAACTTTTATCTGTTAACTTGGGTGGTAGTCATTAAATAGACGGGAAGGGAGAGGTTAGGGCTCCCTGGGAGAAAAGCGTGGGATTTCGAGGGCCCCAAGTGCTTGTTTTCCAAGGTTTGGGCTTTTAATCTTATTTTGAGTTTCGTGTCTGAACCTGTAGGGGCTGTGTATTCTAAATCTTCACGTTCTTTCTTTCATTCTTTTCTTTGCGGTGCTGGGAATCAAACCCAGGGCCTTGAGCTAGGCAAGGGCTCTACCGCTGAGCCACACCCCAGTCCCCTAAATCTTCATTTTTTTCCTCAGTTGGAGATGGAGAATCAGCACCTGAAAAGCTGTAATCAGCACCTGGTGGAGCAGGTGGGAGCCCTTCAGACTGCACTAGAAGGTAGGCTGCCAGCGTGGGCAGGGTGTGTGTGTGATGTGTGTGTGGGGTGTGTGCATGAGTGTGTGTGTGTGGGGGGGGGCATGTACATGAGGGGGGTGTGGCGTGTGTGGGGCACAGTGGAGAGAGCTCTCACTGGCCTTGTTTCTGTCGCAACCACAGCCCTTCAGATGGCACCTTCCGGGAAGCTGCTGGTGATCCCCAAGGGAACCCCAGAGCTGGAATCGGTGCCTGCAGAGTCAGGAGCCCAGCCTGTGGGGCAGGACAGTGGTTCCCAGGCCCTGGATTTGAAAGTAGCTATTCCTGCACCTTCTCTGGATGCTCCCAAGAGCAGCAAAGGCTTTCTGTCTCAAGCCAGAAACTCCACGGAAGACTCTTGTTCCAGCACATTCCATCCTGAGGAAGTGGCAGAGACCACAGTACTTCAACCTCATCTGGAAAGCGAGCACTTTCCTAGCCAGCTGTGCGTGAAGCCTGGTGCCTCAGGATGTGGGTCAGCCTCCTGTGGGGAGGGCGTGGTCACTGCTCAGGAGAGGGTGCTCCCTGGCATCAAGACCTCTGCCAGGGAAGGTGGCCCTGGCAGCAGCCTGACCCTTCCTAAGGTTCGGGCCCCCAGCACTCCCCAGGATAGCATCCAGGTGACCAAAAGGCACCATAGTCAGCCCCACGTTGGACCCAGGCGCTTTGAGCATGTCATGAATGCTGAGAGTGGGGCCCTGTCAGCCCTCCACCCATTTGGCCTTTCCAAACTGGAGACCTATGCTGACTTCTGGGAAGAACCAGAAAAGATGGAGATGGGGGAGCTACCGCCAGCAGGAAAGGAAGAGGAAAGGAAGAGCCTGAAGGCACCCACTACTGAGCTGGAGGAAGTGAAGCTGGGGAACAAGCCACCCACACCACCCCTGCACAGGTTTCCATCCTGGGTAAGAGGCAGCCTCTGGCTGGGCAGGGGGCAGAGCCAGCGATGGGTGCACTGTATCAGTAGCTTTTCTTCATGGCACCAAGTACCCGACACCACTTAAAGGAGGAAGGGTTTGTTTTTGCTCATGGTTTCAGAGGTTTCAGTCCATAGTCAGTTGGCTGCAAGGCAGGAACCTAGTGGCAGAAGGATGTAGTGGAACAAAGCTGCTCCATTCATGGCAGCCAGGAAACAGCGTAGAGGAAGTGCCAGGAGAGATCTGTCCTCCAGAGGCTCACCCCAGGGACCTGGTGCCGTGGGGGTGCTACTGCCTAATAGCACATTCAGCTGTGATCATCAGTGTCTCTTAACCTAGTCGAGTTGACAACTAAAGTGAACAGGCACATGGGCTAAGCATGAGGAGAGGCTGCATTCTCAAAACACCGCTGAGAGGCCAGTGCCAGGGAGCCTGCCCAGCTAGTGTAGGGCAGAGCCAGATCTAAACTGATGCTGGTGGTGCTGGCTGGCTGTTCCTGAGTACTTGCTGTGTGCCACATGCCGAGCCAGTGTCTTGTGCATATTTCTCATTTCATCTTTGTGACTCTTTGAGGTTGTACCGCATGTGTAGGGGTTAAGAGGATCAAGCCCCTAAGGTTCACCTGTTAATTGTGTGTCCCTAGGTAGGTTCCCAAACCCTAGTGCCTCAGTTTCCCTCTGTAAAATGGTGATGATAGTGACTGCTTTATAGGGCTGCTATGAGGATTAAAAGTGTTGATATCTAATGCTGGGGATTTAGCTCAGTTGTTCCGCCGCCTGGCTCGAAAGCACAAGATCCTGAGTTCTATCCCTGGTACCAGTGTTGATATCTAATGAACTCGCCAGGTAGTAAGTGATGTGCAAGTGTTGGCTGTTTCGGCTTCTGAGCCTTAGCCTCCCTGTAATATTGGATGAAATAACCTGATGTCTTGTAGGAGATAACAGGTTAAACAAGATCACACATTAGTGTGTAGTTAAGCTGGGCAGTGGATACAGGAGATCATACTTTATACTCTTCTCTCTACTTTTCCTTCTTTTTGTTCTTTAATTGGTGGAATGGGGGATCTAACCTGGGGCCCTCACACTAAGCCATATCCCAGCACTTTTTTTCATTTTGGAACTGGGAATCAAACTCAGGGCCTCACACTTGCCAGGGAGGCACTCCACCACTGAGCTACATCCCTGGCCCCTCAGCACTTTTTTATTTAGAGACATGGTCTTGGTAAGTTACTAAGTTGCTCAGGCTGGGTTTGAATTTCTGATCCTCCTGCTTCAGCCTCCCAGAGTGCAAGGACCACCACACCTGGCTTGTTTTTTCTATTTTTGTATCCCACATTTTCTGTGATAAAAATTTAAAATAAAAAGGGGCAGGGTGGAGTGTTAATCGTGCTTCACAGGGCAGTGGTGAGGGTGACCAGGGATTTGAAGGACATAGCACAGAGCCCAGCAAGTGGGAAGGATCCTCACCTGTGTGAGGAGTTAGGCGCTGGGTCTCCCGCGATAACTGCAAACTACTGTTCCTGCCCACGGTCATGTATTAGTTAGCAAGTGTTCTGGGGCTGCCTTTGAACCTGTCCCCAATAGGATTGGACATGGTGAAGGCACACAAATGTGGTACTCATAGTCAGACCGGATGCTGCTATGGCGTGAGGCAGTGCTTCCAGGGCAGCTGAGTGAGGACTCCTGGCAACAGATGGAGTGGGGTGTCCTGCGGTGGGATTGTCTCCCCACACCACTGCCTGGGAGAGCCCCGCTTCCATCAGCATCTTCCTGGGCTTCCCTTGAAGGCCTGGTTCAGGGAGGCGCCTACCCAGGTGCTGACCAACCACTCACAGGGCACCTGCAAGACTGGACGCACAGCTGAGCGAGGGCCAGGGCCTCCCGAGGGTCAGGGGATGGGAAGGTGCAGCACCCTTGGTCATTATTGTCTTGCTCTGGAGCCCTAAAGCAGAGGTGTGGTGAGTGAGGGAGCATCCAGGCAAGGAATGTGGCAGGAGAACTCAGCAGGCGTTACCCAAGAGAAGTGGTCCTCACAGCTGCCATTTTGCCAAGATACTGCCATCCACTGTGGTGGCTAAGGGTGGCTCTTGTGTTCTACTTGTACATCTTGTGGGTGGGGAGAGGAAGTGTGAGAATGGAGACGGGAGAGAGAGAAAGAGGAGAGGTTAAATATATATAAAATGCTTCAGGCAGGCACAGTACACCTAAGGCCGAGGCAGGAGGGTCACTTAAGGCCTGTAGTTCAAGACCAGCCTGTGTAACATAGTGAGAAACAAACAGAAACCAAACAAGCAAAAACAATAAAATGCTTCGGGTGTCATTGTCCACCTGGGTATTAGCTACACCCCTGGGGTACATGTGTTTAGGGGCAACATCAGATCTTTCCCTAGGCCCTCCCTCTCTCAGCTGGGCCCTGGGACTTCAAGCATCAGCCAGTACAGTTTAAGGAGAAACTATTCCCTGCTTTCAGTCAGCTTTGTAACTCATTCCTGAGGGAAACGACACAGTGCCAGCTTGTCTGAGACCCCTGAGGTAGGGTTGTTCCTGTCCACGTGAGCTTGGGAAGCCACCAAAGCCACCGTGGCCAGAGAGCCCAGCTTGGGCAGAAGCCACTGTGGGAAAAACAAGGCCTAGGAATTCTGAGGTGTCAGATCTCTTACTTGCCTTTAAAATTTGTAGAGTTTTCTCTTGATCCTTAAAAGAGCCTTGTAAAGTAGGCATTGGATACCTTTTGTCAAACAGTGCTGCTTTTGTTTAGCCTCAGACCTTCAATCTTGAGTTTCACTTCCTTTGTGAAGTCAGAAGTCTGTCCTTGGTTTAATTCCATGACTACTATGGGCAGAAGTGATCTTTTCTATGCTTACTGTTACCATGTGCAGTCCAGCTAGCTGCCCTGCATATGTACAGGCATTCCTGCACCCCCTCCCCGCTCCTGACCCATCCTTAGCTCCTTCTCTGTTCCCCAGGTCCCACAGTGCTGCTGCCCAGCTCTGGGGCCACACCCCAGTGTGCAACCCACTCTCTTCCTGCCCCACTGCCCCCAGCTGCCTTCTGTGAGGCCAGCAGCCTCCCTAATCAGCCCTTGTGACTCACTATCACCTGGGTGGCCTTTGTTTTCCTTATAGGGTGAATGGAACAAACAGCTCTAGAACAGCCTGCCCTTTGGTTAAGAGGATCAAAGCTCTCCAAGCCTGAGGGCTGCTTCAGACCCTGGCACACCATCAGGGCCAGTGTCTTCTGCAGGGTTCCTGAGCCCCCTTGGGCTAAGTAGGCTTTGTAGGTCAGCCCTGAAGACTAGCCCCAATTTTATTACTGGAGGAAGACACTGCTTCCTAGGTTCCAAAAACAGTAGCTGGCTTGTAAAAGAGCCTGCCCTCAGCATGGGACTTTGCTTTCTCGTTGTCAACACCGACAGCCTCAGGGGTGAAATCCTGAGGCCCACAGGCCTCTAAATGGATAAGACTTTGAGAAACAGGTTCCTGACCCTTCCTCCTCTCCACACCAAGGACCAGGTTGGAGGTGAGAGGGAATGGATATCTGTTGGGCATGCATTATGTCCAGGTCTTAAAGTTTGCCATTAACTCTTTCACTTGATTGCACAAAGGCCTCCTGAAGGTCAGTACTGTTATTCCATGTTAAAGCTGAGGGAAGTGAGGCTCAGAAGTGAAGAAACTGGCCAGGAGCCTTCAGCGGCCCACCTCAGGTGTGGGCCCAGGTGGACCCAGTTCTGTGCACTTGCAAAACCAAGGTTTTCCTCTGCTCCTTGGAGGGGCTGCAATGGGCACAATCCTGGCCTTGACCTCCTGAGACTTCTCTTTCCAGGAGAGCCGCATCTATGCTGTGGCGACATCGGGCATGCAGGTATCAGATGTGTCTCCCCAGAGCAATGCTGCTGGCTGTGGTGAGTCCGTGTGAGGCTTCGGTGGTGGGCCTTTGGTGGCAGGGTAGGTGAACATGGGGGAGGAGACTGAAACACCCAAGGTCCCCAGCAGGAGCAGTGCAATGAGTTCGCATAGCCTGAGCCACTGCCATCTGGGACCCAGAGGGAAGTTGGGCAGGTTCAGCTCAGCAGAGCTGGCCAGGAGGGGAAGCGGCCAGGGACAGACCCAATCCCAGAGCTGAGGAGGGACCTGCTGCCCTCTGGTGCTTCCCTTATGCAGGGCAGGGCTTTGGTGGGAGGAACCTCAGTGCCCTGATTCAGGTGAGTTCTGCCCACCAGCTCCTCTGTCTCCTGCCAGCCCCACAGTATCCAGCCCCCAGGGGCACATGGTTTGTAACTCACCTCAGCGAGAACAGGACCTACTGTAAGCCTTGTGGATGGGGGAGAAAATGGTTAGAGGGCAAGACTTTGGGATTCCATTGTGGAGGCCTTTACTGTGAGGAGGTCAGGGCCCCTTAAATGTCATAGGGAGGGAGTGGAGCTGAGAAAGGCCCAGATCCTCCCCCTCATCTGCCCAGACCCCTTCCTGGGTGGTACCAGCTGAGCTCCCTCATCTCTCTTTCTCCCCAGCTTCAAGCCCCCCTGCCCTTGTGTGCCCTGGGCCTTTCTCTGGCCTTACCTACAAGAATGTCCCCGTGCCTGTCTACACAGCACTGAAAGGGGTAAGAAGGAGATGGGGCTACCCTGTTAGGAGAGGCACTGTCTCAGCATGCACTGCCCGGGGAGGGCTTGAGGGGCCGGGAGGGAGCTCGGCCTGATGTAGTGTTTTGTTATTTATCATTTTGGTTATAAAAATTCTGCACGTACAAAAATTTGAGTCCGTATGTATGTGGGCAAAGTAAGAAGTTACAGGTTAAGCTTGACTCTCTCCTTCTTCCCATCTTTTTCGGGTCTGCCCTACTCCTCAGGTCCGGGAGGGCAGGGGTTTCCTTCCCGAAGTGTTTATGTTTAAACACATATTCTCATAATGTTGCTACACTTTTCAAGATGAAAATGAAATATAACTGCCACATCATGTTTTCATACATATTTTTGTCTTTCTGTTACTGGTTTTTAAATCTTTATAGTAATACTTGATAAAACTTTTCATAGAAAAATAAGAAACCAAAAGTGAAGTTTCCTCATATTGCTTTCCCAATTCCTAACATTAGAGGCAACTGTCATTAATGGTTTGGTATCTGTTCTGTAAGGCCCTCTGATGTGTTTACAAAAAGGGAGCATGCATGCATGCATACATACATACATATGCAAACATGCTTTCTGTCCTCCCCCTTTCTTTCCTTCTCATCCTTCATTCTCATGCATATGTGTGAGTGTGCATGTCACATGCACTTGCACACACACTCACACTCACAGAGAGGATCATTTGCTAAGCGTAGAATCACATGCTTGCAATCCCATTACTCTGGGAACCTGAATAGGATCACAAGTCTGAGCCCAGCCTGGGCAACTTAGTGACTTAAGAAGACCTTGTCTCAAAATAAAATAAATAAAGGTCTGGGGATGTAGGTCAGTGTGAGGGCCCTGGGTTCAATCCCTAGTACTACAAAAAGCAAAGAGCCATTCTGAGACAGGCCATTCTGTGCCCTCCCTGATTGCTCATACACAACCATGTGTCAGAGGCTCCTTGCAGGTCTCTACAGGACCCCTCGGTGAATACACTGAAGCTGCCCTTGTTTATGAAGGGCTGTGTCCTTGTCTTTTCTAAAGTAACTGTTGCAGTGAGCATCACTGTGCATGTACATCCTTGAGTACTTACATGTACATATCTCCGCAGGACACTACAGGTGGAGTTTCTGGGAACATTACAGGAAGGTTGTAGATTTTTGGCTGGTACTACCAAATTACTCATTAAAAACACTTTGGGGGCTGGGGTGTAGCTTAGTTGTAGAGTACTTGCCTAATGTGCATGGAGCCCTTTTGATTTCTATTGCCACACACATACAGAACTCCTTCCACAAAACAAAACACACTTCTTTTTTTTGTAGTGCTGGGGATTGAACCCAGGGCCTTTGTACTGAGCTATTTTTTCAGTCCTTCATATGTTATTTATTTATTTTTCCTTGAGACAGAGAGTCTCGCTGCTGGGGATTTAGCTCAGTGGCACCGTGCCTGGCTGGCAAAATGCAAGGTCCTGAGTTAACTCCTGGTGCCAGAAAAAAGAAAAAACCTAGAGACAGTCTCGCTATGTAGCCCAGGTTGGCCTCAGACTTATGACAAGATTACAGGTGTGGGAAAAAAAAAAAGATTGCAGGTGTGCACACCACACTTGGCCAAAACACTCCTCCACCCCCCTGTACTGAGGATCAAACTCAGGACCTTGGGCTTGTGAGGCAGGCTCGGTGCCACTGAGCTAAATCCCCTGCCCAACACACAGATTTTTAAAAAGCAAATAAATACAAATGCTTTGCCACACTGCAGGATGTTTCCTCCAAAATCTCCTCATATTCTCACCAACATTGAGGTAATCAGTCTTGTTGAATGTGTGCCATTCAAGAAGATGCCTCCTGGGCCTGGAATTTAGCTCAGTGGTTCCGCCACCTGCCTCTAAAGCACAAGGTCCCAAGTTCCATCTCTGGTACCAAAAAAAAAAAAGATGCCTCCTATTTCCATATCCCCACATATGTATTTGCAAAGCTCTAGTCCTGCACTCTGGCCCGATATATAGGGAGTGGGGTGTCATGGTGGGCAGGTGTTCAGTCTGGATGGGGCAACTTTGGGGGACCCAGAAGGTAATGTATGGTGGGGTGGTGAGCTATGGAACAGTGCAGGCATAAGGACCCAGGAGTGAGTCAGGAAGGACTTGACCCCATTTGGAACACTGAACGGTGGTCTGTTCAGTGCCCCAGCCGCGTGATGGCCACAGGGGCGGAGCACCTGCAGAGGGGGATTGTTCTGCAGCCTGAGCTGCAGTGAGGCAGGTCCTGTCTTACAGAAAGCCACACAGATCAGCAGCGTACCCTTCTTGGACGAGTCCTCTGGCTCTGATGATGACTGCAGCTCTCAGGCGAGTTTCCGGATGTCAGTGCCCTGCTCTGAGTGTAGGAAGACCAGTGGACTGGGCAGTCCCCGGGCCATCAAGAGAGGTACCGAGAAGGGCAGCGAGAGGGGCCTGCTTGATCTGCTCCTGGCATCCTCAGCGGATCCATTCTCAGCCCCAGATGTAGGGACGAGGGTTGGGGATGAAGGCCTGGCAACTCCTGGGCTGTGAGTGTGGGGGAGGTGAGGGACCTTGACTCCTTGTCCCATGGCCAGGGGTCTCCATGTCCTCACTGAGCTCCGAGGGTGACTACGCCATTCCGCCTGATGCCTGCTCCCTGGACAGCGACTATTCAGAGCCGGAGCACAAGATGCAGCGCACCTCATGCTACTCTACTGAGGGCCAGGGCCTGGGCACGGGCACGGTGAGCAGGGGGCTCAGATGGGCGCAGATCCATGGTGTTGGAGGGAGGAGGTGGCCCTAGAGAGAGGTGGACGTACAAAGGCCCCACGAGAAAGAAAAAGCCAGCCCAGGGAGCTTCTCAGCACCACATGGGCATGTGCAGCCCTGACCGTGTTTTACGTCCACATGGATCTGGCAGGCTGGCTCAGGGCACTTCCCATCTCAGGGGCCCCTTGTGATCATTGCCCTGTCTCATGGATGGGAAGCCTGAAGCTGGGTGATGTGCACCCCATGCCAGGGCAGCAGTGAATACAGATCTGGCTCCACCCCACCCCACTGTCCTGTCTTCATCTGCCTGTCATGAGCCCTTCTCCCAGGCTGGCTGATGTGCCGTGGCTTGCAGACCTGCCTGTCCCCTTCCATCCATGCTGCCTCCTCTGACTCCTCTCCTTCCAAGGCCACTTGAGGGCCAGCTCTTTCCTGTACCCCCTTCTGGCCAGCCTCTCCCCATGCAGCCCACCTGCTGCCTCCCCTGATGGCCAGGAGTCATCTTCACCATTGCTGGGAGCCCTCAGTGTTCTGAGCCCTTTAGTCCTCTCTGAACCCTCAGCAGGGTGTGGTGCCCAGAAAATAAACACGCGGAATAGGTGCTCAGCAATTGTTTCTTTGTAAAATTAATGACAGCAGAGTGACCCAGGTGAAGCATTATGGCCTGTGTGATATCCAGGAGCCCCAAGTGATTTTCCCCTTCTGTCCCCCCCCTTCTCATGTGCCCTTTCACTCTGCAGGAGTCACTGGAGAAGTCGAGTTACCTGCTGAAAATGGGCAGCCGTGTGAAGACGTGGAAGAGGCGCTGGTTTGTCCTAAGACAGGGACAGATTATGTACTACAAGTCCCCGGTAAGGGTCTCTCCCCAAACTGTAGTCAGCAGGGCTGTACCCCAGACCAGGGCTGCATGAGAGGATGGAGGGGCAGCAGGGCCCAAGGGCAGAGCTCAGAGGTTGGTGGGAGAGGCATCTGACTGGCACCTGGGGCTCTAGTGACAGGGCCCTGAGGCTGCACACCTGCTGTCCTTGTGACTGGCCAGGCAGCTCTAGGGCAGTTGGCTTAACAATTCTTTCAGAAGCTGATGTATTTTCCTCTTGCTCCGTCCCCACCCCCTCCCCCTCCCTTCCTTTCTTTCCTTAACTCCTTCATTTCCTTTTCGCCTTTCTTTCTCTTTCTTTCCTTCCCTTCCCCTCTGTCCCTCCCTTTCTCCTTCCGTTTTTCTTTCCTGGGGATCAAACCCAAGAGTACTTTACTATTGAGTTACATCCCTAGTCCCTTGTTATTTGTTTATTTTTGTTGTTGTTGTTTTTTGAGACAGGGTATTGCTGTGTAGTTAAAGCTGTCCTTAAACTCATGATATAGCCCAGGCTGGCCTCACTGTGATCCTCCTGCCTCAGCCTCCCGAGTGCTGGGATAACAGGCATGAGCCACCATGGCCCGTTCTCCCTTTTATTTTTTGAGATGGATCTCCCCAAATTGCCCAGGCTGGTAGTGAACCTGCAGTCCTTCTGCCTCAGCCTCTAGATTACAGGCATGCACTGCTTTAAGATGGCTCGGAAGCCAGCTTCCCAGTCCTGTAAAAGCTTTTACCCAGGTTGTCTTCACCTCCTGCAGATTATTCTGACAAGCTTGGTGCCTCCTCTACCTCCTTCCTCCACTGTCTGGAATTAAGGAACCTTAGATGTTGGAAACTCACTTGCCAGGGCCTCCCTAGAGAGCCAATTTTAATGTTTTATTTATTTTAAAATTTATTTATTTAGATTTTTGGAGACAGGATCTTACTATGTAGTTCAGGCTGGCCCTGGACTCACTGTGTAGCATGGGCTGGCCTCAAACTCATAGCAGTCCTGCCTCAGCCTTCCGAGTACTGGGATAACAGATGTGCGCCACCATGCCTGGCTGAAAGCCAGTTTTAATGTTGTAAAGAAGGCAAAAAGGCCTCATCTCTTGTGCAGCTCCAGCCGGTTGGTAGTGGCTGTTTCCAACTCCGTGTTAAGGATTCTGGATCTATTCCTTCATGAGAAGCAAGCTGTGATCAATTAGTAAGGTCTATGCTGACATTGAAAAGGACAATAATAGTGATATACAAGCCACTTATTTACCATTCTTAATATAAGGATGTAGTAGAAAGGTTTTGTTTGTATGTTTGTTTGTTTGAGGTGTCTTGCTATGCTGCCTAGGCTGGTCTTGGACTCCCGGGCTCAGCCTCCTGAATAAGTGGGACTGCAGGCATGTTTCATCACGCCTTGCTCAGTAGAAAGAATTTAAGGGCTCTGTAGGTCAGTAATAACCTGGTGGTCTTTGACATAACTTTAAAGGCTCATGCTATCCTTTTTTGAGACCTGGGTCAGAAGGGACCATGACCTTAATTATGGCTCCATTTAGCTAGCATCAGAATCTAGAATAAGTTACCCATTATACAGAGCCTGGGAGGCTTTCGAATCTTTCCCCTTGGCTATGACCTGGGCTAAGATATGAGAGGTAAATATTGTGCTCTGAGAAGCCTCTACACTCCAGTGCTTTCCTCCCTGTTCCTTTCTTTACAGAATGATGTCATCCTGAAACCTCAAGGTCAAGTGGACCTGAACTCTCATTGCCAAATTGTTCGAGGGGAGGGTGCACAGACATTCCAGGTGAGCCTGCTCCTAGCTGCTAGGTTTTGTTTTGTGTTTTTGTGCAACTGAGGACTAATCCCAGGTGCCTTTGTGTTGAACTACATCTCTAGCCCATTTTTAATTTTGAGACAGGGTCTCACTAAGTTGCTAAGTGGTCCAAGCTAGGCTCAAACTTAGGATGCTCCTACCTCACCCTCCTATAGTGCTGGCATTAAAGGCATGTGCCAGCACACCTGGCACAGCTACTATTTCAGACAGATATGGTGCCAGTTTTGGATATGACCATGAGTGAGCCAAAGGTATGGCAAGATGAACATGAATGAAAGACTTTAAACTAACTATCTAACGTTAGGATGTGTTCCTAGATTTTGAGTACAAAAACAGGCAGAATGTGAGAAATGAAGTGGAAGTAGGACAGACAGGGAGGAAAAGATGAGGAAAAAAAGGGAGGTAGCAATAGGCTAGAAAGAAGGAAGGCCCAGTGGGTTCAGAAATTTGAGCTACCTCAGAGCCTGTCTTGCCATGTTTTGCTGTGCTGACTCCAACTCCTTGCCCTCTATAGCTCATCTCTGAGAAGAAAACCTACTACCTGATGGCCGACTCACCCAGCCTGCTGGAGGAGTGGATCCGGGCTCTGCAGAGCTTGCTGAAGGTGCAGGCTACGGGGCCTCCAGCCCTGTCTCAAGGGGGCACCAAGCCTGCTGTGAAAGGCTGGCTGACCAAGGTAGGAGGTGGGGCTGGGGGGGTGGCGCTGCTGAGTCAGGGGAGCCAGCTGTGGAGTGCCAAGGAGTGGTGAGCTCCTGTCGCCAGGAGCATTCTTGCAGTAATTAGCTGGTTGCCCCTCAGGAAAGGTGATGGTGATGATTCCCCAGCAACAGGGGTTAGAGTTGTTAGAACAAGTGTTCTCAAGATTGGAGGGAAAGAATGTCTTTCACCCACTCTGGTCATTAGGGGTTACACCATGTGCCCACCACATCTCGGGAGTAGCAGTGGGAAGAAGAGGCCTGAGTGAGGGGGTATGATTGGCCATTCAAAGAGTTAGAGTATCCTGGGCCTGCCCAAAAGATGTTTTAGCTAGGGAGCAGAGAAGCATTTGTTAACCCGAAGAAAGGGGACCAGAATACTATCAGAACTGAAGCAGCATCTGCTTAGCACGCTAGTGCTCACAGGCCCGCCTTCTCTGCCTCTGGGTCCCTTTCAATTTGCGCATGACCATCTCCTCTGCTTATCTGCAGTGTCTGCTCCCTCTGATCTCTGGTTCCTGGGGGCTCCAGCTTGCCACGGACATTACCTGCCTTGTGACATCCTGACAACTCTGGCCTCTGCCAACTAGCAAGTTCTTCTCATGCTTGTATTGCTGGAGGAGACCTCTGATTATCCTAGTCAGCCCTTCACTGGCAGGCCATAGGTCACTGAATAGCCTGAGGGTGGCAGGGGTGCCCAATGGCATACACCACGGTGCCCTCACTGCAGAAGAGGTTCTGCTGGAGGGAGTCTGAATGGCATCTCCACTAAGGACCTGAGTTTGGCAGCCTCCCTCTGGTTTCTCTTGGCCAGTCCTGATTTTATTTCCAGGAACCCCTGGTTCTGATAAAGTTAGTTCATTTTTGTCTCACAGGTAAAGCATGGCCACTCCAAGCTAGTCTGGTGTGCTCTTATTGGGAAAACTTTCTACTATTACCGGAGCCACGAGGACAAGGTACTTTCTTGACTTTCCCACAGTGCCCACTCTCCTCAGACCACATTACTGGAGGCTCCATGTCCTGGTGGCTGGCCCCAGTGTCACTCTCTACCCCCATAAAATCCCACAACTAGTACAAGAGCCTGCTGGCTGGATCCCTCAGAGCACATGGCCTGTGTGGTCTTTTGTTGCTTCTCCAAGCAAGCCTCATTCTGCCCTACCTCCCCATCCTGCCATCTGTCCGCATCCATGACTTCCAGCCCTCCAGAGCCCAAAGTTCAGAGAGAACAGTTGCTCCCATCCCTGACCTGCCTATTCATGGAAGGCTCATGTCTACAGCGACCTTTGGGGTGTCTGCCTGTGCGGGATGCGCGCATAGAGGAAGTAGACCGATCCTGTGACTCAGATGAGGACTACGAGGCTGCAGGAACCAGGCGGTTGCTCTCCTCGCACTGTACACTGGTGATCCACCCCCCAGAGCACAGCCCCACCTACCTCCTCATTGGCACCAAGCATGAAAAGGTAAGGGAGGGACTGGGCCTCCATGCCAAGGTTGGGCCTATGGTTCTGATTTTCCTCAAACTCAGGTTTATTTCCGTCTTGGACACTTTGGCAATTAATATTCTCTGAATGGAAACTTTGCTTTCTATTGAATTCATTCCGAGTGACCATCCCCTCTTCACTGGGGCCATGAGTTAGAACTGCAGGCTTGGTGTCCTGGGTTCACAGTCACCTTCAGGTCTTTCCCCTTAGAGACTGGTGGCCTTGATTCATGCTACCAAACTAGCTGACCCCATCATAGGAACCCTCCTTGGAGCTCTTGCCTCCATTCTTCCCACACTGTCTGCATCTAGTAGCTTTCTACCCTCTTCCAGGATACGTGGCTTTACCACCTTACGGTGGTTGCAGGTGGCAGTAGTGGCAAGGTGGGCACTGCCTATGAGCAGCTCATTGGGAAACTGATGGATGGTGAGGGAGACCCAGGTAAGGCAAGGATGGCCATCACTGTGTGGTTGGAGGGTGGTGGCTGGGTCCTGACTGATAGGTCAAGAACCCCTAAAATGCACCAAAGGGGAGTTCCCACCACACACTCCAGGGCCCCTTGGTCTCTGGGCAACATACTGAGGTAACCATTCGATCTGGAGAGTTTGTTCGGGAAGCAGACTTGTCAGTGACCTGGGTAAATGTTTTGCTCTGTTCACCCTGCAGCTTTGCTGGCTGGGCAGAGGGTTGAAGAAAGCAGGTAGCTGGTTAATTTGTAGTTACAGTTTGTTAATCAATAAGTGATGCCTAAGCATGGATCAGGCTAACCTAAGCTGGGCTGTTTGGGGGGTCTACATTTTGACACTGATTCTCAGGTCCTTCAGCAACTGTGGCCCATACCACACACACCCTTTCCTTCTGCTCCGAGGCTTGTCTGCTTCAGCCTGACATATACACCCTCCAGCCTGATCTGACCCTGGAAGGAAGAGGCCTCTCCTGCACATGCGTATGACTCAGACACACCCACAGCCTTTCTCATTCACCCCTACTGCAGCTCCACAGCGAAGTGGTAGCTGCCTTCCTGTACAGCCATGCTTGTGAGTGTGCACATTGCACGACTGCATACACTGCAGTCTGTGGATGATGAGCCAAGCACAACCCTCACCCTCAACCACTGGGCTCCAAAGTTGGCGCGGGTGTGTGGGAGGCAAGTTCTGTGTGGTAACTACTGCTGCTCTTTGGTGTTGTGCAGATTCGCCCCTCTGGAGGCACCCCACTCTGTGCTATAGCAAAGACGGACTGTACACCTCCCTCACCACCCTGCCCTCTGAGGCTCTGCAGACGGAGGCCCTCAAGCTCTTCAAGGTAAAGTGGGAGTGAGCCCAGGTCCACCATCTGGTGGTGCCCATGTGCCCAGGCTCTGCCTGGAGCAGCTTGAGCCCACAATGGTGATACGTGGAGGAGACCACCCATGGGGTTAGGGGTCGCTCACAGAGGGAACAAGAGAGGAGGGCAAAGAAAGTCCCACAGAATCCTCACAGCTTCCATTACGGCAAGAACATAAACCTCCTATGGGGAGGGAGGAGCCTTGGATGTCAGGAAATGCTAGGGAAACCGCTCCCTTGGGGCTGCCTGTCTCCTGTAGTTAACAGGAAAGGCCAGGGTTCCATTGCTTTTGGGATGCAGAGATTCTGACCTATTTGAGAATGTTTTTTGTGCCATATGAATGTGCTATATTTTAAAAAATGAATTTTCTTATGTAAACAAGCTAATGTCTTGCTTATGTAATGGAAACATCCAAACAGAGAGATTTCTGTCTGAAAGTAGCCCCTGTTAAAAGCTTCGGAAACATGAGCCTGCCTTGAGGCTCTGCTTGTGGTCAGAGATGTCACTACACTGCCAGGACAATACCGAGGGCCTGTCCCTGCCTGTGCCCACTATCGTTCCCTTCCCAGTCCTGCCAGCTCTTCATCAACGTGCCTGTGGAGGCTGCCTCTGTAGATTACCATGTGTCCCTGGCGCAGACGGTGCTGCAGGTCTGCCTCGTTCACCCTGAACTGCAGAGTGAGATCTACTGCCAGCTCATGAAGCAGACCAGCTGCCGCCCACCTCAGAAGTACTCTCTCATGCAGGTGGGCAGCCCCCCAGGGAGGCACAACTGAGCACCTGCCAATGGCCAGCCTCTGGGTTGCAGGCTTCCTCAGCAGGGCTGCGCGTCTGGGCCCAGTTACACTGTGTGATTGCCGTTGTGGGGATGGCTCTGTCTGGTACTCACAGATGGTCAGGCTGTGATGTGGGGAAGAAGTGCTGAAGGTTTTGCAGCGAGGACAGCCAGGGCAGGGGTGCTGCAAACCCAGCACTCACCCTGTGTCCCCTGGCAGTGCTGGCAGCTTCTGGCTCTGTGCGCCCCACTTTTCCTGCCTCAGCATCACTTCCTCTGGTATGTCAAACAGCAGCTCCAGCGCCATGCGGATCCCAGGTAAGTGGCCACATTTCCTCTGCTGCTCCAGCACTAGTGGCTGTGGCATGATTTTAAAAGGGGAGACAAGGGGGAGACTAGATGGAGCAAATCACTCCTCCCCTGTCAAATTTGCTTAGGGTTGAGAGACTCCAACCATTACTTTGAAAAGAATTGGGCACCTAGAAATGTGGGCACACCTAGGCTTCTCTGCACGCCAATCTGTGTGTCCCTGGGTGGTTTATAGGGGCTCAAATGTGAGCCACATTGCTCCCAAATTATCCCTACATGTTCCCTTTGTTGCCACGCTCTTCTGGCTTCTGCAAGAAAACATTTTGCTAGTAACCTGCCACAGGTAAGCCCTGACTGACAACACCCCTTCAGGGCTCACAGTCTGCCCCAGCTACACTTTTGGTCCTGGCTTAGTCTGGGTAGGCATCCCAGATGCCAGAGTTAGCGATGAGCAGAGTTCTAGTTCCCCTCTTCCTTTCCCTGCCTTTTTAGAAATGAAACTGGCCAGTATGCCACCTACTGCCAGCGGGCAGTGGAGCGGACCCTACAGACAGGAGAGCGGGAGGCCAGGCCGTCACACATGGAAGTGGTGTCTATCTTGCTGCGAAACCCCTTCCACCACTCTTTGCCCTTCAGCATCCCTGTGCACTTTGCCAACGGGACTTACCAGGTGAGGGGGCTGGGCATGCTTCCTGCCCCGAGTCTTCGTACATCTCTTTCTAGGGGAGAACACTGTTGGCCAGGTGGGTGCTAAGCCTCCTTAATAGCAAACCAACAAAAGGAGTGGGCCTAGGATTTGGTATGGAATGGGGTGGTTAGAGTCAGTGCATAAGGACAAAAGAGCTTAAATCATCCAAGGGCCTCGAAATAGACTTTTTGAACTCATTGATTGGACAGGGAAGCTGAGGCACTGAACAAGAAAGTAGCATGAGCCAGAGCCCCCAAAAGAGTGACAGTGGAGGGACCAAACCACTGTCCAGCTCCTTACACCTCCTTACACTTTCTGTATAGGAATATGGAATTCACCTTAGCTTCTCAGTTTCCCTTGCTCCTTTCTACCTGCTGTACGCCAGCCCCTCCACAAGCCATAGAAAGCACCCCAGGAAGTTCACTCTAAGAGTGAGAATGCTTCTCTCCTCCAGGTGGTTGGTTTTGATGGCTCCTCCACAGTTGACGAGTTTCTGCAGCGGCTGAACCAGGAGACAGGCATGAGGAAGTCATCCCAGTCTGGCTTTGCCCTCTTGACAGATGACCCTTCTGGCAGGGACCTGGAGCACTGCCTGCAGGGGAGTGTCAAGGTGATAGCTTCCCCACTGCTCAAGGATATTGGTGGTGGAGACAGAGCACATCCAGTGGGATTCTGACTGTTCAGCAGTCCCTTTGTTGCTGAGCCCAAGTGTTAGACAATGTGCATGTCTGTGCCATCCTCAAATATAGCCAGCTATACAGGCAAGAGAAAAGCTGCATATTCACAAAATCCCCAAAGCCTGCGTCCCTTGGCCACATAACATCCAGGCGAGGAGCTTCTTCTCAGCTTAGTGTGGGGACAGTGAGGCCCCACCAAGCCTGTCGCCAGTTACATCTGCCCACCCATAGGTGGACAGTTCTGTTCCTAGACCCACTGGGTGCCCTGTGGTGCACCAGCACCCCACTTTTACCGTCTGTCAGGGCCTCTGCTGTGCTTATAGGTCCAATTCCATTTTAAGGAGTCAGTCCTTACAGTACGTCTGTAGGTAAAGCCCCTTGAATGGGACTGACAACCGAACTGTGCTGTGGTCTGGAGTTAGTGCCCTGGTGTTAAGCATTTGTGGGAACATGCTGCAGCCCTCTGTTGGTATTATTTGGCTCTAGCATCTTCTTTCTTTACAGCGGCAGAATAAAGGCATCTAGTCTTTCAGCATTGCCTGAAAAACTGCCACATATCTTCCTCATAAATGTCCAGGCACCTGTAAGGGTTTGTTACATGTTAGACCTTTGGGTGTATTTGAAGAGGAGAATGAGGTGGTGGAATGGAAATGGAGCCAGAGTTAGGTAGCTATGGGTTTTGACTGGAGCCTGTGTAGCTCCAGGGCGGTCCCTTGGCTGTTAGGGCTGGTGGGAGAGCTTTCCTTGCTTTGCTGCTCACCTTGCCCCAGCTGCCTTCTACTTCCTTGTTTGTGAGTGAGTCACAGGCACTGGGTGCTGGGACCATGAGGCCCCACAGGGCAGCTCCTGTTGGGAGGAACCTCCTGCAGCTCTGCCTCAGTCCAGTCTTGGCTAGATAATTGTTCTGTTCTTGAAGGGCTTTTCTGATGTTCCTCTTTGGCCTCTTCAAGATCTGTGATGCCATCTCCAAGTGGGAACAAGCCCTGAAGGAGCTGCACCCTGGAAAGTCTGAGGGGGGGACACGCATCGTGAAGCTGATGTACAAGAACAGGTCCTGAGTGCTGCCCAGGTGTGGGTGGACTTGAGGTTGCCACTGGGTGCCAGCTCATCCTCTCCCGAACTGGGTGGCCTTTTCGGGACAGGGAGAAAGACCCACAGATACAACCCTGCCTGATGGCCATTAGCTGAGGCCCAGCCTGGCAGCCCTCCCCACACTGTCTGTACACAGGTGCACACACATGTGCGCACACACACCCACTCACTTGACAGAAAATCACACCAACCTAATGGGATGGGTGCATGTGTTACATTATAGGAATGCCGTTTTATGAGTACCAGATATTTAAGGCTGAAGAATACCTCCTCTACAAATTCCAGAGAATACACAAGTAGACAGCCTGACTTTCTATCAGTTTAAGAAAATCCCTTCCATTGGACTCTTGGAATCTTAACTCATCTGATTCTATGTACTATATTTCCCTTGCCAAATCCAGTAAGTCTAACGATGTATTCAATCTTCATGGCCTTGCATCTCCTCTGTCATACCTGGTTACAGCTTTCTGGGGCAATAGAAAATAGTCTCACAAATGGTATGAAGAGTAGTTTCTCTTTTGGAAATCAAGATAAACAGATCCAGAGAAAGCTTCATCCTCACTAGGGTCCCAGCTGAGACCTGGCTTCTTCTGTTCCCTGTAGGCTGCACTTTCGGAGTCATGTCAAAGGGGAGACGGAGCGAGAGCGGCTGTTGCTCGCCTACCAGACCAATGGAGAGATAGTGGCAGGGAGGTTTCCAGTCAGCAAGGAACTGGCTCTTGAGATGGCCAGCCTGATGGCCCAGGTAAGGAAGCAGGAGGGTCGGGATGCCACCTTGGGGCTGCTGGGTGGAATCACTGTGCAACCTGAAAACAGGAGCTTCTGCACATCTGAGGCACCCAGAAGGTTTCGAGTATGGGAAGCAGCACACTACACAGCACAGCTTCTCACCCACTGCAGATCCAGGCTATCTGCCGAAGGCTGTACTGGAATCCAAGAGGCGGGTTTGAGTCCTAGCTGCTTTGCAATGTGGGATCTTGGCCAAGTCATTTCACTTGTACATGCTATCTGTACACTTAAAAGAAAAACACTTCCCTAGATGCCTCCACCAGGTTGTACTCAGTGTGATACTTGGCTAATGTATATCCCAGGATATATGTGCTAAAATTTATAAGCCATCCAAAATTCAGAAGAATTAAAAGAACACACATTCAGACTTTTAACATTCTTTTTTTTTGGTATTGAGGATTGAACTCGGATCCTTGTACTTGCGAGGTAGGCGGTGGAACCACTGAGCTAAATCCCAGGCCCAGACTTTTAACTTCCTTAGCTTTAGGAGGCCATCTGACCAGAGGTATCTGGGATATCCATGGTTACCATAAGAAATAGCCTGGATCTACATGCTGAAGCGGAAGGGGAAATAATTGTTGATCTTTATAATTATGAACATCAATATGAATACTCTGCAGCAGACCCTGTGCTAAACATTTGAGATGTATATCCCATGTAATTCTCACTCTCACTTAGATGAGGAAATGGAAGCTCACAGAGCTGGTAAATGGCAGGGATGGGGTTTGAGGTGTCTGACTCCAAATGCTGGTGTCCTCTAGGATCCGATCTGTAGCATCTTCAATCTGTAACCCATATTTTGGATTAGAAACTACAATTTCCAGTTTTCCTTTATCTGGCACGAATTAACTGTCTTTGATAAGACACTTAGCTACAAAACAAGAGTTGGTCTAGAGAATCTCTAATATTCAAGGATCCAAAGGCTGTTTCTCTAGTATCTGTGAAACATGAATTAAAGGGTCTGTTCACAAGGGTTTTCACATTGCCCATTGACGCCCCACCTGTAAAACGATGGTTTAGTTCCCCTCAGCACATAGCAGGCCCCATCCACCTCCAAACTCTTGATGTCTTCTCGTGTGCTTCTACTACAGATAGAATATGGGCACATGGAGAAGCCTATCCTGCCAGGCCCTGGGGGCACACCCCCTGCCAAGGCTCAGCATCTCCTCCAGCAGGTCCTAGACAGGTTCTACCCAAGGCACTACAGACATGGTGCTCCTCCTGAACAGCTGAGGTATGTAGGCTGCAAGGTCTTGTGGGGAGTCACTGTGGAGAGACACCAGAGCCATGAAAACATATTGGCACTTGACTGGCATTTCTTTCCACCCACCCAAACCAGGCATCTGGCAAATATGCTGGCCACAAAGTGGACATCATTGCAAGGCTGTTCCCTGGCTGAGTACACCCGTACCTACCTGACCGTGGCCCGGAAATGGCCTTTGTTTGGTGCTAAGCTCTTTGCTGCTCAGGTAAGAACCAATGGAAGGAGCAGCCAACACCCTCAGATGTACCCTAGATTAAGTTTTTCCTGGAGCTGCCTTCCCCATCTGGTCACCTTTGAGCCAGTCCTGCAGTCCCCACCTGCACACTAATAACCACTAGGGGTTGCCATCTCCCCACCTATTTCTGGACTACTCCAAATTCCCATGTTCCCAAAGGGAGGTGTGATTCATTGTTTATTTTCTTGTTTCTTTATTGACTTCTCAGTGCTACTTCTGAAAGAGATAGGGTCAACTAATTTGTACACAGATCTGAAAATAATAATCTAATGCTATGTGTTTTTATAAAGTTTGAAAGAACAGTGTATAACCTAAACAAATACATTTCTGCTGGTTTAGCACGGCACACATGGAGATTAGAACTACTCAGGCAACAGTTAATTTCACCTCTGTATGAAGGCCAGGAGGCCAATAGTAATTTCAGTTGGAGCTTTTCCTCACCAGGTGTCTGGTGTGCATGTTTTTTTGTTTTTTTTTTGTACAGGGGATCAAACTTGGGACCTTGCACTTGCAAGGCAGGCGGCAAAACCACTGAGCTAAATCCCCAGCCCCTGTGCATGAACTTTATAGGTAGCCACAGACATTATCCTGTGATCAGGCATTGTAATCACAGACATAAGCCGAATATGAGAACATTCACAGAAGCTACAGATCAGAAAATGGACATTCGTTCATCCAATAAACAGCTGTTTAGCTTCTATGTCTAGTGGTAGTTGTTTTAGGTTATAAAAAGTGGACAAATCAGACACAGTCCTAACCTTCATCAAGCTTCCTATCTGGTGGGAGATACAAAATAGTCATATACATACTCAGTTTTTCTTTCCATCCATCTATGTACTTATCAGATTTTTTTTAAACAAATGGTCATAAGTACTATGAAAGAAAAGTACAGAGGTGTTATAAAGGCATATAATGGAAGCCCACTTGGTCTGGGAGGCTGGAAAAAGCTTTGAAAAACCTCTCTGGCCTTTTGGGTAGGAGAGGGAGATCTTCTGAATTACCTTTCTGTAGCCCAGGCAATGAAAAAATGCAGGAAAGGTCCACCAAATAGTCACAAACTCACTGGTAGAGCCCAAAGCCCATAAGGTTGCATTTTTGCTTTTTATTTTATTTACAGCCCCTAGGAAACCAGCTGAGGCAAGCTGCACTTTGAGTGGGCTACTGTTTCTGAGAGCCAGAAGAAAACAGCCCGTTCCCCATGTAGATAGCAGTCATGTGTGGATAGCCTCTATTCTGCAGCCCTTGGCTTTCCACCCAACAGGATATCATCTCCTCCACCTCTGGGATGGTCAGTAGGTGGCCAGATGCCTCCTGTTACAGCAGCCTTGCCCATTCGTTCTGTATGCTATATGCTGTCCAAATGCCACTTTCAGTGTCTTCTGAGATGAGGTGCTTGAAAATCAGTTCTTAGCAGATCCCAGTACATGCAGTTCAGAATCTCTGTGGATGTGCCTGATGGGACTGTTCTGTTTATGCAGCCTGCCCAGCTGTCATCCAAGGAGAACACTTTGGTGTGGATTGCTGTGAATGAAGATGGTGTTAGCATCCTGGACCACCACACTATGGTATGGGGGGTAGGGGGCTGCTTCTGACCCTTCTTCCCTCCGAGCTCTGTCTTGTCTTCGCCCTGGACTCAAAGGCCTGAGTTACGTGACCATGGTTTCCCCACTTCCACCCCCTACCCAAGCTGTGCTGCCCTGCAGTCTAAATGTGGCCTATACATATTTGAGATATAAATCTCTAAGTCATGACCACTTTGAGGTTCTCCCTTCTGGGTTAATGCTACGAATGTCTAGAAGAGATAGGGCAGAATTTCCCTAGAACTCACTGGCTCCTTTCCACAGCAAGTGCACGTCACTTACCCGTACTCTTCATTGACAACCTTTGGTGGCTGCAGGGATGACTTCATGCTTGTGATCAGATCCACTCCAGACCAGAGCTCTGGAAAAGGCCACATTGACAAGTTGATCTTCAGAATGGCTGCTCCCAAGGTGGGTCTGACTGCTGCTATGTTTTACTTTGGTGTGATATGAGGAGGTGAGTGTGGGGCTTAGAGAGGAAATGGGTTACAGTAGGACTTGAGAGTTAACCCTGTCCCAGTACAATTTTTGGCCTTATGTGTAATCAGCAGTCGAAAGGATTCAGGGAGCAATGCATCTCAGTGTCACTGTTGAGTTGGTAGGAAAAGGGGCTGCTGGGAAGGAGTTAACTCTGGTCCCACCACTACTATGCTCTTTTACAATTCTCTAGAGCCACAATACCATTCAGATCTGAGTTGGTGCCCACCTGCTTGTCTTCTTGCTGCAGGCCCCGGTTAGGGCCTTTAAGGTGCTCTCATCTTATGCTCAGGTTCTGCTGCCTCAACACTAGTCAGTCTCCATAGTGCTCCTCATTCGTTATGAAGACAGCAACAGACCTCTTTTGCTTTAAGGTGTTGTTCCTACTAAGTAAAAGAAACATTGACCAGCATAAATAACAATTATAAGGCTCAGAAATATGACTTACTCTTCCTGGACTCCCTCTGTAAGGAACCCATGTTGTTCTCCACTTTTAATCCTGAAGTTTGCCACACTCCTCTTAATACCACCCTTGCCAAAGGAGAGGATACAGAGCCCCTTCTCCAAGGCACTCTTGCCTTGGCACAGAACATTGGCCCTCCATTTCTTGGGAGGGCCCTGTTCATCTTCAAAGATCTCCAGACCAACAGGGCCTCTTTCCACTGGGCCCCTGAACCTCAGCAATGATCTCCTCTGAACATTTTCTCCCAGGTGGGTAGTTTGAGAGAAAGAACCAAAGCCCAGGAAGGTTATCTACCCAAATAACAGTAGAAAGCCAGCATGTCAAGGCTGGTTCAATTCCTTCATTCTGTCCTCAGATTGCAGAAGCTACCTTCATCATGGCCAGCTACATGAACCACTGCTCTGCAACTGTGAACTCACCAACCTACCTGCCTGCAGCACACCTGCCAAGGGAGCTGGATGGACAACAGTTTTTTGCTTCTGTTTCCTGTGCTACCAAGGGGCCAATATTGCTGTGAATATTTTTGTTAACCCCTTTCCCCACCAGCATTGGTACCTCTGGGATTAGATTATATCCTGGAGTTTGATACTGTGATGGGTCTAACAGCCCTCTCCACCCCACCCCACCCCCCAGTTGTTCTCTGACTGTAAAACCTTTACTCTCTGGGTGTGGTGTAATGTATAAGGGCCTGCCTTTACAGATTCAGACGAGTGTAAGAACCACTTTGCCTTTTTTTTTAACAAAAATACTGACTCTGGATGCTACCTGATTTTAGACACAGACAGGGAAAGTCCATTGATACTGAGGTCAGCAGTGCTGTACTTGGGGCTTCTGCACTGATACTCTCGGGAACTAATATTTTTATATTGTATATGGTCCTTATGTGGGGATTTATACTTGAAGTTTCCTGTATATTTCTGTACAGAATAGGACAACTCTACAAAAGTGTAGAACTCACTAAAACTGGACTTCTCTTCCCAAGTGGGAAACGTATGGGCAGGTCTAAAGAAAAAGAGATAGAGTAACTTTTCCATTACTGGTGAGTAGGCACCTACAGAGCCCCTTGAGGTGAGCAGCCTCAATCCCTGTGGGACAACACTCTATTCCTGCTCAGATTCAAGCTTTCTGCCTCACACTGGGCTGGAAGCTGACCCCAGAAGCACTCGCTGTCCAAGCAGGGGCAGAGACAGGTCCAGTCCAACCTCTCCCTGTCTCACTTAATGGCCAGACAGGGCTCAGTAAAGGCTGTGCTCCACTGCTGAAGGACAGGGGGGCCACTGTCTCCTGGCTCTCTCAAAGCCTAAACAAATGCCCTCTGCTGCTCGGTGAGGCCACTGAAGATGAGTCAGGAACACAGAAGACGACCTCACCTCATTCAGGGGTGGGGGACGCTCCTCAAGGCTTCTGGCAAACTTCCACTGAGAATTAGTTGGACGCACAGGGCATGTATGTGCTATCTACCCCAGCCTAAGAGTACCATGTGAAAGGAGAAAGCTTCTTTCACCTTTTGCCTACTTGAGAACATCATAATTTCCCTCAACTCAGGTCTTCTAATTGAGTGTGGGTGACATGCTATTTACCTCCCCTCCCAAAAAACTCCAAAACGAAAGAGTTCATACTCTGATTTTCCAACATCTAAGAAACTGAGTTTTATTTCATAGCTCTAGGGCAGCCTTGCCATTTGTAAGTGCTGAAAACTGGGTTTAGCAGGAACACCTCAAAACCAAGGCTTTAACCTCAACAATGTGTGTATGTGGCACACTGCAAAAACTACAAGGTTGGAACTAGCTTATCTGAACACCTCAGCTGCTGCAAGCATTCCCTCTCTTACCTTTTAAACTGAGAATGATGAAAAAAGAGGCATGAGTCTCTGCCTCTTATAAATGAACTAGACTTTGCAAGGTAGGAAGCTTTACAGCCATTTTCCTTTCTGCCTTCCTGCCAGGGTTTGACGGTCTAGCTGGACATTTCTACCTCATACTAGGCACACATCACAACCACAGGCTCCTGGATAACCTCCAAGGCTGGTGTAAAAGGCAGATTACAGCTCTGGTTTGGTATCCCAAGCATCTCTTAGGCCAGTAAGGATATTGTCTACCTAGGAAGTTTTTAGAAACAGGGTCCCCAAGCATGGAGCTGTGTTCATACTGAATTTGGGGATCAAACTATTTCCCTTACTATCTCTCCTTCCTGACCCTTCAAGACCTTCTCTTAGTTTATTAAATTTTTTTGTTTCATCCCTCTTAGCAAAAGTGTCTTGAAATGTGCTTGATGCCCATGGCTGAAATGCCATGACCATGTTTGTCAATAAAAAGCAGCTGTCTGTGAACCAATTATTGTGAATATTTAAGGATGAGTTCTGTTTACTGAGTCATGATAGATTAACCCTGTACAGAACACAGGAGCTAAGTAGACATAAAGTAGTCTTTTATAGGACATTTATTCCTCCTAACCTGTACTTGAAGAGCTTGACTTTTTTCCCCTTCACCTTTATGCAGGGGTACTATGCAGGTGGAAATTATACCTTTCTCTTAAGATCTGATACTGATTTCCCAATGTCTTACACCACAAATTTCAACACAAAGTAAATTTGAATGTGCTTAGGAATTTCACAAAGTGCTCTTGGCCATGTTAATTTTGATATATTGTGTCAAAATTCTTAAGGTGGGGCCAGGGATTTAGCTCAGTGGCACTGTGCCTGCTTCACAAGCGCAAGGTCCTGAGTTAGATCCCTGGTACTGAAAAAAAGGACAAAAAAGAAAAGGTGGCACTTTGTTTAGTAAAGTAGGCAAAACCTTACAAGAGGAACATTATAATACAGAAATATTTTGAGTCAGATTTCCAGTCACCTGCTCTACAGTGATCTGAGACCCACTCCATCCATTCTGGTTCCTAGGACTATGTCCACCTGGTGGTTTGCAGTGGAGACAAACCAGCCACTACAGCTTAGGAGCCATCTCCCCTGGAAGATGGTACTGGCCTTCTGAATGCTGGGAACTCATGGGTTTGTTGATGTGGCTTTCTGGTGTGTCAGAACTTCTTGGCAGCTCTTGTACACTTCAATCAAGCAGTCCAGCCGGGGCTTGGCACTCTGAATTCCAAAGGGGAGAAATGCAAAGTCAGGGTGAATCTGAGAGCTTAGTGGTGCTCATCCATGTGCACCCTTACTGTCCTACCCACATCAGGGTCTAAATGGCCTAAGTGTGAGCTCAGAGAGGCAGGAAGCTCAAGCCTCAGAGAGCCTTGCTGGGAGACTCGCACCTAAGCCCACAGCCCAGCCTGTGGACTGTGTAAAGTGGGAGATTCAAAGAGAGCTTTTTAATCTGCCTGAATTTTATGACAGAAAAAAAGAGTAACAAGGCCCTGTCAGGAGGGGTCACAAGTTATGAAGCAAGCCTCAGAGACAAGACAATGCAGATTAAATATATACATTCTGAAAAATATTTTGTTCTACGAAATGTAACGCAACTGAATTAAAAGCCACAGAATGGGACAATTATATGTGAAAATTATATCTCTCTCTATATTTTTTTATTAAATTCTTTTATTGGTACATTGTAGGTATACAACACAATTACATTTCTCATTGGGAATTGTACCTTTACATAATGCATCTTGGTTCTTATTTTTTCCCCATTGCTAGCCCTCCCTTCAAGCCCTCCACCCTTCCCTATTTACACAGACTTTATTTCCATTTTTTCCATTTCTCATCATTTGAAAATTATATTTAATAAAAGTTTGCTAGTCAGAATATACAAAGAATTGTTATAAATGTATAATCAATATCTAGATTCCACTTTACTAATAGAAGAGATAGTTTAGAATAAGATGAAATGACAGGTGATACCTACAAGGAAATATGAAAAGCCTATCATTTACAGAGATTAAATTTAGTAATTATAAAATGCTTTTATCTATGTGTTAAACTAGCAATATAGCATAGAAAAACAAGTACAAAGTCCACTTGTTCAGTCTCAAACACTATAAAAATGTATGAAACTGTAGGGTTTAATAAAATAATTGTGAACTATAATGTAATTATTTTTAGTTCAGCTGTCTTAAAACTTGTGAAAAAGGAAAGGCAGTATGGTAGGGTTATATAGAAATACATAATTACCTATGAAATAATTTATTATAACCAGATTTGTATGATTTTTATAAGAGCAAACCAAAAAATAACCTGGGCATGATTTAAAAAGCTAGTAATGTATAATGACTTTGTAAAAAGATACATATTAGATGGTTTAAAAAATAAGACACAGGAGTATGTTGATGTACATCTGTAATCCCAGGGCTCTAGGAGGCTGAAGCAGGTAGATCACAGGTTCAAGGCCAGCCTGGGTAACTTTGCAGTTTACTAAGATTTTATCAAAAACAAATGAAAAAGGGCTGGGAATGTAGCTCAGTGCTAAGGCCCTGGGGTCAATCCCAGTACCAAAAAAACCCACACAAAATAATGTAAAATAGCAAATGTACTTCATTAACTTCTAAATAAAGTTGTACATTGGTAGACTGAGAAAGTCAAAGTAGATGAATGGGGTTTTGTAGACAGAGAAACGGTGAATTATATAAGCTTTTTTTTTTTTTTGTACCAGGGATCGAACTTGGGACCTTGTGCTTGCAAGGCAAGTGGTGGAACCACTAAGCTAAATCCCTGGCCTGAAACAATGAATTACAGGCAGAAGTTACTGGATGTTTCACTTTTCTTCTCTGAAATTTGCATTAATTCCTAATTTTATTGATTGGTTGTGGTACTGGGATTGAGCCCAGGGCCTATGCACTGAATTATATCCTTGGCTCTTAGTTTTTTAATTTTGAGGTAAGGTCTCAAAGTTGCTACGGTGCCCAAGTTGGGCTTGAACTTTTTATTTTCCTGCCTCAACCTCCCAGAATGCAGAGATTACAGGTGTGTACCACCATACCCAGCTGAATTCCTAATATTCTGGAAAGCCCATCTTTTCCTCAGAGATAGGCTGAAATAACTAAAATCCTAATTCCTACTGAAATTAGCTGTCAGGTATCTTCAGATGTTCTGACAACATCTATGTTCCTACTGAACATAAGTGGCATTGGACATGCAGAAGAGGAAAAGGCAGGATTTCAGTGAGAAGGGAAAATTGTTCCGTGCTCACCTGGAAGACAGGTACTACTTGAGATATCTTATGTGGTTCCAGTGGATCCTTCAGTAAAATGCAGAGGTAGTAAATCACCTTCTGCTGTGAAAAAAATAAACGAGATCTAAGTGAAACTCCTTTTTTGGCGGTATTGGGGATTGAACCTATGACCTTTACACTCCCTTTTTACATTTTAAGACAGGGTCTTGGTAAGACATTAAATTGCCCAGACTGGGCTCCAAACTGCAATCCCCTGCCTCAGCCTCCCAGAGTGCTAAGATTATAGGCATGCACCATCACACCCAGTTTCATTTTGTATTGTTTTTTTCTTCAATGAAACACTCAAAAACTTTTCCATAAATGGCTTTCTGTAAGTAGCAGAATATTTGATAGCTCTTGAAGTGGGTGAGAAATGTAATTCTATAAAGAACAAAAAAATTTAAAAAGCCCCATTCCACCATGGGAAAACCAGAGAAATCCAGCCCTGACAAAGGATTTTTAATCTCACTGTCTCCTTCAGTGTCTCTCCAGCCCTTTCTCCCCACCTCCAAGTCCCTCAATAAAATGATCTGACCACCCCCTAAAACACCATGTATATCATCATGCACCTATAAGCCCTGTTACTCAAGAGGCTGAGGCAGGAGGATTGCTCAACCCTGGGGTTTAGAGGCCAACCTGGCCAACAGAGTGAGACAACCCCATCGCCTTAAAAAAAAAAAAAAAAAAAAAAAAAGGTTGGGGGAATAGATGATTTTGATGCTGGGTTAGAAGATAAAGTTGAAATACAAACCTCCTGTCCATGAAAATCTGTGTCTGTTTAAAAATAGTCTTACTACATGTTTAGTCAACATACAACAGTGGTCCTATAAGATTATAAAAGAACAGCAAAATCCTTACCACCTAATGACATCATAATGTCACAGCGTAATGTGTTTCTTACATGATGCTGATGTAGACAAACCACCGTGCTGCCAGTCATCTAATTATGTATAGAACATATGCTTACTGATAATAAACAATAGTTATTAATTTGTCATGTACTATACTACTTTTTATTGTTAATTTAGAATATAGAGCAGCAGCTTTCCAGCTGCAGCTTGTCCTGAGTTACTCCATTTTGGATACAAATGCTAAGGAGTGACCTTGCATCTTGCTATACAAGGAAACAACCACCATCTGCATGGCATAACTATAAGGCACAGATTCATGCTAATAAAAAATTACTAGCTGGGTGTGGTGGTGCATGCATGTAATCCCAGCACTTGAGAGGCTATAGCAGGAGGATTTCAAATTGGAGGCCAGCCTGGGCTGCATAGCAAGTTCAAAGCCAGCCTGGACTACATATTAGTAAGACCTTGTATCAAAAATTGAAAAAAAAATATTGAGTGTAAGACATGCCTATAATCCCAGCACTTTGGGAAGATGAGGCAGAAGGATTATAAGTTCAAGCACAGCCTGGGTAGCTTTGTAGCTTGGTGAAACCCTGTCTCAAAAGAATAAAAATTAAAAAGGGATGTGAATGTAGCTCAGTGTGAGAGCTTTGGGTTCAATCCCCAGTACCAAAAATAAAAAATCTGTGAGTTTATTAAGTTAAATCAGAGACACACAGAAAACAAGGGCTTCTTGGATCACATCAGAGACACCAGGCTGGGAAGCTTATCAAACATATCAGACCAACAAATGATGCAGCCACCTCAATCCAAGAGGCTTGCCTAAGTAACACAGCACACTGACCCATCATCTGGTGTACACATCATGGCCTCTGCCCAGGGGAGTGCTAGGCCACAAACCACCAAGTGGCCTTGGCTCAGGGCAGTTCTTCCCTGCCCTTTGACACTGCTCACTTCAAAGCCACCCAGACCCTTCACCTCGACAGCTCCACTACTGAGTTACTGACCAATACCTCACTACCTCCAGTGACTCTTGCATTTGTAGCAACTCTTTGCTTTTGCTCTCTCCATGTCTTTTAAATCCTACAGCCTGTTCTTTTGTTTCTATAACCTAAACATTACTATTTTCTGTGTGATATGTGATTTGAGTGCTAAGATATTTAAGTGTAAGGTATTAATAATTAAGATTGGAATGAAACAAAAACACCTGGCAGTTGCCATGGTCACAACTATAGTACGAAGAAACCTGTGAAATCTGTAGAACACAGTGAAAGTAAAGCTGATGACACTGATGTAGCTTGTGAACGACTGATATCCAATAAAATCTGACACTTTGGAAAGACAAACATGTCAGTCTATATTAATGGCATATGTGGCTCACAAGAGTACCTCTACTTATAAAAAAGTTCACTGTAAGGGAGTATGGCAGGTTATGCTGGCAACAGCCTCACACGTCTCATATCGACTGGCTCTCAACTACTTTCCGAGGTCATGGCTCAGTGACCTGTCCACCTACACTGTGTACATATACTCTACTATGTCTGAGCAGTCTAACAATGCATTTCTCAGACCATGTCCCATTACTAAGTGAAGCATGACTGTAAAGGGGCTTCTCTTTTCAATATAGGTTTCACTTCTATGGTTTAATATGCTAATAAAGGAAATGCTAAAAGTACTGAAACAGAGGGTCCTCACATTTAATTCTGCAACATCAAATACTTTAGGCATTAAGACCCAAGTTTAAGCCGGGAATGGTAGCACACACCTGTAATCCCAGCATTCTGGGAGGATGAGGCAAAAGGACTGAAAGTTCAAGGCCAGCTTGGGCAACCTAGCAAGACTTTGTCTCAAAATAAAACAAAAAAGGGCTGGAGATGTAGCTCAGTGCAGAAAGCGCTGAGTTCAATCCCCAGTACAGGAGCAAGAAAAAAAAAAAAAAAAAAAAGACTCAGTTTCTATCTAGGAACAGTCTTAGGAACAGACTTCCCCTCAGAGAGGACTGTAATACTCACCACTTAAACACTTACCATGTAAATAGCCTCGTTAATGACAATGTCTTTGACTTTGCCCATCTCTATGAAGGTGGTGTTTTCTTTGCCTGAAGCATAAGATGACGTCATCTGGATGCCAAGAGAATCAATGATCAACAGAGTCTCCTGATCAATCTTTACAAAATGGAGGTAACCAAGCAGGCCTAAGAGAGTGATGAAGATGGCAGCTGAGAGGATCATGCTGTTCTGAAGAGAAAGCCAGACACAGGTGGTTAAGATTACCAAGTGGCCCTCTGCATGTATCTGCTGTAAAAGTCAACTATGCAAAGGGGTAAAAGGCCCTTGCTCTGCTGTGAGTTGAACAATCAGGGGAACACGGAACATGAATGGAAGAAGGTAAAATCACTTTTATTTGGGATCAGTAGGCCCATCAAAGTATACAGTAAAATGAATCCCAACTATTAATGAACAGGTCTGGGAAGAACCTCTAGCAAGATATGCACTATCACATCAATCTCAGAAATTCTTCTTTCAAAATTATAACTTAGGAGTCCAGATCTTTTCTTCTTGTGTTCCCTCAGAGGAATATATAGCAGAAAATTATAGACTGAACAACTGTAAAGTGCTTAGCACAGCATAAGATACTACTCCTCACCTGATAAATGGCCACTTATCCTTCTTAATAGAATTTGGAGTGAATCATGATTGGCACAGAAAGAAGCATGTGACACAATTCTGTCAATGAGATGGGGGCAAGAGGTGTGCTGTAAAGGGAGAGTATCTTATAAAGAGGGAAGAAAGGTCTCCTCACTGTGAGATTTAGATGCCAGAACTACTATAACTTCTGCCAGACAAAGTGGGAAGCTAGCCAGGGATTTAGCTCAGTGGTGCCACTGCCTGCCTTGCAAGCTCAAGGTCCTGAGTTTGATCCCCAGTACCAAAAACAAAACAAAACAAAGTGGGGAGCTAGTCTGAGGATTAGCAGAGTATAGCCAGGGTGGAAGAACAGGAAGATGAAAAGAGTCAGAATTAAAGGAACCTCTCACATGAACTCTGGAGCATTCCTACCTCATGACTTCTTTTGTTAATTTAAAGTCCTTATCATTTGTCTCAGTTCTGAATTATTCTCAGGTGACTGTGACTAAATGTTGTGTTAAAGCCTCAAAAAACAGTAGCTGTTATGTATTCCTGTGAATCTAAGACATATTTACAACCTTTTGACATTTCAGAAGTTGAACTTTTTATTAGTGTATTTTTTTTCACATGGCATATTTTTTTTTCCCCCAGAAGCTACAATTGAGAAAGCTGGCAAAGGAAAAAGTAACTGATGACCTAGAATCAATGAAATTCAGTAATTTTGGACTGCATTCCTAGTGTTTGTTTATTCTTTGTACTGACTAGACACCCTCCTTGACTGACTCTAGTCAGACTCCTTTAAGCCTTCTACACCATGACCTATGGATCTGTCTTTGTTAGACCTGCACTGCACAGTTGTAGCAAGGACCTTGCTGAGTCAGTTGAGAGAACTCTCACCCTTGGTATATGATAACCCTGGCTTGCTATGTGAATCAGCTGCTACTGTAACAAAATACTTGAGACAAACAATTTCAAAAGAGGAAAGGTTGGGACTGGAGGTATATCTTAGCGGTATAGGACTTGCCTACCATCCATAAGGCCCTAGATTCAATTCCCAACACAAGAGAGATGGTGTGTGGGGGGGGCTGTATTTTGGCTCAGTTTTGCAAGTTTCAGCCCATGGTCAGTTGGTCCTGGGCAAAGCAGTATAACATGGCATGAAGCAGGCTGCTCCCCCATGGCAATCAGGAACCAAAAGAGGAAGAGACTGGTGTCACACTGACACCATCATGGCTGTCAGAGTCCACCAAAGAGACGGGAACAGGCAGAATCCCGAGCCTTTAGCCTGTTACTCAGTAAAAACTTAATTTGTTTTCTCCTAAGACAGGGATTTAAAATCAGTTTTTGCTAAAAACTCTGACTCTTCCCTTTGGCCTACAATTGTCTAATAGGTAACTAAAAGTAGGACAAAGCTTGACCTTCATTTTGTACCCTGTGTTACCGTGAATCTTCGGGTCAAATCCCTTCTCAGCTCTTTGTATGGATATGTTGATCATTTAGGGAGTGTCTAAAAGTTGGTGAAACAAGTTGAATTGCTCTGAATTTACATGATTTCACTCCCTTTCAAGACTGAGAACACCAAGATAAGAGGTTCAGAACTAAATTCAGAAGTCTTCAACCACTGTCCTAAATCTGTCAGGGCTTGCATTCCAGGAAGAACAGAGCCCCACATGACTCAAACCACCAGAGACACTCATTTCATGAGAACAGAATGCCTCTCAATCAGTGGGGATTTCAGAGCTAGGAAACAAGGACTGAAATAATGATCAACCAGACCCCAGCCCCCCAGCTAATCTTTAAAAGCCGGCCACCTGCCTTTTTGACTGGGCCAGTCTAATCCCCTCCATCCAGTGTGCCCCCTCCAGCTGCTCAAACTGAAGTCCTTTCCTGTTTTTCTTATGTTCCTTTGCTAAGGGCCGGCCTGATCTTTGTTAGCTAAATTCCCTTACCATTTTATCTTACTTTCTAATTAAAGCTTTTTCCTATAAATTTGTGCATTAGTTTTAATTTCCTTTAAGAACCCACAGTAGCCAGTGACAAGCATGCCCCCAGTGACTCAATACCTCTCACTAGGCTCCTCCTCTTAAAGTTTCCACCACCTTCCAATAAGCACCAAACTGAAGCCCAAGCCCTTATAACATGCTTTAGCCCAGTGTGGGGGTGGATGCCTGTAATCCCAACTCTGGAAGGCTGAAGTGGGGAGAACTGTAAATTTGAGCCAGTCCTGGTCAACTTAGTGACTGAGTGAGACGCTGTCTCAAAATGAAAAATAAAAAAGGTCCAGGGATGTAGCTCAGTGTAAAGGCCCTGGGTTCAATCCTCAGTACCAAAAGAGATGGGGAAAGGTAGGGGGAGATTCCACCTCTAAACTATACTAACTGACTTCTACAAGAATCTTGACAAGTCAATTCAGACAAATTCTACCTTGCTCCTGATGCTCCTTTTTAGTCATTTCCCATCCATTGATCTCCATCCTGTTCCATGGTTATAAATCCTCACTTGCCCGTGCTATATTTGGAACTGAGACCAGTTCTATACTGAAGTCTCTTTTTCCCTATTCAGTAGTTCCTATTTTTGTTGTTGTTGTTTTCTTGAAGGTACTGGGGATTGCGCCCAGGGCCTTCACACTGAGCTACATCCCCACCTTTTTATTATTTTTTGTTTTGAGACAAAACAAAAGGTCTCAGTAAGTCACTCAGTTACACTTCTGTTGCTGAGACAAAATACCTGACACCCAAAATCAAAGAATGAAAGATTCATCTGGCTCAGTTTGTAGAGGTTTCAGTTCATAGTAGGCTGGCTCCAAGGCAGGGTGGCATGGCAGAGGGGCATTGCAGAGGAGAAACAGTTCATGGCAGGCAGAAGGCAGCAAGCGACAAGGCAGCAAAGCAGCAAGGAGCAAGTGAAAAGCAACAGCAGCCCTCTTTCTGTCCCTTATATTCTATCCAGGCTACCTGCCCTTAGGGTAGGTAGCACTCACACACCTAGGGTAGACTTTCCCACTATTCACTCCCAGAACTATGCCAAACCAGTCAGTGGGCTAATTTAGTAATCACGCACCCTAATCCCAGTATCACACCCTTAATCTCAGCATCACATACTCTAGATTCACCTACCTCTTAAAAGCCCCATCTATGATTGGATGAGGCTTTGAGGGAACATCTAGACACAAGGTATAAGTCACTAAGTTGCCCAAGCTGAATTTGAACTTGCAGTCCCTCTGCCTCAGCCTCCCAGAGTACAGGGATTACAGGTGTGTGCTACCACCCGATTCTAAATAAAATGTTTTTACCACTTTATCTAACTAGCTCTGGTTTGACAGAACCTAACACTTAGTAACTGCTGGATCAGGAACCTGCAAATTTTTGGTCTGTTTTTTTCTGACCCACCTTGAGCAAAGAATGATTTTTAGTCTTTTACAGAGTTGTAGGAAGAAAGAAAAACAATAATATGAGACCGAGAACCAAAAAAACCTAAAATATTTACTACTCATATTTGGCCTTTTAAAGAAAGATTGCTGACCTCTGTGATATATAATTTTTTTTTTTTTACAAAAAAGAAAAAAGAGGAGGATTTAATGTTCAGCCTCCGATGATCCAAGATCTACTTTGAGTTAATTGCCTTATGCAGACAGTGTCTTATGGAAGAATACAGAGGAATAAACTTCAGTCCCAACCCATACAGATTTATCAGTGGCCAGGTTAACACATAGAAAAAATTTTGGAGAATACTATGATACTGACTGTAAGTACCAAAGTGTGTGTGTGTGTGTGTGTGTGTGTGTGTGTGTGTGTGTGTGTGTGTGTGACAGAGAGAAAGAGAGAGAGACAGAGAGAGATCCCATGAAGACTTTCAAGGAAGCAGGGCTTGAGAGAGAATGTGGTGGCTGTTGACAGATATTAAATAATTAGTTGGAAGAAAAAGGAGGAAACATTCCAAGTTGGAATAAATGAGGTAAAAACTTGTAGCTTCAACAGAGCTATGAATTCAAAACCAGGAAGTAATGAAAGGATGAAGAGCTTAGGGGATTTGATCGATGTCAGGTTTCTAATAACATTATCCTGCTCAAAATGTCCTAACTACTTGCATCTTTTTCTACTTCTTTTTTCTGTCTGGAATTAAATAACTCAATATTCATTAAGTCAGAGTTAAGCTACATACATGAGTAAATCCCTTCAATCAGTTTTCTTCTCCAGATATTTATTACTCTCATGGATATTCTGAATAGGAGGAAAGATAAGAAATGTTGGTACAACACAGAGCCCTAAAGAAGTGCTGGAGTAGACACTAAAGAAGATAAGTCATTTGCTTTCAAGGCACTTGGGGATAACTGGGGCAATTATTAGGATGAAAGAGACAAGTATTAGAAGGAAGCTGGCATAAAAACACTATTTAAAAATTTTGCTTAAGATAAGTATATCTACGGCATAATAGAAAAAAGGATTTCAAAGTCAGAGAGGCTTGAATTTGAAGCCCAGATCTGTCACTTACTGGCAAGTTGTCACTTTCTGAGCCTTAATTTTCTAAGGTAGAAATAAGGAATTCAGTATAGCAATTGGTACTCAGTGCATTTCTCCTCCCTGTTTGGCTAGACCTCAGGCTAGTATCAAAGTTCAACTATGTTATAAATTAAATTGGAAGGGATTTTAAGTCAATTATTTCAACTAACTTACGAAGAAACTTGTAGAAACAATTTGGTACAAATTAAGGCAGTCTTAGTGGTTCCGGTGCCTGCCTCGAAAGTGCAAGGTCCCAAGTTCAATCCCCGGTACCAAAAAAAAAAAAAAAATTAAGGCAGTCTTTGGGAATGGTGGAGCACACCTGTAATCCCAGCACTGAGGCAGGAGGACTACCACAAGTTCAAGGCCAGCCTGTGCTACATACCAGGACCCTGTCTCAAAAAAAACCAAAGGGAAAAAAAATTAAGGCAATATTATTTTGTCTACTCTATGCTAAATTACTAAGCTTTGAAATAGCTCTGAAAAATACAGTATATCAAAGAAGCCAATGGGTACAGTAATGGAAACAATATGCAAATTACAGAAATAAATAGACCTGAAGAACTTAGCTGTGGTCAAATCACTTCTGGAATAATATATTATTTAAGTATACTATATAAGAAACTAGAACTCATCCTGAAAAGGACAATTCAGACGATTCTTTTTATTTTTTAAATTTCTTTTCTGATTCTTTTTATTTGAGAACCGCCACAAAGTTACTGCATTTGACCCTCATAATACTATGAAATAGACTTTTTTCTTTATTTTCTTTATTTATTGATTTTGAGAAAGGAGCTCGCTATGTAGTCCAGGCTGGCCTTGAACTCACTATTTAGCCCAGGGTGGCCTCGAACTGGCTGCCGTCCTCCTGCCTCTACCTCCAGAGTGCTGGGATTACAGGCGTGCGCTACCACGCCAGCCTTTCTGAAGCAGATATTAATTCTATTTTAGAGATGTGAACTCTGAAATTAATTCTATTTTAGAGATGTGAACTCTGAGGCTCAGAGAAAACTGGAACGAGGCTGGAAACTGAGCATAGAAACCACTCGTGTCTGAAATTTCGTAATTCGTTAGAAAACACACTTGAAATTGAGGAAAGGATTGGGAGAAGGGAGGATTAAGTTGCCTTGAGAACTACAGGTCAGGGAGAATGCAACACTACCGGTGCACACAAACACCCACTTGTGGAGAGGCAAACGGTTTGTGGAAGTCTACACAGAAGACATGTTAGCCGTGACACTTCTGTGTGATGGACGAGGACGCTCCACTTGACACCTGTCTGAACTCGTGGGATTAAAGAACTGTGCACGCGTGCTACACAGAGCACGTGGAAGTGAAGCTTTTAGGCCATGCTAGAACAGATGAGTGCTGGGCAGATCCACAGAGCCCCAAACTTAGTGAAAAGAGCTGTCCAGCAGAGTGGTCCCGAGAACCAGGGAGTCCCCGCCTCGTACCCCACGACTGCAGGGTCCGACGCGAGGTCAGGACTCCACCCTCCCATCCCTGCGCCGCCGCACCCGAGCGCGGGCTGGGCCCTGCCGGCAGTTACCTCGCACAGAGTGAAGAGTCCGTAGGCCGCCAGCCACACGGTGCAAGTGACAGCTGTGAGAGAGCGCAAAGAGAGCCGAGGGCAGCTGACGCAGAACTCTCGACAGAACGGCGAGTAGTAGCGGCGCTGCAGAGCCAGACGGCCGCCGCAGATGTCCGAGAAGCTCCTCTCGTCCTCCATGGCTTCCTCACTCGAACCCAGGCGCGCCGCTCTAGCACACCCGCGGACAGGCGCGGTCTCGCCGGCTCCGAACGCACGTCTGCCCCTCCCCGCCCCACGCTCCGCGCAGCCGCAGTTGCGTACGGAAAAACCGCGCGTAGGGCTTGGGGGCCTTCGTGCTTCCGATCCCGGCTCAGACTGTGTTTCTTTTTTCTTTTTTTTTGGTACCGGGGATCGAACTCGGGTCCTTGAGCTTGTGAGGCAGGCGGCGGAACCACTGAGCTAAATCCCCGGTCCTCTCTCAGGCCGCGTCTGATCGCCTCTTTCCAAGGATTCGTAGGGAGACAACACATGCGGACTAATGAAAGTTGTTGTTAATGTCCTTTCACTCGACAAACATTTCTGTTGCTAAACCAGATGAGCGCCAAGGAGATGGTCCACTAGGGTTCATTCTTCCACTCCTTCATTCCTGTGCCAAGCAGTTTTATGTGCCAAAGATATTGACAAGGTTTCTGCCTCAAGTATTTTTTTTTTCTAGTAGGACAAACGATATATAAACAACTTAAGATGGTGTTGGCAATAATGTGCCGACTGGTAGAGATGGACCTGGGACTTCCCGAGGCAGCCAGAAGAGGTCTCTGAAGACCTTGGACCAGGTGCCACACTGCGGCGCTCTGTAGAAGAAATTTGGCATAAAGAAGGACCAAGAAAAGCTCTGAGGCTGGAATGAATTTACCTTGAATATTGAAGGAGCCCAAATGCCGAAGAGATTGGTGCTTGGGTTAGAGTTTTGAGTTGGGGAAGCAGATAAGGGTGAGATTGCAGGAGGTTCTTGTAGCACCTGGTAAAAAGTTTGGGTTTCACTGCCTGGGAATTCCCTCTTCCAGTCTACTGCCTGGAGCATGGAGTAGGCAGACAAGTCCTGGCTGTGAGGTACGAGAGCAGGAGGGGAAGTGCAGAAGTTTGGACAACGAAATTACTAAACCCATGAGTAATAAATATCCTATGGGTTGGTTCCCTTTTTACTTCAGATTTGGCCCAAGAGTGGTTTGTGGCCTGGTGAAACAGTTGTGGTCCTTCAGCCCTGAGCAACGGCAGCATTAGGCATTAAAGAGATGATCGCTTTGTGTATAAAGATAAATGGCATAAAGATCAAGTCTCGGAGATGAAAATCAGGCTCAATTTCATCTTCATACACATATTCTCTATCTCTCTTCTTCCCTTCTCTCTCCCTCCCCCTTCCTTCCTGAAAAATTTCCTTCAAGCATTCTTTTGTTTTTCCAATTTTATTTCTGTACTCTGAATCTAAGTAATATATCCCTCTTAATGTTTTTTTATAATGTAAAAGTGATATTTTCTTATTGTAGAAAACCTGAAAGATAAAAAAATTTTAAACGACACATATTGTCACATATAGAAGTACGTCAATGTTTCGGAGAAACTTTAGTCCTGGCATTCTTGTTTCGTTTTGTTTTGAGATAGAGTCTCACTACCTGTGCAGCAATCCTTCTGCCCCAGCCTCCCAAGTGCTGGAATTACAGATGTGCACCTCCAAGCTTGGGTTAGTCTTGACATTCTTAACTTTAGCTCCCTGGAGAGAATCAGGGTTTTGTCTTTAGTTTCATAAACTTCTACTTGAAATGTAACATTTCCTCTGATTATGAATGTAGGTAACAAACCAATTTGTATTAACAGTACTTGTGCTGGGGATTTAGCTCAGTGGTGCTGCGCCTACCTTGCAAGCTCAAGGTCCTGAGTTCAGTCTCTGGTACCGAAAAAACAAAAAACAGTACTTGTGATTTTTGTCACTGATAGAAAAAACAAATATTTTCATCTCATAATAATCATTATAGTTATCTCAAAATGTAATGTCCATTACTACTTCAAAATTGCAAAAATTATTAGAGGTACTACTAGATCTTGTTATTTAGTGAGTCAATAAAGAGACTGTACTATAACATTTTCAAAATATTTTGATAAATATATATATTTTTGATAAATATCTTTTAATTCAGTTTGTTTTCTTTGAAATCCTATGCATTTTATTTATGCATTATTATCAAACATTATGACAAAAAGTCCATTAGCTTTACCAGTCTTGCAAAGGGTCTACAGCACAGAAGATAATAAAAACCTGTATTGTATAAGAAATTTTACAAGTAGCTGGCTTTGTTGTCAAATACCTGTAACCCCAGATATTTAAGAGGCTGAGATAAGACAATTGAGCCAGGGATTTAGCTCACTGGTTCTGCTGCCTGCCTCACAAGCGCAAGGTCTGGAGTTTGATCCCCTGTACCAAAAAAAAAAAAAGACAATTTAAAGTTGGAGGGAACTTATGGTGACCCTGTCTCAAAATAGAAAAAATAATTATTAGTTGTATTGTGGTAATGTAAACTGCTTTGTTCTGTCAGATCACAGCATTGTCTTACTTCTTACGGAGTTTGGCACTTCAGTAGAAAGTGAAATATGTATATGACATTTACCTTGATGCCAATTGAGATGTTAAGTGACAAGTTCTCTTGACCATGACCTTGTAAAATCAGCAAGGAGTGATTTTTTTCACTCTCAGCAATGGACTTCAAAGTGCTCTCAAGCCTGAGAAGTCAAGTCCCATGTGAAAAGCATTGGTTGGGCAAGGAAGTGCAGCTGGTAGAAAGGCCTTACATTTATTTTTTTTTAATTTTATTTTATTGCTACATTTTAGGTATACAATATAATGACATTCGTCATTGGAAATTTGGACCTTTACATAATCTCTCTTGGTTCTTATTTTTCCCCCTTCCCCTGCCCTCCCTTCAACCCCTCCATCCATCCCTATTTATAAAGACTTTGTTTCCATTTTTTCATTTTCTCATGTTAATTCCATTCCCTTCTTTCCTTTCCCTTACCCCTCCCACTTCCCCTTCCCCTTTGCCCCTTTTCTTCCTATTTCACATTATCTGTTATACCTTTTAGTCCTTATTTACACTTTCAGTTTCTCACACTAGAGAAACTATTCAGTATTTATACATGTGTGTCCTATTTATTTCACTTAAGAGTATCGCCTCAATGTGCATCCACTAGCTATAAATGTCTCTAACTTCTCATTTTTAATGGCTGAGTAGTACTCCATTTTATTTTTAAAAACCCCACATTTTCTTTATCCAGTCTCCAGTTGATGGGCAATTGGGCTGCTTCCAAGTTTTAACTATTACAAACTGTGCTGCTATGAACATGGGTCCACATATATCACTGTGGTATGATTCTTTTAGTTCTTTGGGGAAGGTACCCAGTAGGGGAATAGCTAGGTCAAATGAGACTTCCAGTCCTAAATCTTTGAGGTATCTCCATACTGATTTCCACAGTGGTTGCACCAGTCTACACTCCCACCAGCAGTGGAGCAGGGTTCCTCTTTCCCCACAGCCCTGTCAGCATTTGTTATTGGTTGATGTCAGGATAGCAGCCATTCTTTCTGGAGTGAGGTGGAATCTCAGCGTTGTTTTTCTTTCTTTCTTTCTTTCTTTTTTTTTGGTACTGAGAATCGAACTTGGGACTTGGTGCTTGCACGGCAGGTGCCAGAACCACTGAGCTAAATCCCTGGCCCTCTCAGTGTTGTTTTCATTTGCATCTCTCGAATGACCAGTGATGTTGAACATTTTCTCATATGTTTATTTGCTATTTATACTTCTTTGTCTGAGAAATGTCTGTTCATTTCAGATGCCCATTTTTGGATTGGGTCTTTAAATATGGGAGGTCTGATATTTTTAAGTTCTTTATAGATTCTAAATAGACCTTTGTCTGAGGAACAGCAGGTGAACATTTTTTTTTCCCACATTGTGGGTTGTCTCTTCACATTACTGATGGTTTCTCTTGCTGTGCAGAACCTTTTTCATAAGAAGAGATCCCAGTTGTTGATTGTTTGTGCTAGTTCACGGGCAACTGAGGTTTCGTTCATAAAATCTTTTCCTACACCAGTGTCTTCAAGAGTTCTACCTAACCTCTGTTCCAGGCGACTCAGCGTTTCTATTTTAATATTTAGATCTTTAATCCATTTCTATTTTAGTTTAGTGCATGGTGAGAGATATAGGTCTAATTTTAATCTTTGGCTAATTGAAACCCAATTTTGCCAGCACCATTAATTAAAGAGGCTGTCTTTCCTCCAGTGAAAATAGGTCTCCTACTTAGGGCCACTTACCTATAGGGAAGTGCTATGGCTTGTGTCTAGATGTCTCCCCAAAGCCTCATGCAGTCATAGGGAGTGTTTTTCAGAGGTGGCTGGATCTAAAGTATGTGGTGCTGGGATCAAGGGTGTGTGTTTACTAAATCAGTCCACTGATGGTTTGGCAGTTCTGGCTAGGATTAAGAGTGTAAGTGCTACACCCACCCTAGGTCGGGTAGTTTGCATAAAATATAAGGGACAGAAAGAGGGTTACTGTGCACTTGCCTGACTGCTTGCCATGGACTTTCTCCTCTGCGATGCCCCTCTGCCATGCTACCCTGCCTTGGAGCCAGCTGACTATGAACTGAAACTTCTACAAACTGTGAGCTAAATAAACCTTTCCTCCTTTAACTTCGGGTGTTCGGTATTTTGTCTCAGCAAGGAGAAAGAAATTTCAACATAATAAGGATTTTTAAAAGGTAAATATGACCCTTTTTATTTTGATTAATCTTTGTAATATTTGTGAGTGTATTTCTCTGTACTATTTTAGTGGTTGCTCTAGATATATTACGTATCCACAACTTAACTTAACATGGTGTACTGGTACTGACATTTTACCAGTTTGAGTGAAGGGTAGAAATCTTACTTCCCTTTATGCACTTTTACCTTTCCCAATTTATAATTGTCTGAAATATTTCATCTGCTTCATCAGGAACTACATCAGACTGTGTCATAATTTTCATTTCAACCACCAAACATAATTTAGAAAACTCAAGAGGAGAAGGAAGTCCTACTGTTTACTCAGTTTTGCCTTTTCCACTGTTCTTCCTTCCTTAATAGTGTTCCAAGCTACCTTCTTTTATCATTTCTGTTTAGAGAGCTTCTTCTAGATGATATTATTATTATTATTATTATTATTATTATTATTATTGGTACCAGGGATCGAACTCGGGACCTTGCGCTTACGAGGCAGGCAGTGGAACCACTGAGCTAAATCCCTGGCCTTCTAGACAGTATTTTAAGGCAGATCTGCTAGTGACAGATTCTCTTGGTGTTCTTTCATCTGAGAATATCTTGATTTTCCATTTATCCCTCCTCCCCCAGTAGTGGGGATTTACCCATAGAGCACTAAGCTACATCCTCAGCCCTTTTTATTTTTTAAGTTTGTTAAGTTGCCCAGGGTGGCCTTGCACTTATGATCCTCCTGCTTCAGCTTCCCAAGTGGTGGAGACTACAGTTTCATGCTGCCATATCTGGGTGATTTCTCCTTCTTTCTAGAGGGATATTTTCACTGGAGATAGAATTCTGAGCTGACAGTTTTTTTCTTTCAGCACTTGAAAAATATGGTGCTACTTCTTTCTGGCCTCCATGATTTCTGATGAGAAATCTGCTGTCATTTGAATGATTCCCGCCTCCTCCACCACTGCTGTTAACATTTTTTTCTTTGTCTTTAGCTTTCAGAAGGCTATGATACCGTAGTGTGAATTCCATCGGATTTATCCTATTTGGAGTTGTCTCATCTTTCTTTCCTTTCTTCCTTCCTTCTTTCCTTTCTTTCTTTTTCTGTTTTTTTAGACAGGGTCTCACTATGTAGTGCAGGCTGGCATTGAACTCACTATGTAGCCCAGGCTGTCTTGTGGTGATTCTCCTGCCTCAGCCTTCCAAGTGCTGGAATTACAGGTGTGTGCCACCACACCCAATTAAGCTTCTAGAACTAAAAATTTATGTTGACAAATTTGGGAAATATCAGCCATTATCTCTAAATACATTTTTATAGTTCACTCTCTATCGTCTTCTATCTCAAGATCATGGAAATATTTATATCGTTCATATTTAGGCTTCTTATCCATTCTTAATTTTTGCTTGTAAGAGTTAAGGGTCATTTTTCCCCAGAAGAATTTGTTGAAAAGACCATTCTTTTTCTCACTGATTTACTTTGTCATAAATCAAGTTACTATATATGTATTGGTTTGTTTTCAGACTCTTTTGTGTTCCATTTCTTATTTTGTCTTTCCTAATAGTAACATGTGCTAATAGCAACATGACTCCATTACTGTAGCCTTACAGTAGATCTTATTTCTCATAGTACTGTCTTCTAGCTTTGTATTTTTTCCTCAAAACTAGGTGAGTTGTTCTAGGCTTTTTGTTGTTGTTTTATTTTGTACTCGGGATTGAATCCAGGTTTCTTCACTCTGAGCTATATCCCCAGCCCTTTTTTTGGTACAAGGGATCGAACTTGGGACCTTGGGCTTGCAAGGCAGGAGCTGGAACCACTGAGCTAAATCCCTGGCCCTCAAATTTATACCTTTTATATTTCCCTTTTTTTGCAATACTGAAGATCAAACAACTTAATGAGATCTTGTCTCAACATAAAATTTTTTAAAGGGGATGCAGGGGATGTACATCAGCGTGAAGGCTCTGAGTTCAGTCCCCGGTACTTCAATAAATAAATACATATGTAAATAAAAAAGAATTTAAAAATAAAATATATTCACGAGCCTGTCACCTAAACAAGTCTTTTTATTTTTCATAGCATTTGAGGCCTTTTGTTTCATTTATTTATTTTTATTTCTTGTTTTGGCTTTCTTTTTGCTTTTCCTTTGTTCATTTTTCAAACCCTCATGTTTAGTGGTCCTTTTATTTTAATATTTTTGTTGTTCAAAGATGATGTAATAATACAGTTTATTTTATTTTTTCTTATTTTATTTTATAGTATTCAGGATTGAACCCAGGGCTTTCACACTGAGCTACATCCCCAGCCTCTTTGTTTTGTTTTTCAATTTTGAAACAGGGTCTTACTAAGCCACTAAGTTGCTCAGGCTAGGCTTTGTGGGCCTCCACTTCTCAGAGTTCTGGGATTATAGGCATACATCATGGCCAGCTTTTTAAAATGTTTTTTTTAGATAGGCTCTTGCTCTGTAGTCCAAGCTGGCCTTGAATTCTCTATGTATCCCAGGCTGCCCTTGAACTTGCACCGTTCTCCCTTAGCCTCTCTGGTACTGTGATTACAGGCCTGTACCACCACACCTAGCCTATATGACATAATAGTTTTTCATATTACTTTTCAATCTTTGTCTCTCAATTTTTGCCCTTTTTTGAAAAATGGGCTCTCACCAGGCTCAGGCTCAGGTTTAAGCAATCTTCCTACATCAGCTTCCCAAGGAACTGGGACTACAGGTCCAGGTATACCACAGGTCCAGGGACTACCATGCCCAGCTACTTTTTGCACTTTTAAAAAATCATTGGCATAGTACTATAGGGGTGTGAATGGTGTAATGCCCTTTCAGTTACCCATCACATGGGTCATGGCCAACACTTGGGCAAGACAAAAATGTAACAAATTTATTTAGAGTTTTACATGGGATGGGAGGCTTCAGAAATGAAAACACTGAAACCTAGGGAAAACTGTCTCTCTCTTTTTTTTAATTCTTTTATTGGTACATTTTAGGTATACAATACATTTACATTTATCATTGGGTGCTTGTACTTGTACATGATGTATCTTGGTTCTT
>NW_004624734.1:33376438-33389560 GCF_000247695.1 Heterocephalus glaber | reverse complement strand
TTTTCTTATATCCTCCTCAATCTCCTTTTTCAGAGTGCTGTAGTTTTCAGTGTAGAGGTCTTTTGCTTCCTTTGTTAGGTTGATTCCTAGATATTTCATTTTTTTGGATGCTATTGTAAAAGGAATTGAAAACTGTCTATTTTAATGGTTAGGTTCAAAGAAGAATGGACAGATGTATAGAAATGTGACTAGATGAGAGTCTGACCTGATGGTAGTAGCCTGGAGGGGAGCCAGCAAAGTTTGTGTGTGTGGTATCCCTTTCCACCAGGAGGAGAGCAGCACATCTGTCACATAGGGTTGTCAAGGAGAGGGTGGAAAGTCAGAGTGACTGTTCTAGGTTTTATGGCTTGCCCCAGGAAAAGGAGGTCTAGCTTCTATGACCTGTCTTGGGGAAGAGGAATTCTGTGACTCTCTTTGAGGGAGAAAGAGGAATGGGAGACAAGAGCATGGGAGAAAGCCAAAAAGACCTCCTTCTGAGGCTCTTCCAGTCTCCTTCAGTCCAATGTATTCAGCATAGCAAGGCACTGTACTTTGGGATAGTGTGTTCTGATCCCTGACTTATACCACTTTGTAATTAGAAATTAACAATTTGGCAAAGTACCCATATTTCTACAGACTTTATAATATCATTTAAAATAGCCTCATAGTATTTCATCATGTTACTGGTGGAATTCAGGACATGCTACCGTGAACTGTGGCACTTTAACATTTGAGAAAACAACAGGAAAATCACTCTCATCCCCTTCCCACTGCTGCCCTTCTCCCCTGAAGCAGCCATAGAACCCTCATTTGAGAAGTACTGTTACCAGGTTTTGGGGTCCTGGAGTCTCCTTATAGAAGTGGTTTCTCGGTTCTTTCTTTCCTGAGCAAAAAATTGATCAAGACAAGTGCAAATGGTAGCAAGGATTTACATTTCTTAAAAGTAGGTAAATAAACAGGCTCTGCAGAGTGAGTTTGAGCCAAGTAAAAGAAGAAGAAAAAATAAGTACATTCCTTAGGACAAGAGCGAGCCAATAGGAAGGGACACAGCAGTGAGAAATCTGGCAACTATCCTTTTTTGTATGTCCCACTCCTGAGTCTGAGTTCTTGCAAGAAGTCCATGTGCAGAGCTTTGGGTACTGTTCTGTGCTTGTGCTTCTGTAATTAACAGGTCATGCCTACTTTTCCAGCTAGTCTTACCTACACCCTAGCATCCTACCTCAGTACCCTATCCAGGGGAAAGGAACACACTTGCCTCTGAAGATGCAGAGACACAGAAGAATCTGATCAAACAGGCCTTGCTAACTCCTCCTCACCTCCATTTACTACCCTTTCTTCTCCAATCATCCTTTTCTATGACTGTCCATTCATCAAACTTATGGATAAAAATCCACAAGCTTACCTGTTTCTTTGGGTCTTTATTTCTTTATGAAGGCTCTTATATCACACAAGACTTAAGAAAATTTGTGTAGTTTCCTCATGTTAACATGTCTTTTATTACTGGGGCCTCAGCCAATGCATCTTCCAATGGAAAGATAAGACATTTCTTCTCCCATACATTAATCTAATAATTCATTTACTATTACCTTGTTTTTCTACCCAGTGAAGAAGGCTAGTAATTATGCCAAGTAAGAAAAAGTGACGGTGGGAAAAAAATTAACTACAGCAGAAAGGAAAAATAGAAACTTACAGAACCAAGTAGAGCACGGAAAGCAGAGATCTTTTCCATAGAGTCACACCACCAGCTCGTGGTGTTCTAGAATAGTGGCACTTGATATTATCAATGTAAGTCTAGGAACATACCTGGCTTTTGTGTGGAAGTTGTCTCTCCCCTTGTAATAGCAGGATGCTTTATGTTCTTGTGAGGGAAGATAGAAAAAGATAGGTACAAAGAAGATATCATACAAGGAAAGTCATAATTTTAAAATTACATTTTAAAAAATCGCAGCTTTATGACACAATGTTATCCAAGGTTACAATTTTTCCCCCTTTGAGCCTCCTCACTCCTAAATTCTTAAATCTTAAAAAAAAAATTGTTGGGCTGGGGATTTTTAGCTCAGTGGTTCTGGCGCCTGCCTTGCAAGCTCAAGGTCCTGAGTTCGATCACTGGTAGCAAAAAAAAAATTGTTTTAGTTACTTTTCTCATTGCTGAGACAAAATACCTGACACCCAGAGTTAAGAAAGGAAAGGTTTATTTGGCTCACAGTTTGCAGAGGTTTAAATCCATAATCAGCTGGCTCCAAGGCAGGGTGGCATTGCAGAGGAGAAACAGTCCATGGTGGGTAGAAGGTAGCAAAGCAACAAAGGACGCCCACAGCTCTTTATATTCCTTATAGACTTAACCAAACTACTTAGGGCAGGTAGCACTCACACTCTTACTCCTAGTGCCCTTGATCCTAGCATTGCACCATGAATCAATCCCAGTGTCACAGATTCTAGACTCAGCCACCTCTGAAAAAGCCCCACCTGTGACTGCATGAGCCTTTAGGGGAACATCTAGACACAAGCCATAATAAAAATATAATGGATTGGCCTCTGCTTCTCTCCTGTAAAATGAGTCTTTTACCTGTAAAATGAGCCATTACCTTTAATGGCCAGCCTGGGCTACATTGTGAGTTCGGGGCCAGCCTGAACTACAAAGGGAGACCCTGCCTCAAAAAAACCAAAAAAAAAAGTTCAACTGTATGGAAAGTTTTGGTTTTTTTAGCTTAATATGGTGAGATGATTTTGACTTTGAAACAGGATGTCATCTTATAGCCTACATACAGAGTAAATATGTTGCAGCTCATGTGTAATTTCTTATAGTTCCAGCTTGGTCCTCCTCCAGTGTGTCCTTGTCTTAGTTACTTTTCTCATTGCTAGGACAAAATACCTGACACCCACAAGTTAAAGGTGGACAAGTTTATTTTAGCCCACAGTTCGTAGAGGTTTCAGTCCATAGTCATCTGGCTCCAAGGCAAGGCAGCATGGCAGAAGGGTATGGCAGAGGGGAAACAGTCCATGGCAGGTAGGCAGGAGGCAGGAAGCAGTGAGTCTCCCTTTCCCTTTTATCCCATCCAGGCAACAAGCCTATTGGATGGTGCCACACACCCAGGGTGAGCCTTCACATTATCCATACCCAGAGCTATGCTAAACCAATCAGTTGACTAATCCATTTATCATACCCTTAATCCAGTACTATACATCCATGATCGAGCCACTCTCAAAAGCCCCTCCTGGGAGAGCATGAGGCTTTGAGGGACATTTTAGAGTTTTACGTGCTTTCATTATCAGTTTTCATCCAAATCCATTGAAGAATGGGATGATTTTGCTTTTGTTTCTTGGCTAGGAATCAATTGCTTGCTTCTGAAAATCTTGTGAAAAGAATGGTCAGGATGGGAGGCAAGTGCATACACCACAGTGGTGGACAAAAACCAGAAGAGCCTGAGGAGCTTTAAAAACTCATGCCTGGGTCCTTCCCTTGTAATTAAATCAGAATGAGAGGATCATGAATATATATTTTTTAAACCCTCAAGTTTGTTCTGTTGTTTTTAAGGCAGAGTCTTGGCACATAGTCCAGGCTGGTGTTGAACTCAAGATCCATGGTAGAAGGGGTAAGGCAGCTCTTTAGGCTTTTTTATATAAGAATATTGAGTAGGAAAAAATGTTTGTTTCTCCAAAATTTTCTCACATGTCTGTGAGCAAATATATGTGGCTACCCCCAACAAGCAATGCAATACACTAATACCTTGGTTCATGAAGGCTTCTATTCGTGAAGACTTTAGTTCATGAACAGAAGCATTTGGTAAAATTTTCCTTCCCTTCCTGAACTCCGCATTGGGTGACAAACATGACCATGGCCATCTTCCCTGCACAAATATGAATATGGCTATCTTCCCCAGAATGGTGGAAGGAATTAAGTTCCTGGACCAAGGCACAACTGTAATTTTTGTTTGTTTTGTTTTATTAAGACAGGATCTTGCCATGTAGTTCAGGCTGGCCTTAAACTCACTATGTAGCTTAGGCTGGTCTTCAACTTGTGGCAATCCTCCTGCCTCAGTCTCCCAAGTACTGGGGTTACTGGTATGAGCCACCACACCTGGCTAAGCAAGGGAGTTCTGACATTACTTGGAAGTAATGTCAGGTCCCACAGGCTGAGAACTCAGTCCCACAGATTACGCGCCCCCCAAGATTCCAGCTGCAAGTCTGGGCTTCTGAAACTTCTGATTCACCACTATAAATTAAGGTTTCCTCAACCCCTTCCTCAAGTTTGACTAATTTGTTAGAGTGGCTCACAGAACTCAGGGAGACATTTTATTTATGTTTACTCAATACAGAGCATATTATAAAAGATATTGTCAACAAGAAAAAAAATCATAAGGAAAGAACTCAAAACAAAAAGGGAGGTTTTATTTCACAACACAAACTGGGTGTCATGGCGCATGCCTGTAATTCTAGCACTCTGGGTGCCTGAGGCAGGAGAAATACAAGTTTGAGCCCAGAGTAGGCAATTTAGTGATTTAGCAAGATCTTGCCTGAAAATAAATAAAATAAAATAAAGTCTAGTGATATAGCTCAGTGCAAAAGCCCTTGGCTCTGGGTTCAATCTCTAGTGCTGCTGGGTGTGGTGGCATAGGCCTGTAATCCCAGTACTCTGGGAGGCTGAAATAGGAGGATCCACAAGTTCAAAGCCAGCCTGAACTACACAGCAAGACCTTGTCTCAAAAATGAAACAAAACAAAAACTCCATGGCAGGCAGGGGTGGGGGGTGTTTGCAAACCAGAGAGAAGAAGTCTTCAGTACATAACTCTACTCCTAAGGAACAAAGAGAGATCCTGGCTTATACAATGTTCCTGCCTGGTTCTCATTTTGGTCTCCTATACAAATGAGTGATATAAGCCAAGTTCTCAGTCCTGATTGGTTGATAATTACATTTGACTTCAGGAGCTCAGGTGGTAGAGCAAGTGGTAGAGCATTGCCTATCATGCAAGGCCCTGAGTTTGATCTTCAGCATTACAAAAAAAGGGAAATACAAAAAGTATAAATTTGAGGGCCAGGGATTTAGCTCAGTGGGGCCGCCACCTGCCTCGCAAGCATAAGGTCCTGAGTTTGATCCCTGGTACCAAAAAGAAAAAGAAAAAAAAAGTATAAATTTGACTACATGGCAATTTTTTTTTTTGTACCAGGGATTAAACTCAGGACCTTGTGCTTGTGAGGCAGGCGCAGTGCCACTGAGCTAAATCCCCAACCCGCAAAGGTACTTCTTGAAGGCTGTTTATCTTGGCAGTTAAAACAGGAATATGCCTGAGCAAGGGCCACAAAATTCAGTTTGTGTTTCTTCCAAGAACAGAGTACATGTGACACCTAGTTGGCAAATGGCTAGCTACCAGCCTCTATTTTGAACTAGGCTTATTCAGTCACCTGGGACCCTTTTTCTCCCAAAAGTGTACCAAGTGATACTTGGACATAGAGAGTACTACTTAATATCTTATGTGTCTGCAATTCTCAGTTTTTTGGCTAGCTGTGATGACAGGCTAACACCTGTGTCTCTCAGAGGGCAGAGACCAAAGAGCTTTGTCACAAAGCTAAACAAGGAAAAAAATTATTTAATATCTTTGGGTAAGGATTTTTTTTAAGTAAAAAAAAAACCCCTGTTATGGCTCTCATTATGCAAAATGCATTCAGTCCATCTCCAAGAGTTATCAACATCTTAACAGTTCAAGGATTGCTCTAAAGTCCAAGTCCGAAGTCTCTTTTGACACTCACGGCAAACTCTTAGCTGTGAGGCCTTGTGAAAATATAAAACAGGTTACATACTCCCAAGATAAAATGGCACAGGGTAAACATTCTCCTTCCAAAAGGGAAGAATGGAAGCATAGAAAAGAATCAAATCAAAGCAAGACTAAAACCCAGAAGGAAAAACAAATCTTGTACCTCATGTCAACCAGTATCTGGGGCATATGGGGAATTGTGAGCTCCAGAAGGCTTGCACAGCTTCACCTCTGTGGTCTCCCTGGTTGCATACCACATAGCTTCTCTGTTGGGCTGGCTCTACTCAGTACCTGTAGTTTTCCTTAGTGGACATTCCATGTTCCTGGCATCTCCAGCTTCCTGAGACATCCACTGCACCTTAAGCTTCACTGTCACACTGCAGCTTCATACATCACCTCTCAGGGGCTCCCAGCAGCGTTTTCAAAACTGTGACATATTGCCTGTCATCCCAGGTCTTCCTTTGAAATATGGGTGGAGCCTCCATGACACCTCAACTCTTGCATTCTTCATGTGTACAAAATCAGCCTCATGTGGACAGTGCCAAAAGTTTGCTGCCAGCAAGAGTAATGGTTGGGCCCCCTTGGACCACAGTTGCAGCAGCCTCTGTGTGCCTGGATGGCTGAACTCAGGGAAGTACTTCCCTAGGTAGCCCTGAGTGAGCAAGGTGCCCCAGAGCTCTCTTCTCAAAGCAAAGTCTTTTGAAAGAATATATACTTTTTTTAATACTGGGGATTGAGTCTAATGTCTTCACACTGAGCTACATCCCCAGAAACCCCCTCCTTTTTATTTATTTATTTTTTGGTACCAGGATCGAACTCAAGACCTTGCACTTCCGAGGCAGGTGCAGCGCCACTGATCTAAGTCCCTGGCCCCATCCTTTATTTTAATTTTGTTCTGGGTTTTTTGTTTATTTTGGGGGGGGGGTTGGTTTATTTTTTTTTGTACTGGGGATCGAACTCAGGACTCTGTCCTTGCAAGGCAGGTGGCATCAACCACTGAGCTAAATCCCTGGCCCTGTTCATTTGTTTTTTGAGACAGGATCCCACTATGTAGTTCAGGCTGGCCTTAAACTTATTACGTAGTTCAGGCTGGCCTTACACTCATGGTGATCCTCTTACCTCAGCCTCCCGGAGTGCTGGAATTATAGGTGTGTACCACCAAACCCGACACTGGCTTCTTTTTTAATGGTGCTAATCTCTTCAGCAACCTCTTTTGGCTTCAACTTTATAGGTACTTCTTTTGTGGCCAAACTGCAAGTTTTTCATGTTTTTCTCTTCTTTTTTGCTCCTAGATCATCTCACTGTAAATCAGCAGTACCTATGCCATAGCCTGAATGTTTGGCTGCCTTGAAATTTCCTCTACTAGATAAATTAGTCTGCACCTTTAAATTTAGTCTCCCACAGTCTCAGCACATGGATAAAGTATAAATGAATTATTTGCCAGAATGTAACACGCATGGCCTATAGTCCAATTCCCAGTAGAGCTCTCATTCTCTTCTGAAATCTCATGAGCACAATCTTTTGTTCTGTTTTTTTGAGACAGGGTCTCACTGTGTAGTTCAGTCTGGCCTTGAACTCACTATGTAGCCCTGCTGGCTTTGAACTTGCAGCAATCCTTCTGCCTCAGCCTCCTGAGTGCTGGGATCACAGGGATGTGCCATCATGTGTGGCTCTCATGAGCACCATGTTTTCTGTCCACATTTCTATCAATATTCTGGTCTTCTGAGCTCTGACAAGAGTTACCCATCTTGCTCTGCTTTCAGCATTCTAGGGCATCACTCGCCTACATCTAAACCTTTCCAAACTCCTCATACAAACCAGTTCCAAAGGCTTCTGAACTACATAGCCAGGTATAGTCACAGCAGTCACCTCATTCCTCAGTACCAATTTTCTGTATTAGTTACTGGGATAAAGCACTTGACATACAAAACCCAAAGGAAAAAAGTTTGGTTTTTTTTCCCCTCCCTCATAGTTTCACAGGTTTCAGTCCATAGCTTGCTAGCTCCAAGGTTACGTGGAGATAGTAGAAAGAGTAGATAGTGGAAGAAACATGCTTATCTTATGGCATCCAGGAAGCAGAGAGAGGAAAAAACCAGACAAAAGGTATACCCTTCAAAGGCATGCCCCCAGTGACTTCCACCTCCTAATAGCCCATTCAACTATGAACTCATCAACAGATTGAGCCATTGATGAGGTTAGTGTCCTCATTACCTAGTCACTTTCCAAAAGCCCCACTTCTGAACATATGAGATTTGGGGGAACAATTTATTTATTAGTATATGTTTGGAGTAGAAGGAGATTATATTCCTTGTATGGAGTTGATACATGTATAAAACACATCTTAATACACACTTTTTCATTCTCTTTCCTCCTTTCTCCTTCCTCCATCTCTTTTTTTTTCTTCCTCCATCTCTTGATCCCTTTACCAAATGAGAAAGATCTATCTCCCTACTTCCTATTATCTTTAATTTTGTATTTTATTTATAATTTAGGTTTCTCATATAAGAGAAATGATACAATATTTAAGGTTGTGTGTCTAATTTATTTTACTTAACATTGTGGCCTCAAAGTGCATCCATTTTCCTACAAATGACTCAAAGGTATCTTTCTTTATGATAGAGTTGTACTATCATAAAGTAAAAATACCATTGTGTAAAAATACCACATTTTTTATCCATTCATCTGTTGATGGACTTATAGGTCACTTCCAAAATTTAGCTATGAGGGATTGTGCTGCTATAAACCTAGGTATTTGCATATATCAATGTAATATGATGTCTTTAAATCTTTTGGGATGATACCTAGAAGGGAAATACCTGGGTTGAATGAAAATTCTAGTTTTATTTTTTTAGGAATCTCCTGATTTCCATAGTGGTTGTACTAGTTTACACTCCCACTAACAATGTAGAAGGGTTCCTTTTCCCTGCTGCAGCCTTGCCAGCATTTGTTCTTATTTGATTTCTTAATGATGTTCATTATTTCTAGCATAAGATGGATCTTGGTGTTGTTTTAAATTGCATTTATCAGTGGTCAGAGATGTTGACCATTTCTTCATTTATTTATTGGTCATTTGTACTTCTTCTGTGAAGTGTGTATTCATTTCACTTGACCATTTTTTGATTGGGTCTTCTATTTTGGGGGGCCTAATTTTAAGAGTTCTGTATATATTCTAGATATTAGTCCTTTGCCTGAAGTATAGCTAGCAAAAATTTATTCCAATTCTGTAAGTTATTTTTTCACTCTCTTGGCTGGTTTTTTTTTTTTTTTTTGCTGTACAGAAGATTTTTTATTTGATATCACACCATTTGTTGATTCTTGGTACTATTTCCTGTGCAACTGGAAATCTATTCAGAAAGTCCTTGCCTACACCTATAACTTCAAGAGTTTTACCTATTTTATCTTCCAGCAGGTTAAGTGTTTTTGTTTTAATATTTGGTTCTTTGATCCATTTGGATTTTAGTTTAGTACTAAAGTTTATTTTGATACCTGGTGAGAGATATGGGTCTAGATTCAATCCTCTGCATGTGAATAGCCAGTTTTCCCAACTATTTTTAAAAGAGGCTATCTTTCCCCTAGTCTTTGTTTTTGGCCCCTTTGTCAAAGATCAAATAGTTGAATGAGTCTAGGGTTATTTCTGTATCCTCTTTTTGTACCATTGATCCTCATGTCTGTTTTTGTGCTAGTACCATGCTGTTTATATTACTGTAGCTTTGTAATATAACTTCAAGTCTGGAACTATCATGGCTCCTGTTTTGCTCTTGTTACCCAGGACTGCATTTGCTATTCTCAGCCTCTTCTAGTTCCTTATGAATTTTAGGATTTGTTGGGTGATGCCCAACAGTTAGTTAATAGGGGATGCCTGATCATCTGATTGTGGATACAGTAGGGGATAAAGGAATAATATATAAAGAACAAGGAATAAAGAATAAAGAATGATAGTTTATTACTTGGGGGACCGGGAATTGATCCTAGCTCTCTCCTGGCTCAGACCACCTGACCTTAGATGTGTCCTGACTAAGACTAAGATCTCTGGATTAGTCACTATTTATCATTATACAACATAGAAAGGGGGCATGAAAGCAGATGTAAGGAATAGCAGAACTAATACACTAATGGGCCAGGCTGTAAAAGGGAGGAACAATGCTTTCTTGTGAAGGACAGGTTTCAGTTAACAAGCCACCTATGCTATCTTGCAGATCATAGCTAAGAAACCACCTGCATTATTTTTAGCTAATGTTTGATCTTGGAGAATGGTTGTACAGAGTCATAATTCCTTAGCTATAGTGTTTTCTTACTATTAGAGACATTACAATCTCATCAATCACTGAGATCTCAACTGTGACCGTTGGCATAAGGAAGATTGTTTCCCTATATCACCCAGAGGCTCATTTAGCAAGTCACACTTAGACCTTGAAATGACTTATAATTTTAATCAATAGTGGAATTTATAAGCCAAAACAATTACATCTAAATCTTGCTTAGAGCAGTTTCAAGCTGGTCCTCTGCAAAGATTATTTTCTCCAGTTCTGTGGGGAATTCTGTTGGTATTTTGATTGGGATTGCATTGTCTATTAATTTTTGAAGGGTGGCCATTTCACTGTATTTGTTCTGCCTATCCAGAAACAAGGGATATCTTTCCGTTTTCTAATGTCTTCTTGAATTTCTGTTTTCAGAGGGCTATAGTTTTCATTATAGAGGCCTTTCACTTCCTTAGTTTGGTTAATTCCTAAGTATTTAATTTTTCTTGGTACTATTGTGAATGTTATTTTTTCCTAATTTCTTTCTCAGTGGGTTCGTTAGTGTACAGGAATGCTACTGATTTTTGTGTACTGATTTCATATCTTACTATGCTACTGGATTCAGATATTAATTGTGAGTCTTTTAGTGGAGTTTTTGGGTCTTCTATCCCATCTGCAAATAATGGCTAAAGTTTTGTCTGTTTTGTTTATTCTTTCAAAGTACCAACTCTTTGGTTCATTAATTCTTTGTACTGGTTTTTTGGTGTTGATTTCATTGATTTTTTTTCCCTGATCTTTATAATTTCTTTCCTTGTGCTAGCTTTTGGTTTGAATTTGCTCATTTTTCTAGGACCTTGAGGTCCATTGTTAGGTTATTCATTTGGGCTTACTCTGTTTTTGTGATGTGTTTGTTCATAGTGATAACCCTCTGAAGAATGCTTTCATTGTATCTCATAAGTTCTTGTATGTTGTACTGGCATTATTATTTAGTTCTTGAAATTATCTTATTTCTTCTTTGATTTCTTCTGTAACTCATTGTTTATTTAAGAGTGTATTGTTTAGTTTCCATGCATTTACATAACTTCTGTGTTTTCTTTTGTTGTTGATTTCTAATTTCATTGCACTATGATCTGATAATATTCATGATATATTCTCAATTCGTTTACATTTATTTAATCTTGCTTTATTGGCTAGTATGGGTCTATTTTGGAGAAAGTTCCATGTGCTGCTGAAAGTAATGTATATTCTGTTGTTGGGTGAAACACTGTAGATATATATATATTTTTGTGTGTTTTGGGTACCAGGGATCGAACTCAGGACCTTGCACTTGCAAGGCAGGCAGCGGAACCACTGAGCTAAATCCCCAGCCCTTATAGATATATATTAAGTCCATTTATCCAAAGGTTTTGTTCAGCTCTGATATTTCTTTGTTGATTTTTTGTCTAGTTGATCTGTCTGTGTAATAGTGGGATACTGACGTCCCCCGCTGTAATTGGGTTAATGTTTATCTGGTCTTTTATGCCTAGTGTTACTTGTTTTATAAAGTTGAGTGCACAGTTATTCAGTGCATATATGTTAACAATTGTTACCTCTTCCTGTTGGATTGTTCCCTTAACCAATATGTAGTGTCCCTTTTTGCCTCTTTTGATCAATTTTGGCTTAAAGTCCACTTTGTTTGAATATAGGATAGCTACACTTGCTTTATATTCTGGTTTCCATAGCATGGGATATTGTTTCCCATCCTTTGATTTTTAGTCTATGAGTTTCTTTTGGGGTAAGTGTGCTTCTTGTATACATCATACTGTTGGATCTTATTTCTTGCTCCATTCTGCCAGTCTGTGTCTCTTGATTGGGGAATTGAGACCATTCACATTGAGAGTAATTACTTATAGGTTTAACATATTCCTCTCATTGCTATATTTTTGTTTTTCTTGATTCTCTGTTTTTCCTTTCAATTTAACTGCTCAACTTACCTGGTATATTCATTCTATTAGACATTTTGTCACTGGTAGCTTCATTGTCTATAGGATATCCTCCAGAATTTTTTTGAAGTGCTGGTTTGGTGGTCATTAATTTTTTAGGTGCTCTTTATCATGAAACTATCTTGCTTCTCCATCAATTTTGAAAGAAAATTTTGTAGGATATATCAGCCTGGGTTTGAAATTATTTTCTTTTAGGGCTTGAAGCATGTCACTGCAAGCTCTCTGGGCCTTTAAAGTTTGTGCTGAGAAGCCTAATTCTAATGAGTTTACCTTTACAGTAAGTTCCCAACTTAGGAACATTTGAGTTGCGAATTTTCACAGATAGGAACAGACCTCACATTATGTAGATGTGAACAAATCATGGGAGTAGCTCATGTATCTGCTGGACATTGTCACAGTTGTGCTGCTGTGTGCTTACTGTACAGTGCAATAATGTACGTTAGTACAGTGCTCAATCAGAGCCCATGATTATTTACAATATTGTTTGTGTCTTTGGCTGTTTTATGCTTTACAGTGTATATTTGTGTCAAAGGTGTATAAGACTCTGACTTACGAATAAATCCAACTTATGAATGTTCTCCCAGAACAGAACTCATTTGTTAGTCAGGGACTTATTGTATAAGTGATTTGTTGTGTTTCTTTAACTATTCAAGAGTCTGTTCTTGTGTTGGGTTTCTGGGATTTTGAGTATTACTTTTCTGATCATGTATAGTTGGGGTTCTATATGCCTCACTTATATGTATGTTAAATTCTCTTCCCTTGTTTGGAAAATCTTCTGTTATTATTTCAGTAAGCAGGGGTTTTTAGTGCCATTTGTGCCATCTTCTGAGTTTTTGCTAATTCTAATTAACCTTAGATTAGTCTTCTTTGCCTCATCTAGGAGCTGTTGGATCAACATTTTCCATGTTCTCATGTTGTTTTTAGGGTATTTATCATTAATTGGTGACAGATAAAAGCCCTGTCTTCTAGTTCTTTTTTTTTTTCATACCGGGGATCAAACTCAGGTCCTTGTGCTTGCGCAGCAGGCAGCGAAACCACTGAGCTAAATCCCAGCCCCCCATCTTCTAGTTCTGATGCTTGTTCACTTATAATTTTGAAGCAATTTTTCTTTTCCTGGTCACTAATTGCAATCTTATCTTCTATATCTGAAATTCTGTCCTCACATTGGCTCAT
>NW_004624734.1:33225309-33358178 GCF_000247695.1 Heterocephalus glaber | reverse complement strand
AAGGGGAAAGGAAAAATTATGAGAAAAGAAAAAAAAATGGAAATGAAGTCTATGTAAATAGGGAAAGGTGGAGGGGGTGAAGGGTGCACAGGTAATGGGGAAAAAAATAAGAACCAAGATACATCATGTTCAGGAACAAGCACCCAATGATAAATGTAAACGTATTGTATACCTAAAGTGTACCAATAGAAGAATTTAAGGAAAAAAAAAGCCCGATGGCAGAAATGTATTTGTGTATCGAAGGGAGACCAAGGAGGCCAGATGTGCAGAGCCAAGTCAGAGGCGTTGGTGGTGATAGCGAATGGAATCAGATAGCTAGGCAGACAGGAACCCAGTCAGAGAGGCAGCAGGAAGGAGCAAGTACTTCAGATTTCTTGATAGTTTTACCTTTGAGGTAGGAGATTAGGTTTGGCCAACCAGCTGGGCAACTGGACATGACCTGTCAGTCACGGAGATCCAGGACACATGCACAAAAAAACAGTTCCCAAGCCCTGAACTTGGTACCAATCAGAAAATGCTATCTTCAGTTCTTCTGGCTCAAGATTAAGCAGGTTTTTAATAGGACGGCCTAGATCTGATTTCAGCCTGAGGAGGGGTGTACAAAAGACTTCTGCCATTAACCTTGTGGCCACTATAAGCTCTTTCAGTGGCCTGGTCTGAAATCTGCAGTGTACTTCTTTTCCTACTTTTTACTGGCCAGCACTTACTCAAGTATATTTCTTTGCCTACATTTAATAAATAGGTACCTCATTTCTTGTCCAATTCTTTGTTCAGGACAACAAGAACCTAGAAAGAATCTCTAGAAGGAGCCCACAGCACCCCTAGATCCCAGTAACAACTGTGCTTGATTCCTGAGTTGATGCTTGCAAATTGCTTATGGCGAGTAGCTTTATTGCCAATATTCAGAACCCCTAGGAAATGACTACTTCTCAGAAGCATCTTCCAGGTGTAGTTGGCTTTTGGGTTTTGAGTCTGTTGCAGGATCCTACCTCTTCGATTTATTGAGAATGAAAAGTTTCTGCCTACTTGGCCCAGCTGCCAGTTGTTTGGCACTGGCCTATAAGTTTTTTGTGTTTTTTTTAAGACCCTTAGGCAATCTCAGTCTTGGTATACCAGGAGGAACAAGTGATTAGCACAATTATGTCACTTTGGCTAAAGTAGTACAATCAACAAGAAGAATAGCATCAAATACAAACTAGAAAATGACATATTGTGGCCCTTAATATGGCATTTTTACCCTTATGGGAGAAGATTTAAAAGGGGTTAGACACTGCCTGCCTCACAAGCAAAAGGTCCCAACTTTGACCCCTGGTACCAAAAAAACCCCAAAAAACAAAACAAAAAAAAATGTGATTAAGGATACACAGGGATGAAATGGCCTAATAACATATTTCTCAGATTGTGTTTCCATCGCATGTTATATGACTGTATTGAAATTTAAATTAGGGAGAAGTTTGGCTTATGTGGAGTCTGCTAACTGGAGTTTTTTTCAAGATCATTATTTGTTCAATGTTGGTTTTGTGGATCTTTCTGAAACAAATCACAGCCTCTGGTGTCTTGTTGGTGCTTGAGATGCTTTTTTAAGTTATATGGAAAAATGTTTAAGTGCTTTTCAGTTTTGTTTTCGTTGAGTTCTACTGTATTTGAATATTATTGGGTTTTTTCCCCTTGCATTGTCCTTCTTTGAATGGTTTTAATTTTTTGTATGTGTGTGTTTGATAATAAAGTTATTTTAAAAATTAAAAAAATAAAATAAAAGGGGTTAGAGAGTAAAAAAAAGAACTAGAGGAAGAGGAAGAGATGAGAAGCAAGGCTGGAGGACAAAATTTAGGAAACTGGTAAAGAGGACAGGTGGGAGAGAGAAAAGGAAAAAATAAAAACAAAAAGAGAACAGAACAAAAACTAGAAACTGTATTCAAACAAGAAAAAACTAAACAAAACAAAAACAGAAAAGGAGGAAAAAAGAAAGAAAGAAGATTTTAAAACCCCAAAACATCCAATTCAAGGGGTGTCTCTGTTGTCACTGATAGCCAATATGGGCAAATAGAGTCCAAAAACAAATTTATTAATCCCAGCAAGCTAGCTGCAGCTTCATGGCAGGGTAGTGGATAATCCCAGCCAGCCTGCCCCTTTAGTTCCTCTGAAGTTCAGGCCGGTTTCTGGCTATGAGGCTGAAACTGGATTCCTTGAGCCTACAACAGTCTATGTGTCTCCTGCCATTTTGAACTCTGCTCCCTGACTTCTTGTTAACTTAAACTCAGCACCCACATTGAGGCACTGGAAACAACTAGATGGAGTCTGTCCACAGCTGTTCTGAGTTCCAAGCTTGGGCCCTCTCTAAGATGCCTACCAGCCAATCACCCTCTCCTGGGTGAGGTCTGAACCTGGATAACTCACCAGCTGCTGTAGTCTGGTTCATCTGCTGCTCTATTTCACTGGTGCGTTTTTGTGTGGAGGCCTCTGGGGTTGTCAGTAGTCACTGTGCATCACAGGTTCAGCCTGCCGTTCCCTCATGGAGAGTCCAGGCTCTGGGAGAGAGTGCTGCTTGGAACCTACCTCCTCTTTGTTAAAGTCTTTTCAGTCTCCCTGTAGACTTCAATTCTTGCCTCAGTTCTTTCCTGGGTTCCAGGGAACCACTTCCCTCCTTCTTCTCATCCTTGCATTGCTATATTCCAGTGTCAGATCACCAAATCTGGAAGACTCTCTTTCTCTGCTGCTCATCACTCTGCCATCTTCCCAGAAGTCCTGTGCTTGAGATATAGATCAGCTCATTCAAATGATCTCATACTCTCTGTGCTAAAGTATTTTATGACTAAAGTGGAAAAATTTGCCACCAAATAGCTATAAGAATTCAAGTCCATCATGTTGGGTTGTTGCACTCCAGTGTCCCTTGCATTGACCCCATTGAACAGCAAGTAGCCAGATCTAAGACATCAGCCTATATCCTACAAAACTGTAGAATAGACATGTGACTTTGGCTGGGGAATTGAAGTAGAGCATTGATGTTTTGGTTCACTACCCTGAGCTTGGCAATCAGGAAGAGGGCTTCAGAGCAGCTACCACCTCCAGCCTGTCCTTTGTATAATATGCAACTCCATGTGGACAACCTAATCAGTGACAGGAACAGCTCAGGGAAATAATGATCTTTGTTCTTTAGATTTGCAGACCTGAGAAGCATAGCTGACTAAGCAATTAGGATCAGATGGGAATCTTCTGGCCCATCTGCTGTGAGAAGGCTACCTCCAGTCTGTGATTATTCATCAACCACTATGAGAAGGCACCCATAGACCACCTATATAAACCACCTCTAACTCAGCTTCCCAGCAAGATGGGCTTCGTGACAAAGTCACCTATATTCTCATCTAGCCAGCTTTTTAAATAACATCACCTTCCTTGATTCAGTACTTCAGAGTCTTGACTTAATTAAGCTGTCATGGGGCAAGCAGCCAGACTTGGGTCAGGTAATAGTTCCAGAGCTATTTTAGGAACCAAGGACAAAAGGCCAAACATTTTAACAAAAGGTACTCCTATTGCTCTAGTCACATGACAAGGGTTATAGGAACTGTGAGCCAGGAAAGAAAACCAAAATAGCTGGGCACAGTAGTGCACACCTGTAATCCCAGCACTTGGGAGGCTGAGGAAGGAAGATTTCAAATTTGAATTCTATCCTGGCAACTCAGTGAGACCTTGTCTCAAAATTTTTTTTAAAGGACTAGGGATGTAGTTCTGTGTAGGGCCCTGAGTTCAATCCCTAGTACAAAAAATTAAATTAAAAAGAAAGCCAAATATATTGAATGAGCTTGTATTTCATAGACACTAAGCTTGTATTATCACAGACACCAATCCCATTCATGAGTGCTGCACCCTCATAACCTAATCATCTCTCTTCCTTCAAGGAATGAGAAGTTTTTGCAGTAGTCCAATCTGTGCCAGTATCAATTTCAAAAAACATAGTAAAAAAAATGGATGTGATGATGAGAAAGGAAGGAAAGAAGGGAGAAAGAAGGAAAGAGAGAGAGAGAGGGAGAAAAGAAAAGAACCAAGCTCAGCTGGGGATTTAGCTCAGTGGTTCCAGCACCTGCCTCGAAAGCACAAGGTTCTGAGTTAGATCCCCAGTATCAAAAAAAAAAGAACCAAGCTCAGCATGGTGGTGCATGTTTGTAATCCCCGCTGCTTGGGAGGCCGAGGCAGGAAGATTGCAAGTCTGGGGCTAGCCAAATCAATTTAATGAGACTCTGTCCCAAAATGAAATTTTAAAAAGGGATGGGGATGTAGCTTAATGGTATAGCACTTGCCTAGCCTAGGCTCAATCCCCACCTAAAAAAATAAAAAATGTACCGTGGTAAATTGAACTCAGTGACTCCTGGAGAGCTTGTTAAAAATAGGTTGCTGCTGCCCTGACACTGCCCCAGGAAATGTGGGGGATAGAGCCCAATAATTTACATCTCTGGCAAGAATGTAGATGACGTTGATGTTTCTTGTGTAGGACCTCATTTGGAGAACCGCTGCTTTACGGTTACTGTACTGATTTTCCTGACTTCAGAGAAGTCTTTGTTGAACCAGCAGGGGGAGACAAGTATACCACGTGTACTCTAAAAATAAATTGCCTTATACTAAAGCTCCTTGGAGTTACAATGTTTCCATGGAGACTTCTGAAATATTTTGGAGAATGTAAATTAGTATCAAGTTAAATTTCAGATATTTATATAAAATTTATTTTGGTAGGAATAAGATCTAGATTTCTGCGTGTCATGGTGGCATGGTTTAAGAACTTGGAATGTGGATTTAGACAGCTGTTACTCAAAAGCTATGTGACTTTAAGAAAGCTACTTGTCTGATCCTGTGTCCTCATCTTTAGAATGAGATCTAAATACAGTTCTATTCTATGTAAAATAGAATTGTTGGGCCGGGGATTTAGCTCAGTGGTTCTGGCGCCTGCCTCGCAAGCGCAAGGTCCCGAGTTTGATCCCAGGTACAAAAAAAAAAAAAAGAATTGTTGGAGGGCTAAAGTTCTTAGAACTTTATTTGATTATTTAAATATCATTAGCTCTTAAGACTTGAAGTAGTTACTTAGTATTTTCAGTTCTTTATCCTCTCTCAAATTTAGAGATACTCCAAATATGTTAGTATATTTGGGGTTTTTGTTTTGTTTTGTTTTGATACCGGGGATCGAACTCGGGTCCTTGCTCTTGCGCAGCAGGCGGCGAAACCACTGAGCTAAATCCCTGGCCCTGTATATTTGGTTTTTAATAACTAATACTCCTGTAATTCAGGTAAAGAATTGAAACATGTAGAATGTAATTGTTAGTAAATCCTAACTTCTCCATCCCAAGTACCTATGGTAGGGCATCTATTAACCTTCCCCACCCAGAGGGCTCAAATCTATATCTAATTCCTAGCTATGGACGCCCAAAGGTAGAGTGTTTCCAGGACTTTGAGCTTTGGACGGAGCGGAGCAGCAGGCTGTGTTGGCTTCCTCCAGGGTAGCCACTGACATGGGGTTAGGCTAGCACAGCCCAGTTGCTCAGTAGCCCTGAGGTAGAGTTAGCATCTGCTGGATGGGCGCGCATGTGTGAAGAGCAGAGGTCAGAGACTGTAGATCTGATTGGCGTGCTCCACCGAGGTCGGGCACTCGGCCAGAGCCGGCTGCTTCCAGGGAAAAGACGCTCCTGTTTGTCGCTCACCCATCGCGCTTTCATTGGCCAGCCCTTCAGGCATCAGCGAAAGGGGTATGTCCGTGAACGACAGCCCTCTACAGGGTGGGGTGATGTCACCGCAGGCGCGTCCCAGGCCGGAGGTGCGGTGGGCGGGGCCTGCCGGAAGGTGTGCTGGGGGCTGGTGGGGGCGGGGCCTGGTCGACGGTGACGTCACGGGCAGCCGTAGCCAAGAACGGCAGCGCGCGCCAGGGCTCACTCTAGCTGCGAGCCGCTCCGAGCCTCCTCTCCTTCAGCGAGCCCCGCGCTGCCGGTCATGTCCTTGAGGATCAGCCTCTCGCGTGTCCTCCGGACGCAAGTGCCATCTGTCCTGAAGAAGTCTGTCCACTCCGTGGCTGTGATAGGAGCCCCTTTCTCTCAGGGACAGGTGACAGCCGGGACACGGCACCGTGGGGCGGATTCCCCGCGCTAGAGCCCAGGGGAAGCGGCTGTGGGGCAAGCGGCCGGGAGGCAGGGAGAGAATGGGGAGGCACGGAGAGGAGGAAGTGAGGCTTTAAAGCCCCGAGGAGAGGGAGGGAAGGGAGGACGGAGGGCATCCCGCATGGGGCGAGGGCATGGGCAGCCAGAGGGCCGGTGCTGCGGCCTCTCCAAAGAGCGAGAGGTCGGTGCTACAGTTTGGGGTGATGGAGGAGACCAGGGGAGCAGGACCCGGCCAGAATCCCCGGGGGGGAAGCCATGAAGAGGTTAAGGGGAGCGAACAGGGATCGAGGCCTCAGAATCTGTTCCTCCAAAAAGAGCATTAACAAGGAATACAATTGTCTCTGGCTGCTGCATTGGCGGAGACAGGAGGGACTTTGTTCTCTCTTCGGTGAAAGAAACCTGCAGTCGTGGAGGGTTCTGGCCACAGCCAGCCACATACATGCCTGGCCACCAGCACCTAACCTAGCTCAGCCCCTCGCTGGTCCAACTCACAGCCAGGGGCTCCTGGGGCTGGGAAGTTTGATTTACATCTAGTGATGGAGTTTGTTTCTCCCTATTTCCATGCAAGTATTTGAAAAAAATGTCCGTGGAACAAATAGATGGCAGGGCTGATGTGGCAGGTTGGCAGAGGAATCTGTTAGTAACCAAGAGTAGTATTGCAAATTTCTGTATTTTTGTTAACTAGACTATCACACCCCTCCCCCCAACCATCTTCCCTCACATATCTGTTAATTTACAGAGAAAAAAAGGAGTGGAGTATGGTCCAGCTGCCATAAGAGAAGCTGGCTTGATGAAAAGGCTCTCCGGATTGGGTAAGTAGCTGGATGTTAGTTATCTGTACAGGACCTGTAACAGAGCCCTGTGGAATCTTATCTTTTATATCTTGAGCCTACAGTGTCAGCTGTGTACTTGGGAACAGTCTATCACTGATAGAGTTCTCTGCTAGATAAAATGGCTCTTCCTGGCAGATAATAAATCACTCAGGGGAAACAACCACCTAACTTTCCCGCCTCAAAGCTCTCCCGCTTACAGTTCTTCCCACTGAAATATTCAAACTTGCCAATGCATTTAAACCTCACCTCTGGCTGCAGCCAAACATCTATCTCCACTATGTCCCCCCCCCCCACCATGCCCCTTGCCCGTATAAAACCTCACCTAGCCAGCCCCTGGTCGCTGCTCTCGCCATTGTTCGAGACAGTCCGGTCCCCTAATAAAGGCCTAGCCTCAGGTGTTTATGTTTTCGGCTCATTCTCATCCTCTCCATCACATCTCCCAGTCTAGGATTCCATCTGCAGACTAAGATCAAGGAATCTTCAGGGAAAGTCCTGCTACAATAGAGTGTGTGGGAGGCAAGGAGGAGGTTCGAGGCCTGGGCTGGAGTAAGCAGCTAGTGGATGGAAAGTGGTAGTAAGAATGCTAGCCTGGCTTTAATTGCACAGTGTTTCCCACTAGAATTCTACCTTTCCTCACTCAGTCTAGTGATGCTTATGAGTCATCAGTCTCACCAGTTTCCCCTCTTAAATCATTTCCTCCCTAGGGTGAATGGTTTTGTGTTACTGTAAGCAGGGTTTACTTCTGTGTTTTTCAAACCTACCTGATTGTGAAAGTCACCTGGGTTGTTAAACATAGTGTTCCTAGACTTCTCCAAGGAAAAGTTTGGTTCCTTGGTTCTGAGGTAAGACCTAGATATGCACATTTTTAGCATTCTAGGTAATCAGTCTTAGAAGTTGCAGTCCTATAATTAAGATACTACTTTAAGTTTTTAGGACTAGAGAAGAAATCTGACTGAAAGATCATGCCAGCTCTGTCTATAGTAATACAAATCTCTTAGTACCAGGGCACAAAATTTCAATCCCTTATATAGAAGGAAGGTTCTTCCCTATATCTAACCATGTTTCTAGCTACTGTTCAAGGTCATTTTTTCCATTCTTGTTAGAAGCATTTTATGTATCTTTTTTGGTACTGTACATGCAAAATGTATGGCAGCAGGGAGATCTGGAAATAGGAACACTGAATCAGAGTGAATTACTCTTATTCTGAAATTTCTGCTGATGGTGAGCCCATTCCAAGGGTCAGTTGTCTCCTTCTCAAAATTTTAAGAATAATGAATTCACTGAAATCACCTGACATTGAGGCTTCCTTCATATGTCTTCACCTATATGTGGATATTGGTGACTTGGATTGAATACTCAAACTTTTCTCTGTTCAATAATTTGCAGTTCCTTCTTCAGTAGGGTCTCTTTCCTAGTAATTGTAAAAGTCCAAGTTCACTAAAGGTGAAAGATGAACTGCTAAGATTTGGTCTTCATTATTTGGTGCTGGGAATCACACCTCCAGCTGGCAAGGCAAGTGCTCCGCCACTGAGCTATAGCCCCACCCCTGCTGCTTTTAGTGTGTCAGAAGGTACCTGATGGGAAGAGGTTTTAATTCCTGCTTATTAATGAAGATCTCATCCCTTAAAATACCTTGTACATAGTCTACCTTTTTAAAGAAATCACTTTACACTGAAGACAACAATCTCTGGTAATCACTATTTTTAAATACTGGATAAATCTCTACAACCCATCTGATGAACTGGACCAATTCTACCTTAAGAGATTCCTGACAAGTAGAAGTCTGGGCCTCTTTAAGAGGAGATCTTTATATTAAACATGCAGTCCAGGCTGCCGAGGGAGGGGAGGTGAAGGGTGCGCCTTCAACAGCTTCTCTTGATTTATAGAACTCCTTTCCTGCTACAGCTATTAGTAATTTTCCAGTTAAACCCAGGGGAAGCCCTTCTTTAAATATGATTCCTTCTACTTTTTCCTCTTTAAACTCCCAAGCTACAATGATGGTAAAGCTTCAGTTTATTTTGTCTTGCATTTTTTTCAAATATTTTTAGTTATATCCTTATCCCGTAGCTGATTGTAGCCTGATCCTGTAGCCCGCTCTCACCAGCTGTTTGAAATAGAATCTCATTGGGCATTAATAATGTGACTCTCAGCAGATTTCCAGCATGTGGTTTTGGCTGATCTCCTGGCATATGTTGGAGAAAAGTACCAAGAGAAGTTTGAATTGCTATATTCCTAAAGAGTACCAAAATACCTAAGTGCTTTTAGCACTTTTAAATTAGTGTGGGTTAAATTTACTGGGTGAGAAGCCTTTGGATATGTAACTTTCAGGAATCCCTTTGTTCTTTGCCTTTTGCTCTGAGGTCACAGGCTGCCCATGTTTCCCTGGCATCAGTTAAACTTCCTGTTTTCTTGGATGAGTATCTTTGACTTAATGTCTGGACTTGTTTTTCCATTTCCCTGGGCTTGGTAAGGACACTTCAGTGGTTCCCACAGGCAGTTTAGTACATAAAAGGGGGCCTGACAAAAATGAAGAGGCATTGCTCCAGCATGGCTCAGAAGCAGTCTATCTACTCCTGATTCTAATTAGCGCTGATAGTCACAGCAATTTGTCCTTTTCTCATGAGAAGTGGATGTAAGCCATGATTAACACTTGCAGGCCTCTATTATTGTATTTATGGTTGTTTATTGTTATTTTTTGCTTCTGGTGCTGGGGATCACACCTATGCTAGACAAGCACTCTTAGCACTGAACTACACCCCCACTCCTTTAAAAAATTTTATTTTGAGATAGTCTAAGTTGCCCAGGCTGGCCTCAAATGTAATGATCCTTCTAGCTCAGCCTCCTGCACAGGTGGGATAACAGGCATGCACCACAACCCTGGTGTAATTTTGGTAATTTGACTCAGCTGTAGTAATGAGGCCACAGTAACCAAGACAGCTGTGTAAATTAACTTGCCTCTGTGACCAGGCCATAGATCCTGGAGTTCAGGAAACCATTTGGGTGTTATTGTGGTTCCTCTCAACTGGGCTATTGAACACTTGGGAGGGTGAGGCAGGAGGATTGCAAGTTCAAGTCCTGCCTGGGCAACTTAGAAAGACTATGTCTCAAAAAAGGGTTAGGATTGTAGCTCAGTGTGAAGGCCCTGGGTTTGATTCACAGTACTGCTCTGCACCCCAATCAACTGAGTTAATGACATTTATTCCTTCTGATCCACTTGGCATGTGCAGGTAGGAATCTCTGGTTGAAACCAGATGAGACCCAAGAATCTGGTTTGCCTCCAAAGGAACTGTTGATAGATGGCTTGAGATAGTTGTTTAAACACAAGGATCTTAAGCTGAGAGCTGTTCATTTGGAACTGATTGATATGTGAGTTCAGGCATCTGTATTTGCTTTCAGAAGTTGGAAGAGAATATTAGGACTTGTAAGTGGAGTGGGGTGATGGTGATGCTTTAGCCTGGTTTCCCTCCCAGAGTTCCATGGAACCTACCTTGAGCAAGCTTTCTGATTTGTCAGCTTTTACTGTATTTTGCTGACAGCTTTATTCCTGGAATCGTCTCCTCTGTTGCCCAGCACTCCACTCTCCTGGAAGCAGGTTTCCACCAAATTGTTCTTCCTGGATCTCTTGCAAGGGGATCCTCTTCTTCCAGCCCTCAAACATTCCTGCATGCATGGATCTTCCTGGATGCTTTCTTCTTACAGATGCCCAAAGGGCCATCCTCCTCTCCCTGTACTCTTACAACTCTGCCCATTCTAGAAAGCCTTGCTCTTTCTCACCATTTTTCTCTAAAAAAAACCTTTTCTCACTCTCAGATGTCTCAAACCCATCATATTCAAAATGAAGTTTATCTTCTCCCTCAGACCTGCTTTTGCTGCTGTTTTTTCATTGTCTACTTCACATTGTCACCCACTATCTACTAAACTCGACAATTCAAAGATCATCGCAGTTTTCTTCTGTTTTCTTCTTCACACCTGTTGACCACTAAGTCTTGTTGACTATACTTCCTAAATGACTAGATTTCATCTACATAATGATACTGCTCAATGTTTGTTCCTCTTCTCACACATGGTATAGCATTCAAATGATATCACTTGAACCATTTTTTGCCTTCTTCAATTTACTTTCTTCATTACCACCAGAGTGACCTTTCCAGAATTCTAATCTGTGTTTCTCCTTTGTTAAAGTCTTCCCAAGGCTAGCTGGCATTCTTCCTTTTTTTTTTTTTTTTTTTGTAGTGCTGCTGGGGATCAAACCCCGGATCTTATACATGCCAAATAAGTGCTCTACCACCGAGCTAAAACCCTAGCCCCATGACTTTCTTTTAAGTTCACCCATGCTTCTCAGACTTGTCATTCATATACTATCTTTCTGCCATATGTATTTTCTGCTTGTACATATTTATTTTGGTATTCTTCTTTATATTGACTTTTATTTATTTTTTGTTTTATTTTTTGTTTGAGACAGGGTCTTGCTTTGTAGTACAGGCTGGTCTCGAACTCCTGAAGGTCCTCTTGCCTTAGCCTCCTGACTGCTAAGATGACAGGTGTACATCACCACATCAGGCTGCTTTTGCTTTTTTAAAAGCAAGGTTGTTTTTTATTTTGAGACAGGGTCTTGCAGGTGGACTTAAACTTTTGATCTTCCTGCCTCGTGGGTGTGTGCCACCACACCCAGCTTTTTGCTTTTTTTTTCTTTAGTACTTGACACAATCTTCCTGTAAGTTAATATACTCATTAGGTTAGTTCCTTTGACCTGTAATCTTAGTTCCTTTGCAGTTCAGCAGCTCTCTGTTCTCTTGATGCTTTGATTTTTGAACCATTATAATCCTTACAGTGATTTCTAAAAATAACTTATCTGGAAGAAGAGTATTTCCAGGGGCGGGGCAGTAAGTGCAAAGATCCTAAGACAGAAAGGTATCTGGAATGTTCAGGGAACAAAAGGCCATTCCTGAGGCAGCATTGCCATGTGTGAAGGGGTAGATTTTCTATTCTCTTATCTCTAATTTTGTTTAAAGAAAAGTCAGAAATCTGCACTTTATGGGACATCTGAGTTATTTCAAAACACTATATAGTAACATCAGTGAAAATGGTGGCGTAGGACCTCCAAAAGTTCTTTTACATAAAAGGAAACAAGAGCATTGGCAACACTTGCCAGATCAACTTTTTCAAAACTCTAGAAATTAATCGAGACTTGCAGCAATCTAGGGAGAATTTCATAAGAAAAACATCCGAGTCTCAGCAAGAACAGTAAGCTGTGTGGCATTTTAACTTACCCTATCCCCATAATGCCCTTTCCTAGCTCAATGGGAGTGAAAACTAGGAGGTAGGCAGACACTGGAGTGTCCAGAGCAAGGTTGAGGCTCCTTCAGAGGCCATTCCAAGAGAATTTGTCATTTGAAGGCCCCACTTGCAAGGCTCTCTTTATTTGACCAATATAAGTCAATAGGGAAAGAACAGTCTTTCAAAAATGGTACCAGGACAACTGAAAGTCCAGATACAAAAAGTAAATTAGGGCCAGGCATGGTGGCACATGCCTGTAGTCCCAGCACTTGGGAGGCCAAGGCAGAGAATCACTGTAAGTCTGAGGCCACCCTGTGCTACATAGTGAGCTCAAGGCCAGCTACATGGTGAGATTCTGAACTACATCGTGAGACCCTTAACGTGAGACTTAAAAAAAAAAAAAAAAAGTGTGGATTAGGACCCTTACCCTCATAGCATAATATAAAAATTAACTCAGGCCAGGCCTGGTGGTACATGTCTATAATCCTAGCTACTTGGGAGGCTGAGGATCACAAGTTCAAGACCAGACTGGATAACTTAGTGAGAGCCTGTCACAAAATTAGAAAAAAACCTCAAAGGACTGAGAAATGTAGCTTAATAGTTCAGACCCTAGGTTCAATCCCCAGTACCATTAAAAATAAATAATTTAGCTGGGGATTTAGCTCAGTGGTTCCGCCGCCTTCCTTGCAAGTACAAGTTCCAAGTTTGATCCCCAATACCAAAAAATAAATAATAAACCCAAAATTTAGAATGGACCAAAGTTCTAAATGTGTTGCTAAACCTATAAAACTTTTAGAAGAAAACATAGGAATGAATTTTTTAGACCTTGGAAGGCAGTAGTTTCTTAGCTATCCCATCCAAGTCACTAAAATCACAATCGCCAAAAATAAAAATAGATAAATTAGACTTCATTAAAATTAAAAACATTTGTGTTTTAAAGGGCAGTATCAAGAAAGTGAAAACACAGCCAACAGAGTGGGAGAAAATATTTGCAAATGCTATATCTGATGAAATTGCATTGTCCAGAATATACAAATAACTGTAATAACTGAATGATAAAATCTAGCAATAGATTGAATTGACATTTCTCCAAAGAAGCACATTAATGTACACTAATAAACATATTAGTCATTTGGGAAATGCAAATGAAAACTACAATGAAATACCATCTCATACCCATGAGCTTGCTATAATAAAAAAAGATAAGCAATAGTGTTGGTAAGGATGTAGAGATTGGAACTGTTCACCACTGTTGGGAATGTAAAATAGTGCAGCCACTTTAGAATAGTTTTCCAGGTCCTCAGAAAGTGAAACATACAATTATCATGTGATTGGACAATTCCGCTCCCAACAGAATTGAGAACATGTGTCCACACATAAAGCTTATATACAGATGGTCACAGCAGTATTATTTATACTATGTCAAGAGGTACAAACAACTGAATGTCCATCAACTGATAAATGGATAAAAAAATGATATATTCATGGTGTATTCAGCCATAAAAGGAATAAAGCACTAACTCATACAACAATATGGAGGAGGCTTGAAAACATTATACTAAATGAAAGAAGGTAGACAACAAACGGCCATGTGTATAACTCCACATATATGAAATGTCTAGAATGGGCAAATCTATAGAGAAAATAGATTAGTGGTTCCCTGAGGGCTGAGAAGCATCCAGAGTGACAGCTAATGGGTACAGGTTTCTTTTAGAGTTAGTGTTGATGGTTGTACAACTTTGTGAATGTATTAAAAACCACTGAATTGTAAATTCTAAAAGGGTGGATTTTATGATAAATATATTTCAATAATAACCAAAAAGTGTATAGACATTTATGATCGGTAAGAAATATGAGTTCTGAGTTGCTGATACTGGTCTATTTTGTAACTTGGATATTACAGTATTTTGGTTTGCAACAATTTATTTTACTTTATATGTTTTCTTATATTGCAAAATAGAACATACAATGAAAACTCTTGATTTTACAAATCATGTCTATTGACAGATCTGGATCTTAGGCTAATTTTCAGCCTCTAGTTTGAGGCACTGAAAAAATATGAAACTAGCTTCTCTTAGATGCTATTTGAACAGCATTCTTATATATTTAGGACAAAAATTGGTTGATAGGTTGGCTCAATAGCAAAGAGCAAATATCAGTCTTTTAAAAATTTTTATTAGTACATTTGTAGTACATAATGATTACATTCATTACATGTACATAACACATCTGAATTCTTTTTTCACTCCCCACCCATCCTTCCCACCTCCCTTCATCTCTTGATCCCCTTCCCTTTTGCAGAAAATCTTGTTTTCTATTTTCTGTCATTTATTTTGCTCTTTATTTATATTTTGGGTTTCTCAGTCCTTTTTTTGGTACTGGGGATAGAATTCTGGACCTTGTGCTTGCAAGGCAGGCAGCAGAACCACTGAGGTAAATCCCTGGCCCCTCTCGGTCTTGTTTTTGAAAGGACTGTAGGGGGTGTATGACTGTCTTAGTTACTTTTCTCATTGCTGAGATAAAATACCTGACACCCACAAGTTAAAGGGGGAAAGGTTTATTTCAGCTCACAGTTTATAGAGGTTTCAGTTCATAGTCAGCTGGCTCCAAGGCAGGGTTGCATGGCAGAAGGGCATCACAGAGGAAAAACAGTCCATGGTGGGGCAGGCAGGAGGCAGCAAGCAGCAAGGCTTCCTTTTTCTTTTGGATGGTGCCACCCATACCCAGGGTGGGCCTGCCCATTATCCATACACAGAACTTTGATAAACCAATTAGTGGACTAATCCAGTAGCATACAACCTTAATCCCAGTATCACACACCCATGATCCAGTCACCTCCCAAAACCCCCACCTGTGAGCACTTGAGGCTTTGAGGGGACATCTAGATAACAAGCTTTAACATAATCCTATCTGGAATGTCACTGGGTTTTTGTTGTTTTTTTTCCCAGAGTGTAATGTCACTGTTAATGACTCATTTCTTCTTTTGGGTAGGGGGGAGTTGAGACAGTCTCACTTTGTAGTTCGGGCTGGCCTTGAACTCACTATGTAGCCCAGGCTGCCCTCTAACTCACCATGATCCTCCTGCCTCAGCTTCCCAAGTACTGGGATTTACAGGCATGTGCCACCATGCCTTGCAATGACTTACTTCTTTGGTTTCAACTTTGTGCTTTCCAGGCCTCCTTAATATTGCAAATTTCTTTTAGAATGTGAATACATTATGAGTAATTTGCTGATGCTGTAGTAAAAGCTTATATCACCAATGGTGTACTTGTATATCATGAATCTATAATAGACACTATTGGGATTTGTCAGATTTTGTTCTTTCCCATTTATAAAGAAAGGCAGCAAAGAATTTATTTACACTTTTTTCAAAATCAGATATTTAACATTTACCATGTTCTAAAAACTATGCTAGACATTTGCTACTATCCCATTTCATAAAATTTGTAAAAAGCAAATTATGACCACCTCAAACCTATTAAGATAGCTACCATCAAAAATAAAACATAAAACAGAAGTTGTGAGAAATTGGAACATTGTTCTGATCTGTAAAAAAAGCTGAAAATAATAAAGTATAGTTTGTTGTCCTCTGTGTTTTCTGTGAACTGGTAATTGGATCTAGATCTTTGGTCAGATACTAAGTGTTTTTTTTAAGCAGTTCTGCTTTGTAAGTGACATTGTATACCTCCATTCAAAATGATTTTAGCCATTAACTATTGCTGAAACCAACCCAGTAACTTGTTTCCACATATTTTATCACTTCAGTGCAACACATCTAAAACAACTTTTCTGTCCTCTTTTCTACTTCCTACCCTGTTTTCATTTTACTTTTCTGAAATGGAGTCTTACTGTGTTGCCCAGGCTAACTATGAACTCATGGACTCAAAGGATCCTCCTGCCACAGCTTCCTGAGTAGCTGGGAGGGCAGGTGTGCCAATCTCAGCTGAGCAGATAACAGAGCCAGGACACTGGACTCTGCTGCTGGAGTGTTACCTGTTCTCTCCCACTGCTTTATCTCCCCATGCTCTGGGTCAGCCCATCCTCCACACTGCTATCTGAACTCTAGGTCTAAAACGTAGATTTGATTTGTCACTTCCTAACCTGAAGACCCTAACTCCACTTTGTGTAGCTGCTGAACCCTGTCTCCTCCTCCTGGCTCATCTCTCTAGTTCTCCCCATGCACCCTGGGCTCTGAGAAGTTGGGAATTATTCTATTGGGCTGAAAGTATTGCATGCCTCTTCCATAAGTACTTTCTTCTCCCTTTTTATTCCTGGCCAACACCTTCAAGGCTCAGATACTGCCTCTTTTGAGATGTCCTCCTGGCCCATAGGTTCTCCACTCGTCTCTGCCCTCTTCCATCCTGTGCAAAGCTGTGCCATAGCAGCTTTGACACCTGGCCCAAACTGCCACTTTCCCTGCCTTTCCCTTTTCTCAGACTTTGCTTAAAGGCTGCAGCCTCCTGAGTGGCTGGGATTAGAGGTGTGTGACACCATACCTGGTTGAAATTTTTTTTGAGACAGGGACTGTGTAGCCCAGGCTGGCCTCGAACTCGAGGCGATCCTCCTGCCTCAGTCTCCTGAGTGCTGGGATTACAGGTATGCACACCCACGTCCAATGGTTCAGGATGTGAGTAGATAATGATGATGGTTTTCTTTGAGTAAGGCTGACTTCTGGTTGGACAGGTGCTGCTTTATTGCTTTATTTTATTTTTTTTTCTTGTTTTAGATTGTTTCAATACAAAGAAATATTTGAGGTGATAGACATGGTAATTACAGAAAGTATACATGTATTGATACTTCACATTGCACTCCATATATGTGTACAATTAACTATCAACTTAGAAATGAAAAAGTAAATTAACACAAAGGGAAAATCGAGGTCCTCCAGACCTGGAGGCCCCATGCCCGGCTTGTACATGCTGAAGGCAGTAAAAGGAGAGCAAACCTCTGAAACTGCTGCCAACAGGTGTCCTGGTTTGCTGGCTGCAGAAGTGCAGAACTAGCTGGTAGGCCAGCAGCTGTCTAGGTACAGGGGAGGAACTGAGCACCTGTTCTCACTAGAACAGGTGGCTTCAGCTTGACTGCTCAGCCTTGGAAAGAATTGTTTTAATTTCATGCTTGTTTTTTATACAGAACCAATACCTCATCCACAGGATATGGAGACTGCCTAGGTCTGTGCCAGAGACGTCTATGTGTGAGGCTTCCCCTTTTTTCTCCTCTGTCTGAGGTGCTTTGTTCTATTGGTTTTCCCTGAAAAATCCTTGACAAACCTACCTTGGAAGAGTGGGCCTTCACAAAGAAGCCCTCCCTCAGGGAGTTGTGCCAAGGCTGAGGTGCTAAGGGTCTCAGAAACCAGGCTCAACACTTTTCCTTAAAAGAATCTCTGCTTTCCAGCACATGGAATGTGTTGGCTGCACTGATCTACCCCAGGCCAGCCCTGAGAGATGAATTTACACAGATAACCCCATAAGAAGTTAATGGAGTGTAATCTTGGCTACTCAACGTTAAATTTGGATGTCCTGCAGGTGAGGAAGTGCAGTGGTACTGTATTCCTTTTAACTCCACTTTCTCTCAAAAAAGAAAAGAATAGCAGTGGCTTCTCCTAAATGTCACAGGGCGAAGTGGGGCCAGGGGGGGCAGAACCACATTTAAGACTCTGGGCTCTATGTGTGTCCTTGGGGATTTAGGGTCCATTCACCTCATAGAATCTTGAAAGGTATTAAATCATAATCCAAAATAGTGATGAAACAAACTAGCAGGGTTTTGGAACTGGGTATTATCAGCACACAGTTGCCTCTCTCAGTTGATCAAGGGTAAAGTCATTTGAATCCATGGATGATTTCCCTCAGGGGAACCTATGATTCCCTGAAATTGTCTGCAGTATTCTGTGTGCATTTTTCTAGGAGTTTGCAACTATCATCAAATTTCCTAAGGGGTTTCTGACCTCAAAAGGTTGTTCTGGATGGTGAGCCTTTTGGGGCCAAGGACCTTCTCTTGCTGTATGTTGCAGGCATGCAGCACAGGAACTCTGTCCAGTGTTCAGCGAATGGAGGCCAAAGGAATGGATGAGCAGAGTCACTTAAGATCCTTTCTTCTGAACACTGAGTTGTTTTGAAATTGCTTAAGCTTGAAGTTTTGAGCATCAATGTAGGACTCCTTTGTTTCTATTATTATATATGAGAATTGCTTAAACTGGCAGAGTTTCTCCTATATTACATGAAACCTGTTTACTTGTTAGGAAGATGTTGTAACCACTGTTGCCAGACTTTCAGCACCCCAGCTCAGCTGATGGTTTCTTCTGTTCCCATTACCTCTGCACACTCTCTCATGGGCATCTAAGTTTTAAGTTAGGAGGAGTTCAACCATAATACTACCCAGCCTTCTCCCTTGTGATTTTTCCATATTAGGCAGCAGACAGATGACCATCTGTGAGCACAGAACATAGTGGAGATTTGAAACCACCTTCTGCTGATCCAGGCTCTGTGAGAGAAGACTCGGGCTTTCTCTGCTTGAAGGACGCTAAACAATGGTTTTCACAAACCATGTAGAGGAGAACTAGTACAAAGGACCTTGCAGGCAGCCAGGAGGCTCTGACCTACAGTAGGCAGAAGGGCTTTATTCCTTTATTATCCAAAATAGCAGTTTAGAGGCAGCACCAAAAGGACTGCAATGGCTGGCTTAAATAATTTAACCTTTTAATTAACTTTATTAATTACCAAACTTCTGATACTCAGGGTGTATAAATTAGGTGTGATGATATAGGGCATATGATATATGGACCTCCAAATAATATAAGGGAAGTATTATAATTCCCGACCCGCTAGATGTCTGACGTGGAGTTTGTGTTCTCTAAAATTGAATGAATTCTAGAAACAATAGAGTTTAAGACTAGGAAGAATTTATTAGAGAAAGACAGCTTCTGTCTGAGACAGAAGAGGACCAGAAAGTGGGTTGCCCCCGGACCCCACTTCTCAAGGGAGTTTAATAGAGCAAAGCCACAAGGTGAGGTGGGACAAACTATAGTCAACTAATAAGATTACAAGTAAAGTCCCTTAGGTAATATTGATCCAGTGGAAAAATCACAAGGTAGGTACAAAGTGGGACAAAACTGTGGTCAACCAATAAAACTATGTGTATAGTCACTTAGGTAATATTGATTAAATGCGATCAAATGGAAGGAATGGGTCAGGGACCTTTCCTGGAAAGGATGGGTTAAGGTTTTGGTCCTGCACCCAAGTGACTGATATCTATTTAGAATATCAGTCACTGCTGCACATCCTTTGGGGAAGTATGTGGTTGCAGTTAATTCTGTCTTGAAGCCTGGCCTTCAAATGAATGCACCTGAAGCCACAGTTGTCTCCTGCACTGGCTTGAGGGCCCAGGACTGTCTGATTGCCTATAATATTTCTAACTTAACTTAGCTGTCTACAATAACAGCACTTGGATTTGAAGAGATGATGCTGTCTTTTGGCTTCCTCTCCCACTGCGAAAGAGAACAAACTGAATAGCTGAAGAAATAGGAAACTTTCCTGTGTGACCCAAGCAATGTCACAGCAGGGTGTGGCATTGTGGTTAGGGCTTTCGGAGAATTGGTGTCCCAAGGATTTTCTTCCCTCTGTAGTTTTTCATGGGGAATGTAGAAAGCTGGACTTTCAAGGAGCCATTTCAGTGAGAAACTAGTAGGCCTGTGTTGTTCTTCACAAAAACTTAACAAAATGATGCGGTCATGTTACAAATGGGTTTGGGAACGTGCTAGGTCACCACATCTGTTTTGAGGAAAAGAAAGAGTGGGGAGAAAAACCACAATGCCTCTTCTAGTTGTAACCTGTGACCGCTATGCACAGGTTTCTTCCTTATCTCATTAACCCTCGTTATTCATTTAAATGATTATGTACTGTAAAACATGTTTAAAAACTGAACTTGGTTAGAAATCTTGACTCTTCTAGGAAGTGAAAGGACAGGGATTCTTTCTGCTGCACCCAGTGTAGCCCTTGGCTGAGGCCATAGGTGTGGACTCTGCTTTCTGCCCAGAGTGGCATGGAATGTAGTCTGTCTAGTTTGAGGTTTCTGGGCAGACACATCAGGACACTGGCCTGGGCTCTGGGACATGGAGATACACATTAGGGTTGCTAACTCGAAAAGCTGTAGTCATATGCCTGATTTGTCTCCCTTTAAGCCCTTTTTGGAACAAGATCAAGCATAAGAATTTTTATGAATCACAAGCTGTAGAGAGTGTACTTTTTATCCCCAAGGATTTTTGCTGTCTCTTCCTCTAGATACTGGAAAAAGTCAAGTGTTGTCAATATGTTAACAATAGCAGATCTTTTGTTTTCTGAGAAGCCCAGCAGTCTTACTCTGAATGAGGGAAAGTGGTCACGTGACTTACAAAGCCAGAGCCACTTTGACCTCCACCTCTGCCCTCAGTGAAACCAGGCTGCTGGGGTTTGATCAGCTAAGCCTGTGGGAAAAGCCTGAGCTGGCTGTCCCTGGGGATCCAGAGGTGATCAGAGGGTGGACATGAATTTGTTCAGAGGGGCATGTTATTAGGCCTAATGCCATCTGTTCTCCTTAGAGAAGGGCAGATGTAACCAGAGAAGCAATTAGCCAGAGACACATAAGCATATAGCTGTGTAGTATCTGTTACTGTCTTGAGCTTTTTTTTTTTTCCTTTTTGCAGTGCTAGAGAACGAACCCACAATCTCATGTATGCTAGGCAAGCATTAAGCTAACTTTTCGAATGTGTTTTATATTTAGGTGTTTTTAGCCAAGGATCCTGTTCATACAAAGGCATCTGTTAATACAGTGTTTATATCATTTGATCCTGAGGCTACCCTGGTTTATCGTAGATGCACAGGACTGAAGCCACAGGCCTGGATTCCCAGGATCACCTTCCATCCTGGAGCCTGCAGCAGCAGGGCCCCCCCCCCCCCCCCCAATTCATGGTCTTCTCTCCCTTGGAGAATACTTGCCTGGTTCTGAGGCAACAGAAGAGCAGATGGGGAGGAAAGAGATGGGGTGGAAGGCTGGTTGTGTAGTCTCTGGAACTATGATGGAAGTAAACCAGAACAGATGTCTACCTGTGTGATATTCTTTCCATCCCTTTCTATTAGGGATTGAACTTAAGGCCTGGTACATGCTAGGCCAGTACTCTACCACTGAGCTATCTCCCCGCTCCCCCAAGCCCTTTTGTATTTTCTTTTGAGACAAGGTCTTGCTGTAAGTTGCCCAGGCTTCCCTTGAACTTGCTATCCTTTTGCCTCAGCTCAGTCACCTGGCTGGACGGTATACTTTTTTGTCCTAATGTCTCTAATTTATTTTGGAGCAAAGAGCTGACATTTAGATATCCGAAAACACATGGCTCTTGAGAGTGTACAGCCTCTGGGAGCTAAATGTATTAGATGAAACTCAGATCTCTGTCTTTTATAGGTGGTAAATTAGTTTGCTGTCTCTTCAAAGGATTACTCAAATGACACTTTAAGGGCTAAGTGAGATTCTGCTTATTCCAACTCATCTGAATTAACCCTGGCAATTAAAAAATTCAAGTTTAGACCTTCAGTAACACTGCAACTTTGTAGATTTTTGTTTTTGTTTCTTGAGACAGGGACTCACTATGTAGTTCAGGCTGGCCTTGAATTCATGGTTACCCTCCTACCTCAGCCTCTCAAGCTCTGGGATTAGATATGTGCCACCACACCCCACCTTGCAACTTTGTTTTTAATAAACTGGCCTAGGTACAGTTGAGGTCTAAGACTTAGCAGGCACATCTCTTTAAAATACCTGGAATTCCTTTTGTCTGGGGCTCAATCTCTCACGTTGAGTATTTGTGTTTGTAACTTCCTATCCTCTGAGCACCAAATGCAGTTAAGAGTATTTGGTTTTCTCTAGGTTTTACTGACTTGTGGTCCTGACAAGTCATAAACATTTCCATTCTATTTAGGGCCAGTGTGAAAAACCTGCACACTAAGAGGCCTCCAGCTTTTCTTTCTGTCCTGCCAATGGGCATATATGGCTTGGTGGACTTTCCTGTGTCATTCCACTTAGCCCATCCCTCTTGACTTGCAGGGAGCTGTGGTAGCACATGAATTCTCCATAAGGAGAATAGATCTTTATGCTATTTTTAAAAAAAATACCTCACTTGTAACGTTGTCTTATGTAAGCCTACAACCTGGCTTGCTCTGAACAGTTGAAACTATTCAGCCTTACTCCGTTTCTTCCCCTGCAATGTGTGATTATCCATACCTGCAGAGGATGGAGATTAGCAGACCTCTGTAAAGCCTAGTGTGGTATGAGTGGAAGTTGACAATAGGGTTCTACTTCCTTCTTTCCTGTCACTGGCTTCCCTTGAGGGTTCACTCACTAGTCTGAAAATAGATGTGCTGGCCATAGATATTGCTGAGGATCAGGTAAGGCTGTTATGACTTGCCTCGCTGCTGGTTGCATCATCCTGTGGATGTGTTTGTGTTCTTTTTCCACTCTAACACACCCTGAAGAGGCTTATCAAGGCCAAAAGTAACATCTGGGCCCAAAAGATCAGAGTAGAATCCATGATATTTTATTACCAGCACTTGAGAAAAGCAAAGAGGCTGTCCAGTGTATAAAGAGCAAGTGAAAAGGGAGAGCCCTTTCACATTGGTTCCAAATGTTTGAAATGAGAGCTTCCTTGAAGTTTTGGGCTCATCTTGTCCTACAATGCCCTCTTAGAAAAAAAGAGTAGCAATGAAACACTTAAGTCTTACCTGACTAGACTTGCAGATGAGTTGTCCCTTCAGTATTAGAATGTTTGCTCCTCTCTCCCTCTCTGATAGGTTCTTCCTATATAGTATAAATTGGCCTTGAACTTGCTATGCAGCCTAGGATGGCCTAAACTTGTGCTTCTGCTTCAGCCTAAGAACTGGGATTACAGGTGTAGACCACCAGGTCTGGCTCTGCTCTATTACTAGTAATTACTGCTATATTAATAGTATCACTATTACTGTAAGATTCTTTAAAAAATAATGAGAACATTCCTTATGCCAAATGAACTACAATATGCCACAGCACTCTGATAGCTTTAATATTAACTCAGTTTATTTTGTTCTTACAAAAAATTTAAGTTCCTATCAATCTCTGCTCCTGTAGGTTACAATTCATGTTCTCTGCTACCTTGTATCACATTGCTCCAGTATTCAGATTTCTTATAGTTATTACACTGGTCAGTTGTTGTCAATGGCATGTTTATTTCTGATTTCTGGCCCTTGTTCACCCTTTAGAAACCAATTCTGGGTTCTACTGTCCTAGTCCTTTGGGTATCTTTATTTTCTTTGTACAGTGGGCATTAGAGGAGAGAGCTTTCAAGAGGCTACCTCAGGATGGTATATTTGCTGATTCAACTCAATGAACTAGAATAACTGAAAACAATATAAATTGGGAATCATAGAGCAAAATAAGCTTTAGTATTTTGAGTTCTTAATCACTTAAAGGTTATGGCAGTAGAATTTTTTAAAAAAGTGATTCATTGTGGCAGAGATTATTAGTTGTCCACCATAATCCATGTTCATTTTCTGGATGCAAGCTAGACCTGCATTTATTGGTCAGTGCCACCTGGGCAAGAGTGATACGCCACTTCTAAGCCAGGGCCTTTACAGAGCTGGTCTGCCTTCTCAGTGCTTTTTTCCCTCCTGCTGCCTTAAACTTGGGGGGTGGGGGCTAGCTTTAGCCATATAGATGGCAAAGCCCTAGGTAAGGTAGAGCCACAAGCCAGGTCTCTGAATCAGACACAGAAAGCCACCTGCTGACGTGGAACGAGCAAGAAACAACTCGACTGTATTTGGGCCATTGTTATTGGGGGGGGCAATGTAACATCAATTCAGCCTACTTTACCTAATAATTTCTTTAAACTTTTTTTTTCAGTATTAGGGATTAAATCCAGGGGCTCACACATACTAGGCATGTGCTCTACTACTGAGCTGTATCCCCCCAGCTCCCTAATAATCTTATTTAAAAGACTATCATGTGCTACGTTTCTGTGTAAAAGATGTAAAAATATGGTGTTTGGGCCTGAGGAGTACAGTGGGGCACTCTACCATTATACACTTTCTTATTCATTTTGACAAAGAATTTCCGTGGCCAGTAAGGGAAGGGGGGAAAAGACAGAAGAGTGCTGGTGCAGACTTCACTTATAGGGGTCCTTCCTTGACTGCCTCAGTCCTCAATGTGCTTCCCCTGACTCCTGTAGTACTGACTGTCCCTAGTCCTTACCTGGCACTTACATATGGAAAGAGCAGGGCAGAATTGGGAGTCTTAGGGTAGGCCATTCAGGTGGGGCCTCTCAAGGTCTTAATTCCTTCAGGGTTTGGCTTTGAGCTTTTTGGATCCAGAAACACAAGACTTGCTGTGTACAGGAGCTCTTCAGGCTTTCACACTGAGACACTCATGCTGACCATGCTGCATAAACCAGAATGTCCATGCAGGATTATGCTGAGTGACAGTCCTGCCAGTACAGTCTGGAATTCCCTGTTAGTATGTGACGCATTTGGGAAACAGAGTAACCAGAAGGCTGTCTGGTGAGAAGGAATCTGAGTAGTTGGGTAATCGGGGGAGTCTAGCATCCAGGCTGTGCATCTGGTAAATCACCTCACAGTAGAGTTACACATTCAATGACCAAAATCTTTCTATGAAATTTAGTCTCTCTTCCTTGGAGAGCATGCCGTAAAACTGGAGAGGACTGCTGTTAAGATTTCCAAATTCTAAGGCTTGTGCAGCTTTTTTTCCCTCCTGATTAGTAAATACAAGTGAGCAGGGCACTGTTTTCTGTTACGCTTATCTGAGTCCACATCCTGGTTTCTGTGATTGGACTTGAATGTTCTCCAAGCTGTCACTTATCCACTGGAACTTTAATTTCTCTGTATTTATTAGTCACATGATTGCTTATGAGTTAAAAGTACCTGGCAAGAAGTTTAATGACTTGAAATCTTTAGCAAGAAGTTTTGTATTAGTTAATATTAACACTATTATTACTTAGATTATAAAGCTTTTGTCCACCTAACATTACTAGGCACCTATAGTGCACAGTTGTCCAACCTTTTGGCTTGCCTGGGCCACAGTGAGCGAAGAGGAATTGTCTTGGGCCACATATAAAATATATAAGTTAATATACATAAATAACAAAGTTAAAACAATTTTGTGAAATAACACACCAAGCCCAAGTTTGATAATTATTAAGAACACTTACAGGCTGGGGATTTAGCTCAGTGGTTCCGCCACCTGCCTCGCAAGCACAAGGTCCCGAGTTCAATCCCCAGTACCAAAAAAAAAAAAGAACACTTACATTTCTGCTTAATAACAATAAATGCCTGTTTTCACAGGCACACATGTAGGTGGGTTAAAATACTATTACTAGTAGTTGCTGTGTTTGGCTTGCCAAGTTGCACAAATGCATGTAACATCTGCTACACATGGGTTTCTATCTGCCTGTGTGATGGGTATAGGAGGCAGAGTTACCACTGCACTGTGCCCTCCCCTACACAACGTTCCACTGTCGAATATACAGTCCATGTTCAAGCAACATGCAATCAAGTTATGAAAAATATTGTTAATATAATAATATTGAAAGCTTATCACCCTCTGGAACTGCATTACAAGCTGTTCAGGGCCACTCATGGACTGAGGACCAGACACATCTGATCTAGTGTCTTACATCTAGTAAGAATTAATGCTTGATGTGGTTTAAGAAGTTGCTGAAATAAACATGGAAGTAGAAACACCCTAGAATAGGCACTACCATTCTCAATCTGTCCAGTTCAGGACTGTGTTACCAACAGAGGGAAGACCTGGAATTAAATGACTTGGAAATTAGTCAAAGCATAATTTCTCTTAAGTCTAAAGTGTCCTCCCCATATTTTGAGACTTGGTGACATCATCTGACCTTCTTTAAAAAAGACTTTTAGAGGCTGGAGGGTGTAGCTCAGTAGTAGAACACTTGCCTAGCATGGATGAGCCCCTGGGTTTAAATTCCAGCATCCCCTAAATAAAAAAAATTTTCCACAGACTTTTATTTGGTTATTTTTTTCTTGGTTCCCAATGTCTTTGGCCCTTGTCATATTCTTCTACCTGTATTCCCTCTTCTCTTTATTCTTAGTTGTTTGGATCTTCCCTGATTTGGGGCCTGTTAGAATTTTTTAAAGTACAGTAGCCAAAAGATACATTCAGAATTCTGGCTGCAGGTGTATCTTATCTTTAACTGAGAATAGGATAAGGCAGTGGTGGTGAACATTTTAGAGCTTTCAATGATACAACCAGCCCACTGTGGCATGTATGCCACAGGTTCACCACCACTGGGATAAGGTTTTCTGTTTTGCTTCCAGTACTCCTTTTGGTGGTCATCCTTTGAGTGGCCTTGTGGATTTAAGTTCCAGTAAGTGCTTCTCAAATCTTTACATTCCTTAAAACTTTGGCTTTGGATTGAATTTGAGTTCAAGAAAAAAGCTCAAAACCACACAATTTAAATTCATGACGGTCTTAATCCATGTCTTTAACAAATCTCTGCAAATAAAAAGATGTTTTGTGTCAGTCACGTTACAACTCCCCCACCACTACCCACTACCTGGACACCAGCTTGAGAAGAAGGCTCCCAAGGGTACAATCTGTGATAACATTCTGCTCTGATAGTTTAGATTCCTTTCTTTTAAACTCTTTTTTTTTTTTTTTTGGTACTGGGGATCAAACTCAGGACCTTGCGCTTGTGAGGCAGGTGCCAGAACCACAGCTAAATCCTTGGCCCTAGATTCCTTTTTGATAGAGTTGGATTGTCTAGTCTTCACCCTTAATGTAGGTGGGAAAATATTCAAGTTGTCAGAATATGTATGTATTTCTTGATGTGCTGGGAGGAGGAAGGATTCTTGGGGAGATGAACTGTGTAAAGAATAGAAACGTTGAGACCAGATTCGATATAGCTCCTGAATCTGGCACTTAGCAGCTGTGTGACCTCTCAAGGTCACTGCTCGTTTCACCTATGGGATCAGCATCTATGTCATTTAGTTGCCTGATAGGATTGTTTTAAATAAGAATTTGTGTTGCATGGTTAGAGACAGTGCCTCAGATCTTTTAAATAATCGATGTTAGATATTTCTTTCTGTATACTTTAATTTCTCCAAGTTTTTTATTAAAAATATGTAGAATTTCTAATGTACTTTTGTCCTAAATTGACTACTTAAGTTTCTTTAAATCCTGTTGGCTAGTCTTGCTATTTTACTTCTACTTCATAATTCTGGGATATGTGAGGTCTATTGCTACCAATTTCTGACTGCTAGGTTAACATCTCTGGGTTCTTACTTTAAATCCTGTTGGCTAGTCTTGGTAGTTTTACTTCCACTTCATAATTCTGGGATATGTGAGGTCTATTGCTACCAATTTCTGACTGCTAGATTAACATCTCTGGGTTCTTACTTTCTAAAGCTCAGCTTCTGCAAAATGGTGTTCATAATAGGACCTATCTCAGGGTTGCTGAAGACTGAGGCAATTCTGCTATTCATGTGATTTTTTTTGTGGTACTGGGGATCAAACCCAGGAGTACTCTACCACTGAGCTACATCCCTGTCTCTCTTTAAGTTCTGAGACATTGCTAAGTTGCCCAGGCTGGCCTTGAACCTGTGATCTCTTGCCTCAACCTCTTGAGTAGCTGGGATTACAGGTGTGTGCTATTGCATTTTGCTACATGTGACATTTTAAATTTTATTGACAAAATGAATATGATGTTGTCCCAAGTTGTTATTTGTGGCCCAGGCCAGTGAGAGAATAGCACATGCAGTTTACCTTGTCATTCCCTCATTTGTTTTCAGGCTGCAGCCTAAAAGACTTTGGAGATTTGAGTTTTACTCCTGTTGCTAAAGATGATCCCTTCAACAACCTTGTAATGAATCCACGCTCAGTGGGCCTTGCTAACCAGGAACTGACTGAGGTGGTTAGTAGAGCAGTGTCAGATGGCTATAGCTGTGTCACTGTGGGAGGAGACCACAGGTAAGCTGGGACCTTGGGGAAGGGCTGCATGACACGGCGCTTGGTTTCCTTACCTGGAAAAAAATACTCTACGGAATTTTTAGGGTCTGATGTATGTTACAGCATTTTAATGTCTAAGATCAAGAGCTGCTGAAGGCACTGTGTGATTTGCTTTGTACATTGCACTGCATTGTAAGAGGATGTGTACCTTCAGCACAGCAAGGCTAAACATAGATGAAAAAAGGTGTTTAGACAGTGTTTTCATGCTTATCTCTTGGAAACGCTTGAGAAATTATTTTTCATTTAGCTATTTTGGAGAACTGGTAGAATCCATCAACAGGCCCTATGTAGGCATTTTTTGTTAGCATTTCTACTAATAGATTTGTTAGAGACACCCTGCCCCACACCAAGTGAGTATATTTTTTACCTCCACATTATGGACCCTGGGTGACTATTTTTTGTCTCTTAGCAAATCAGCATGTACTTAGGACTGTACAAAGATTTTTTTCAGCAGTGCTAGGAAATATGGGAAACTTGAGATCTATTAGGACTAAATTAAATTAATACATGTACAATGAAAATTTACAAATACTGAATTCTACAGAATTTTAGAGATGAAGTCAAGTCAGTCTGGGCTAGTAAGATTTCACAAGGGAGTGTGATGTGAGCTAAGAAAGGTTTTTGGTAGCAAGAGGCATCTGAAATACTAGGAGTATGAACATTTCATACATATTTTCAGTTACTTCTCCTAAGAATGCCATGAAGTAGGTGTGGTTTTATCTGATTTTCTGCTGGAAGCATTGAAGCTAGATAACTTATGCAAGGCCGAGAGCAGGATGCTCTTTTCAGATCCAGTCTGGCAATTTTCCCTGAGGAGCTCAGACAGCTTTTCAGATCACTATCAGAGTTAAATTTGGTGTGTGTGTGCTGGGGATTAGACTCAGGACGTCTTCCCTGTTAGGCAACTGTTCTACCATTGAACTTCATCCCCAGCCCTAGAAGAGGCAGGTAGATTCTGCATTAGGAATAAAAATTCAGATAGGATAAGAAAGTGGTCATACCCAGGTTTCCTACTGCAATGACTGTGGCATTCAGTTAAACCACGGGACAGGTTTCCTGCCTCCGAGCTCAGTGCTGACTCTGGAAGTTTAGTCTTTCTTTTCTGGTTAGTTCTCACTGTCTGGGGACTTGACCAATGTGATTACCACAGTCTGTTTTTTCCTTTGTCTGTAGCTATCTATACTGCAGCCATCTTACTGCTTACCTATTTCCTATTCGACAATGAAATCTAGGCTCTCTGTCCAGATTCTAGCGGGGAAGGGATAGATGTACAACCTGAACAGCTGTTAACATTTTAAAGGAAGAGGCATTTTCAGATCACTCCTTTTATACAGTACAACTTATGCTGTCACCTTAATCATTAAAAAACCACTCTGGATTTATGCTTTTTTTTTTTTTTTTTGGAGACAGGATCTCACTATGTAGTGCAGGTTGACCTTGAATTCACTATGTAGCCCAGCCTGGCCTTGAACTCATGTAAATCCTCTTGCCTCAGCCTCCAGGACTGGGACTATAGGCATGCACCACCATGCCTGGCCACCACTCCTGATTTAAACAGGCCAAGTATGATTAACCCTTTCTATAGAGAGGAAAACTATAGAGAAATTAGATGAGTGGCTTTAGTCACAAAACCACCTGGACTAGAACTCCAGTATTCTAAGTCCACTGCCATTTGCACTGGACTGGACTGTCCCTCAAAAGGGCCCAATGTGGTGGGAAGCCTATAAGGCTGTCTCATGCTGTACTGACCAAGGATGACTGTTGCTACTTTCTAAGATGCTTAAACTGCGTTCCCCATGTCAAATCCCTTGGTTGCTGGCAAGCTTGGCAGCTTTCCAACCACAATCTCATTAGCTGTTTTCCAGCAGTTGAGATAGGACAGGTGGCTGATATACACAGAATCCAAGAACAAAACACTTCAAAAGATTTGAATGCTATGCAAAGGTATATAACATAACATTCATGCTAATACCCCTTATTTTATTCAGTGGTGTATGAGATCTTTAACTGGGGTTTCCCTGTTAATTTAATGTTTAACAACTTTGACTTTCCAGGTTTTAGGTGGTATCACATACAAGCTTTCTAAAAAGCTGTAAAGCCTGGTAATTTTTCTCTTTTCTTTCTTCTTCTTTTTTTCTGGTAGTGCTAGGGATTGAACCAGGATCCTGAATATACTCTGCTACTGCTGAGCTGCACCCACAGTCCTAATTTTTATCCTTTTATTCTCTGGAAATTAGCATTAGATTTCCCAAGGTCTCCCTTAGGAAGTATTAAGCAACATTTTCCTGAATTGTTCCACACAGATCATATCATTAACTAGATTTTATTCATTGAACAGATCTTTGAGGTCCTTTTCTGGGCCAGGGCTGCTATTGGATCATAATTATATCAATTTGGGGGACAGAAATATCTCTCGCTGCAAGAATAGTTGGTTGTTAGCACTGAATCTTCGGCTCTTTACATTTCTCCTGTCTAATCCACTCAAGGTTCATCTTTGGGTACTACAACCCATGGACTCTTCTCTCACCCTGACTCACCCCAGTTTGGGCCCCGACTTTGTCCTGAGGACAGAGTGTAAACTGTGTTGGCTGAGGGTATTTGTTATGGGTGATGTTTACCAAGTAAAGGGCCTTGAAGATTATTATATCTGTTCTTCACAGCCTTGCAATCGGTACTATTAGTGGCCACGCCCGGCACTGCCCAGACCTTTGTGTCATTTGGGTTGATGCCCATACTGACGTCAATACACCCCTCACCACTCCAACAGGAAATCTCCATGGACAGCCAGTTGCATTTCTCCTCAGAGAACTACAGGACAAGGTCAGTGAGCCAAAAGGAGAAGGTAATTAATTGTCCTATAGGATTATCCTGGGGCTTCTGGGGTCTAGTTCACTAAGACTGGGGTGAAGGATAGGTTGAATGTGGCTAACCACTCCTTCATTTGTTCATTAAATACTATAATGGACCAAGTAGTTTGCCATATATGATATAGATACCTAGGACATATTCCCTGCTATTGTGGGGAGGGGCTCTTAATCTGGTAAGAGTAAAATGATAGTGTGTAGTAAAGGTAGTGACAGGTATCCCACAGCCTGAGGGCTTCTTGGTTAGAGGCTCCCAGGCCACACACTCAGATACACTGAACTAGCATATGAGTGATACAATGGTCACCTCTGGGCGATGTCTTTCCAAACTATTCATATTAGGCATAGACTACACTCTGTATTCCTCCCCTCAGTGAGAAACCAAGTTGAACCAGAACAGTACAAAGATTATTCATTAGGCAGAATTCATTTGGCTGTTAGTAACTTAAGATGGCAACTGTCAAGGAATCTGTAAACAGTTCAGCGACATGCAAAGGGATGCAGAAGGGCTAATCAGCATATTCCTGTTGTTTAGGTAAGTTAATGAAAAACGAAGAATATCTTAGAAGAGATTCTTTCATTCTTTTTGAGAAAGCTATACTGTTTTTCAGCTGCCCTGAAATATTTCCACATGTAAATCAAGTATGTTTTGTGTTGCTTTAAACATATCCCAAGGAGGAGAAAGCAACTGTATGCCCTTGGAAATGCACAGTGATGATGGGACACTAAGAATTCTTGATTACTTCTGTTCAATTTCTTTTCATAGATACCGTCACTCCCAGGGTTTTCGTGGATCAAACCTTGTATCTCTACCCCAAGTATTGTGTATATTGGCCTAAGAGATGTGGATCCTCCAGAACAGTAAGTTGATGTATTAGGATTAAGCTTTGGGCCTATGCTAACCACTTAGGTTCCTTTTTTTTGTGGTACTGGAGATCAAACCCAGGGCCTTCATATGGTAGACAAGTGCTCTATCACTAAGCTGCGCCACCAGCTCACTTGGATTCTTTCACTTGCATTCTTGCAGGCTGATGCTTGACTTAATCTGTTGTGATCAATATAAGGGGAAAACTCCCTTAAATATATATCTGTATTTTTTCCTTTTTATTTCATCATTTGACAGTATGGGAGCCTTTGCACTGAACTACATCCCTGTCCCTTTAAAAAAAATTTTTTTTGGTACCAGGGATCGAACTCAGGACCTCGCACTTGCTTGCCAGGCAGGCACGGTGCCACTGAGCTAAATCTCTGGCCCTAAAAAATTTTTTTATTTGAGAGCCGGGGATTTAGCTCAGTGGTTTCACCGCCTGCTGTGCAAGCGCAAGGACCTGAGTTCGATCTCTGGTACCAAAAAAAAAATTTTCTTTAAATTTGAGACAGGGTCTTGCTAAGTTGCCCAGGTAGGACTTAAACTTGTGACTCTCCTGCCTCAGCCTCCCAGTGTGCTGAAGTTGTAGGTATGTACCACTACACCAGTCTTAAAACTGCTTTTTAACTAAGAATTTCTTTATATCTCACCAGCTTTATTTTAAAGAACTATGATATTCAGTATTTTTCCATGAGAGATATTGATCAACTTGGTATCAAGAAGGTGATGGAACAGACATTTGACCTGCTGATTGGCAAGTAAGTAACTAAAATGTATGTCTACCTTTAGGTCTCTGAGGGGCACAGGGCAGCTCAAGTCTCTTGAGCATAGTACCTTTACTTTTAAAACAAAAGCAAAACTTGTATATATAAAAATTTCAAATAGTTCACATAAGTGTAATACAAGATCTAATTCATATTCTTCCTTAGGTGGGGAGGGGATTTCCTTTAAGTCACTGCTCAGATCCTGTGTCTCTGATGAACTCCCCGTTATCTCCATTTTAATGCTTATCTTTTGAGATGAGAACCATTCCTTGTTCCAGTGGGCCCATTCTTTCCAGCCTCATTATGGCATCATCCAGTTTTATATTAAGCAAATCCTGGTAGTAGAGAAAAAGGGCAGATGGATGCTAATCAAATCCAACTTAAAGAGCATTTTCCTGCTGAGTGGAGGGCACACAACTATAATCCCAGCTACTAGGGAGACTGAGGCTGGAGGATCATAAGTTTCAGGCCAGCCTGGGGAACCATGTGAGACCTTGTCTGAAAAGCAGGGGGTGGGGGTGGGGGTGGGGGAAGCATTTCCCCATTGTCAACCCTTTACTTCTGGGTAATCTGGGTGATTAATGTCATTTCCTAAACTGTTAAGAAATGCAGTAACTTGGCATAAAGGTGTTGGGCATTAGTTTTAGCCACTGGACACCAGCATTCAAATTGGAATTGCATGGGCCTGGGATTTAGCTCAGTGGTTCCACCGCCTGCCTCTCAAGTGCAAGGTCCCAAGTTCAATCCCCGGTACAGAAAAAAAAAAAAAATGGAATTGCAAGTAGTTGGGTTTGCAGACATAAAATCAGAATTAAGTCCAGCTGCTACTGCACTCAGAATAACCACAACTGTAACCGAGATCAGGCTAACTTAAATTCAGTATATCAGTGTCCAGTCTCCTATGGAAACGAAGTATTCATTATACTGGCTACAATGCCCAGACTACAGAAATATAAACAGTCTGGTGAGGCATGCAAAACAGATGGCAATATCATGAAGTGTAGTGTGAAGGAAACTAATATGCTAATCTTAGTAACTCCTAGGAATAGGAAACCCAGAAATCTGCTGTGTTAACAAATACAGTGTTGCCTCAGTTCACACACTTAATTCTTTCCATGATTCTGGTTGCAACCAGAATTAGTTCGCGAACCAAGGTAACCACTATACCAGGGCCAACAGGAACAAAATCAAGGAGTTGTAGTCACAGGAAGGAGTCTACAAGCACTACCAAAAATGTATTCTCTTGTCCTCTTTCCAGAAGACAAAGGCCAATCCACCTGAGTTTTGATATTGATGCATTTGACCCTACGCTGGCTCCTGCCACAGGAACCCCTGTGGTAGGGGGACTGACCTATCGAGAAGGCGTGTATATTAGTGAAGAAATACACAATACAGGTATGGAGCAACCAGGGCTGCAGCCTGTTATTCCATATCTAAATATGCTGCTGTCTCTTGCCTATGGGGGATCTTTATTATTCCATGTCATTGCAGTGTTTTTTGCTTAAACTTTAATAGCTAAAAAGCATATGGCCAAACAATAAAGGAAACAGTCATTTAGAGGCATATCTGGATCTGGATTGTACCAAAATACATACTAAATTAATTGTGAATAAGAAAATGTGTCTACACAAAGTAAGAACAGACTGCCAAACTGATGCAGTTCCTGATGTATGAGCCATCTAAAGGCAAATTAAGAAGGCAAAGCCAAGTAGCTATAATTTTGACTCTAATAGTAGAGGATGTTGGTTTGAGTTGGAAATTTGGAGTTAAACGTGATCTCAAGTTGGAAAATATCTTGGTCCTTTTTTTTTTTTTGGTACCAGGGATCGAACTCGGGTCCTTGCGCTTGCAAGGCAGGCGGCGGAACCACTGAGCTAAATCCCCAGCCCTATCTTGGTCCTTTTTATTTAGGGTATGTTTTATCTGAGTTTGTTTGATAAGTGCTTCAATAAGAACACAGCTGGATGACTGGCTGACAGAGCAGGCTTGGATTATTGAGAGTGGCTGCCAATGCTTATTGTCTCAAAAATGCATACTTGTTTGCTCAGTTTCCATTTGTCAGAAAGCTTCTGGTTTTAAGCCTACTTTAAATGACTGTTCCTTCCAAAATGTAAACTACCACATGATACTGCTTCAGTAACCATTCTGAAACTGGGGTATAGAAAACCACAGACTCCAGACTGAAAGGTTTAGGGCTCTATGGAACCCCTGACTAGTTGGGATAAAAATGGGCACTACGCCCTGGAGCCTGCTAGACCCTTAAGCAAGTACTGCCTCTTAAGGCTGACAGTGGCAAGAGTATCTTATTCTTAGACCCATCATTCAGAAGCTGCCAAGGTGCATGGTCAGAGGAGAGAGAACCTGGGAGTTCAGTTCTCTACTTCGCTCCCAGTGACACCACTAAGAGGAGCAGTTAATAACTTGCAGCACTCAGATGTGGCAGTGGTCATCCCTTGTGCCTCCTTTCCCTGCTGCAGTATTATTTTATTCCAAAAGGTAGTTGGATATGGTGGTCCATACCTATAAATGCAGCATTTGGGAGGTGGCTAAAGCAGGACTGCTGACAATTTGAGGCCAGCCTGAACTACACAGTGAGACCCTGTTCAAACACAAACAACCCCAAAAGACTGTAGGACACTGCCAACTACAAATACATAAGCAGTTTGCTTAAACTTGAAGGATGGCCACAATCTGGGCATATACCTACATGTATTATATATGTAATATATATTTTTAATAGTGAAAACCCTCTTGATTACTACTTTTGGGATATACTAATAGTACTTTAAGCCAGTGGAATTCAGAGACATAATTCATCAGGGACACAGGTCCATGTGCAATAAAAGAAGTGCTATGGCAACACACCTGGTCAAGGTGGTGCTGCACAGTGCACTCAACCATGCATTGCTAAGAAGGTAAGATACTGAATAGATACTATAGCACTGAAAATATCACCTAAAATCATGTAATATCAAGAATCCATTAGGTAAATTCACTCAAGGTTCTGGACTTGGTAGCCACCCCTAAATAGTCTCCAGTACTGTGTTCTTGAAAACTAGTTTGCTCAGATGGCTCTTAAGGAGGTAGATTAATTTCACTGAGAATAACCAATTAAAAAGTTAAATTCTCTAGAGAAGCAGATCATCTATGGAGGTGATGAGGGTAGAGGGCAGATCTGGAAGGTGACCCTTTCCCTCAGTTCACTGTGGGCCAAAGGAACTTGGGAACAAATTCTCACACCCTTGCAGAAGGCAGCTGGAGTCCAATTAAACAGTGAAGATATGGCTGAGTCTTCCCTTGACCAAATATAAGAGGCTGGGCCAGTATGCTGGGAGACATTAAAAAAAAATGTGTTGGACATGGAACCTGCTCTCAGAACTCATGCAAGAAGGGGTAAGAATTAAGTCTGTAGTAATAACTACATTTCAGGGCAGGGGTATGTACTTTAGGAGATAAAGTTGGGGCTGGAAGTATAGCTCAGCAATGCCCTGAGCTCCTTCCCCAGTGCTGCAAAACAAAAACAGGTAATAGTGTCTCAAAGCCTAACGGCTATGCCTATAATGTTAGGTGAAAAGGGATGATTTTATTACCTGAAAGATTTCTTTCAGTCCTACTCTGGTATATCAGTGTTTTAAGTTCATGGCCAAGAGGATGGGGTACAAGGGGCTTTCTGTTGAGTTTTATAGTGGAAAATCATTGTTTTTTACCTTGGCACGTTCTCTTTGTCCAGGTAGGACAATTCTCAAAGTAGCAGCTCAGGACTTTTCTGAAGTTCTGTCTACCTTGCTCTTCCAGGGTTACTGTCAGCATTGGATCTTGTTGAGGTCAATCCTCACTTGGCCACTTCAGAAGAAGCAAAGGCTACCGCTAGCCTTGCAGTGGATGTGATTGCTTCAAGTTTTGGTCAGACAAGGGAAGGAGGACACATTGTCTATGACCAACTTCCTAATCCCAGTTCACCAGATGAATCAGAAAATGAAGAACGTGTGAGAATTTAGGAAATATTGTATGCTGGAATGTTTCCCAATGGGCATTCGCATTGTGAGGCATTCTGAGGGGGACAGATATATGGCTGTCTGGGTCAGTACTGCCTTAATGAGAACATCTGTGCATTCTCACAACTTAGTTTCCCCTCCCCACTTTGGTGACCAACAGTACTACTGTAAATGCATTTTGGTTTTTTGCAGTTCACAAGGTATTATGTAAATCTGAAGAAATCATAAACATTTATTACCTTGGTATATCATACTGGTCTTGTCGTTCTTCCTTCACATTTACACGGTTCTGTTTGGCCCCCCTCTTCCCAAGTCTGGCTACACAGTGCATCCTTGAACTGTCAGCCCACAGCAGCAACATGCTTGTTCCACATCCTCCCTAACACCATTCATCCACAGGGTCAAGGTTCTGGTCCACAAAGCCCTTCCTAGAGGAAGTTCAATGCTTGCGAAAGAACTTGTAATAAACCAGGCCTCCCAGGATGACGAGCTCCAGTAAGATGACAATGGAAAGCAGCAGCTTGTTGGTTGTCACTCTACACAGACAAGCAGAAAAAGTAGTAGTTTACATAACCATATTTCGTGCTGTTCTTAATACTTTGGGGTTTGACGGAAGGGCAATGATGGATCAGACTATGAGGCAGTCTGAGATTTTTTTTTTGTTCAATTACAGCTCCGAAAAAGTGCTCTTACTGTTCTTTGGCTGGTAAGTGACAACTCCTAATGTTATTTAGTTGTCACTGACATAACACATCTACCTCATAGAAAAGTGGAAAACGGGTACAAAGCATCAAAATGGTTTGATTCTAAAATATCTTCAAATCATTATTTGAAACAACAAATATAAATCATTAGCCATGTAGAGCCACATCAGCTACACACTGAACTGTGAATGTAGGTTGGAAAAAGGGTGTGGGACAGACTCTCTAGTGTCAAGTCCAGCCCTTGGATGGGTCCTGTTTTTTAGAACTAAAAGCCTAGGTATTGTCTTCCAAACTCTTGTAAATTTCTTCCTAAATTTTTTCTTTGCTCTACTCTCCTATCCAGTTATCTGTACTATTTTTTGTTTATTGGTGCATTTTAGATAAATACATAACTTTCATTATAGGGAATTTGTACCTGTACATGATACATCTTTTTTTCCTATTCTCCTCCCTTCAAGCCCTCTTCCCCTCCTTATTTACAAAAGCTTTGTTTCCTTTTCCTTCTTTTTCTTGGCCTTTCCTTCCTTTCCCCCTCCCTTGTTCCCCTTCTCATTCGAACATTTTCTTCCCATTTCCAAATATCTATTAAATACACTTTGGTCCTTATTTACACTTTTGGTTTCTCATGCCAGAGAAACAATGTGGTACTTATACATGTGTGTCTGATTTATTTCACTTAAGAGTATGGTCTCAAGGTGCATCCATTTAGCTAGAAATGTCTCAAGCCTATCCTTTATGGCAGAGCAGTACTTCACTGTATAAAAAACCCATATATTTATCCATCCATCAGTTGATGAGCATTTGGGCTGTTTCCAAGATTTAGCTATTACAAACTGTACCGCTATAAGCATGGGTATGATTACCGCTATAATCACTGTGGTATGATGCTTTTAATTCTTTTGGGACGATATCAAGGGGATTAGCTGAGTCAAATGGAACTTCCAGTTTAGTTTTTTGAGGACTCTCCATCCACAGATGTCTATGGCAGTTGCACCATTGTGCACTAACACCAACAGTGGAGAAGGTTTCCTTTTTCCCCACAGCCCTGCCAGCATGTTATTAGTTGATTTCTTGATAATAGTCATTCTTTTTGGAGATGGAATCTCAGTGTTGCTTTAATTTGCATCTCTGGAATGACCAGTGATGTTAAACATTTTTTCATATATTTGCTGTTTCTACTTTATCTGAGAAGTGTCTATTCATTTCAGACACCCATTTTTGGACTGGGTCTTTAAATTTGGGAGGTCTGATTTTTTTAAGTTTTTTTTTGGTACCGGGGATTGAACTCGGGTCCTTGCGCTTGTGCAGCAGGCGGCGAAACCAGAGCTAAATCCCCAGCCCCTAAAAGTTTTTTATACATTCTAGATATTAGTCCTTTGTCTGAGGAATAGCTGGCAAAAATTTTTTGCCCACTGTGAGTTACATTGGATTCTTTTTCTGTGAGAAAGAATCCATTACATTGGATTCTTTTTCTGTGAGAAAGTATTTTTTAATAAGATTTAATAAGTATTTTTTAATCTCAGTTGTTAGTTCTTTGTGATGTTTCCTATGTACTCTAGGATTTGTTAATGAATTTTTTGCCTACACCAAAGTCTTTAAGAGTTCTAGCTATTCTATCTTCCAGCAGATTTAGTGTTTCTATTTTAATATTTAGATCTTTGATCCATTTTTAGTTTAGTGCATGGTGAAAGATATGAGTCTTTCAGCATGTGGAAAGCCAGTTTTCCCAGCACCATATATTAAAGAGGTTATCTTTCATCTAGTGAAGGTGTTTGGCTCCTTTGTCAAAGATAAGGTGACTGAGTATATTTGGAGTTGTTTCTGCATCTTCTCATCTGTTCCACTGATCCTCTGCTCTGTTTTTTGGGCTAGTACCATGCTACTTGTATTACAATAGCTTTGCAGTGTAATTTCAAGTCAGGGATTGTGATGCCCCCTGCCTTGACTTTGCTGCCCAGGATTGCTTTTGCTATTCTAGGTCTCTGGTTCCAAATGAATTTTAGGATTGTTTTCTCTAATTTTGTAAGATACGCTATTGGTATTTTGATCATGATTGCATTAAATCTGTATAACAATTTTGGAAGTATGGCCATTTTCACTAGATTGGTCCTTCCTGCCAAAGAACAAGGGATATTGTTCCTTTTTCTAACATCCTCTTCTATCTTCTTTTTCAGAGTACTGTAGTTTTCAATGTAAAGGTCCAATAGATTCCTAAGTATTTCGTTTTTTTGGATGCTATTGTGAAAGGTGTCATTTCCCTAACTTCTCTCTCAGTGAGTTTGTGTACAGGAATGCTACTGATTTCTGAGTGTTGACTTTGTATCCAGCTACACTACTGAATTTGGTTATTTGGTGGAGTATATGGGGTCTTCTATGTAGAGTACCATGTCATCTGCAAATAATGGTAATTTAACTTTTTTCCTTTCCTATCCTTATTCCTTTTATTTCTCTTGTCTAATTACTCTGGCTCATGTCTCCAGAAATATATTGAACAGGAGTGGTGACGGGACATCCTTGTCTTGTTCCTGATTTTAGAGTGAAAGCTTTCAGTTTTTGTCCATTTAGTATAAAGTTGGCTGTTAGTCTGTCATAGATGGCTTTTATCAGATTGAGATAAAAACCATCTATTCCAATTTTTTGTAAGGTTTTTATTATATATGGGTGTTGGGCTTTGTCAGATGCTTTTTCTGCATCTATTGAGATGATTCTATGGTTTCTGTCCTTGGCTCTGTTAATATGGTGTATTACATTTATTGATTTGCATATGCTGAATCATCCCCGCAACTCTGGGATGAATCCTACTTGGTCATGGTGTATAATCCTCTTGCTGATTTGCTGCATTCTGTTTGCCAGTATCTTATCTGATAGATTTTGTTTTGTTTTTTGTTTTTTTGGTACCAGGAATCGAACTCGGGACCTTTGCTTGCCAGGCAGGCACTGGAACCACTGAGCTAAATCCCCAGCCCTTGCCAGTATCTTATTGAGGATTTTTGTGTCTATGTTCATTAGGGAGACTGGCCTGTAGTTCTCTTTTTTGGTTAGATCCTTCCCTGGTTTTGGTATCAGGGTAATGCTTTCTTCCAGGAATGACTTCGGGAGTATTGCTTCCCTTTCAATTTCATTAAAGAGTTTGAGAAGTAGGAGTACTGGGTCTTCTCTAAATTTCTTGTAGAATTTAGACAATCTGTCAGGGCCTGGGCTTTTCTTTGTAGGTAGGTTTTTAATTACATCTTCAATTTCAATGACTGATATTGGTTTATTCATAATTTTTATATATTCTTGATTCAGCTTTGGTAATTCATATATATCTAGGAATCTGTCCATTTCTTCTGTGCTTTCCATCTTACTAGAATACAGGTTCTCGAAGTAGATGTTGATGATCTGTATTTCTGCAGGACCTGTTGTGATTTCACCCTTTTCATTCATTAATTGTATGGATTTGAGTCTTTTCTAGTTATGTGTATTATTTAAAAAATTTACTGTTTATAGAATAAAAACCCAATCTCTGGTTCTCATATTCATTCTGGGTTTCTCCCTGTTCCACGAGGAATTAACTACTACTTAGGAAAACTACCCCTCCTGCTAATTACATGAATGGGTTACAGTTTTGTTTCATGTTACATGTGCCCAAGCTCATGCATACTACCTAACCTACTCCCAATTTCAACTCAGTGAAAATACCTCAGGTTTTTTTTTTTTTTTAAAGTCTGCTTGCTAGAAGAAAGGATATCCAAAAAAGGCCCTGACTGCCACGAAGGGTAAGCACAGCCAAAAACATGCACTAAGTAACAGTAGTGAAAACTGCTATATAATTAAGTTTTAAAGTATTTCAAGGAATATGAAACTTTATTATTCTCATGTGTCTTCTCTAAGGAATCCAAGCTGAGATTAAATGTCCTTTCAGTGGACAAATTTCCCACTGCTTCAAGTTAGTAGTACGTAATTTTAACAAAGGATTTTATCCTGGGATATTTCACTATACAAAATTATATTCCTTTATTTCTGCTTATCTGCTGGGTAAAACAGAGTATAGGACTATGTGGTTTCCCTTACTGAGATGATTTATTAGGAACTTTGTAAGTCACTGTTTTAAGTTTTCTTGGTTGAAAGATATTAAGAGTTAAGAGAAATTAATTTTGTAGCTGTATTTTTAAAACTTACTTTCTGGACATTGAACGGAGAATCTTTCGACTTTTGCTCAAGTTTTCACTTGTGTTTACCAGCTGAAAAGAGAAAATTTCAGTTATTTCTCCCTTTTCTAAAGTACATACTGTCATATAATTTTTCATTTGTTTTGTTTTTGGTACCAGGGATCGAACCTGGGACCTTGTGCTTGCAAGGCAAGCGGTGGAACCACTGAGCTAAATCCCCAGCCATCTAAAGTACATACAGTATAGACCTTGAACATCCTCAAACAGTGGGCATTAAGCTGGAGAATATATTAAAAATGTCAACAAATCAAACCAATTTAAATGATGGCCTCTGAGTACAGGTAGAAGGACCTAGAAAGGACAAAATGCTTTGGTACTCATCAAGGCCTGGGGATCATCAGTTCTCCAGGCTGCTGTGGAGGTAGACTTCTGGCTGAGACTAGCTACTCAGAAGAGGAAGGTTTCTCATGTACTCAACCAGTGACCATGAAGCAACATAAGATCTGAATTTCATCATCCGAATTCCAGGACAGCCTCCTGAGTTGGAATTTGTTTCTGTAGGCTAGTGGGTTACCACTTTAGGGATCTAGTTACGTTTTTCTATCTTCACCTGCTGTGGCATTACCTGCAAGTGCATTGTGAAAGGACAAATTAGCCCACATGCACCTTTCCCTTTTGATTGTCTATTACTAATCTAGGAGGCTCTTTCAACAGATGCCACTTGGCTGTCTGTTCCCATTCTGCTGTGTCATGTAAACTCATCTCTCAGCTTCTTGGCTCATTCTATGGCTTGTAAATTCAACCCATCCGTCTGATGTGTTAAAAAATCTAAAGTCACATAATTTGTTAATAAGTGTCATTTTCCATAGCTGGCCATGAATTCAGCACTTGTGAATTTTCACTGAAATGGGAAGTGTCATTCTGACTTATTTTAAAAATGAAGAATTGTAGCTATTAAAATATGTAAGAGGGCCGAGGATTTAGTTCAGTGGTTCCGCCGCCTGCCTGGCAAGCGCAAGGTCCCGAGTTTGATCCCTGGTACCAAAAACAAACAAACAAACAAAAATATGTTAGAAAATCTCAAATCCTCATAGTGAGCAAGTATTTTCCTGTCTCAATCTTGATCCCAGTATGTGTTTTAATTTGGATTTGCATCATGCTCCTAAGAATACAGCATTCCAGCTGGGGTGTAGCTCAGTGGTAGAGCACTTGTCTAGCATATGTGAAGTTCTGGGTTCAATTCTCAGCACCCAACAAATATACATTCCACTGACAATTTGCACTATTTTGAAAATTCCTATGGATATTAACTCATTTATAGAAAGGAAGGAATGAATTATTTTTCAGAGCTTGGTGAAATAACAGATTAGAGATCTCCCAATATAATCATTTGGTCTCTATATTTCTTGTCACAATGATCCAATTATTTTGGGTAACAGTAAAGAGTCATAGTATGGGACTAAGACTTAAACATCTACAAATTATCAGAGATACTTTTGTTTTGTTTTGTTTTGCTGTACTGAGGATTGAAACACAGGGTCTGAGCTATGTCCTCAACCACCTTTTTTTATTTAGAGACAGTCTCACTAAATCACTAAGGCTGGCCTTTATCATCTGTATTTCTATCTGCATTCTGGTCTTCTGACCTCTGACCAGAAGCTCGCATCAAGCTCAATTTACAGAATTCTAGGGCTTCTCTTGCCTGGCATCTCCAAACCTTTCCAAACTCCTCCCACAAACCAGTTCCAAAGGCTTCTAAACCATATAGTCAGGTATAGTCATAGCAATGACCCCACTGCCTCAGCCTCCCAGAGGGGTGAGATTATAGATGTACACCCCACTCTCACCTCTGGAGGTATTATTTTTGACATGTGAAAAACAGCCTTGGTTCTAAATGACAGCATCTTAAAAGTAGACACTGTTTTCATAACAATATTCCACTAGATATAAAAAATCTCAGGTTGATAGCTTTGAATTATTATGTGTCTTTTGACATATCTCTTGCCAAAGTGAAAGAATACAGGAATTAACAAGGATGGATGATTGTAATCTTATAAATGCAAAAATCAGGTTCTTTCAGTCTTTAAGTCAAATTTTTTTTCCAATGACACCTAAATCTTAGGGGTGAAATTATTTTAAAGGGAGATTTCTTTCCACCAAGAAAACTAAACACTGAGAAACGCATTAAGAACCTAAAAAATGGTTATTCCTCTGAATTCAGAGGCAGTAGCTTCCGGCCTTATTTAGGGGGCCTGTGGGTATAGCCCACCTACTTTCCCCATTTCTTGCTCCTTCCCTGTCTGCCCAGGCTTACTCTGCTCTTGGTGCGTTCCAGCTGGTCTCGCTGTTCCCCCAGCTCTTCTATAATTTCTGAGCCAATCTGGTCAGTCTCTGTGGCAATCCGATGAGACCGCTCAATACTCTGGGTGGTCCTGTTGAGGCTTTCAGTGCCTTGCAGAAGCAGTGCCCTCTGAGACTGTAGCCGATTCTGACAAGCGCATGGAAGGGAAATGTTAGACTTCGTCTACTGTAAGTTCTTTGCCATTGTGTTCCTCATGACTCTCCTTGTTTAAAAAAGCAAACAGTGAGCAACAGTTTTCAATACTATGGTCCCTAAGGATCTGAAAGGGATTGGTTCTAGAAGGACCCTTGTGGATACCAATATCCATGGATGCTCAACTCCCTTAAAATGGTGTGGTATTTGCATATAACCTATGCACTTCTTCCCATATGCTTTATTTTTTTTTGCCATGTTGGAAATCAAACCCAGGGCCTCATACATGCTCTACCACTAAGCTACATCCACAGCCCTCCCATATTTGTCTCTAGCTTACTTATAATACCTAATACAATGTAAGTGCTATGTAAATAGTTGTTATACTGTATTGTTAGGGAATAATGACAAGAAAAGTCTATACATGAGTACAGATGTGGGGTTGTTTTGTTCCAAGGTTGGTTGACAGTACAGATGCAAAACCTACAGCTCTAGAGGGCCAACTGTACTTTTAAGACAGAACAAAACATGCCAATGAACTGTAAGATCTTGTTCAAGGTCACAGACTGAAGCTGAACCTGGAGTCCCATCAATAGGATCCCAGCATCTGCCACTTCACTGACTGTTATACCTAAGTGAGTCAAACGGAGATTTAAAAAAACACACATTTCCCCCATGTTTATGGTGAATGTGAATTGGTCTGCATGCCTCCTGGACTAGCAGCTTCAGAGGAAGCAGCCCAGGTTGGGAGGTGCACAAGCTACCTGAGAATGCAGATAACTGCTACAGGCAAACTAGCTCACCTCTGCAGCTCCAGGAAAAGACTCACTGAGGATTCTCAATTGACTAGTGCTAAGGACTGACAGACCACAAATAAGCTATTCTTTTTCAGCACATAGAGAAATCATTTAGAAATCTGAGACACGATCACATTCTGGAAAAAAACATGGCTACACTCCTGGTGAGCTCCCAAAAGAATTTCACCCCCGGCCACACACACACACTCTGAAGCTTCCACACTGTTGATTTGCTCTCAGGGAAGTTAATAACTTCAGTAAGTTTCTCCAATTGATCTAATTGTCTAAATCCCCACTGAAGTTTTTATTCTACCTATAACTGTAAGTACAGACAGCAGGAAAACAAAAGTAGTCTTTGTCAGGTCAGAATTAACTACCATGTACAAAAGTGGGCACAACTCTAAATTCTAAGCTATTCTAAGCACACACAATCAAAATGGGGCCCAGCTCACAGAGGCTTATTTACAAAGCAGGTGACTAATGGCAGCAGGACATCAAGAAGCCACAAGATGTAACAGGATGCATTTTCATTTAATAAATGGCACACAAAGCCAGGCATGGTGGCGCACGCCTGTGATCCCAGCACTTGGGAGGACAGCCTGGGCTACACAGTGAGTTCAGGGCCAGCCTGAACTACAAAATGGACCCTGCCTCTAAATAAATATAAATAAAGAAATAAATAAATAGCACACGGACCAGTAGATGAGGAAACTACTGAATGAGGTTCAAACAAACCCAGTTATGTTAGCTCAAAAGAAGTAAACAAAAAGACTTTTAAAAAATAAATATGCTCAGAATTTCAAATGATTAGGCTAAAGAAAGAGCAGGAAAAGACAACGGCATCACATAAATCCACCTCAAACAGACCTGGAACAATAATTCTACTGAAGGTGGAGCATGACACCTATTAATTCTACTGAAGGTGGAGCATGACACCTAAAGTATGACTCATGGAGCCAGGCAAGATGGTGTGGGTAAGGTGGTTTGTCAAGCTCTCAGGACATCTGCTTGAACCCAGCAGTTTGGGGCCAGCCTGGACAGCATACTGAGACCCTGTCTCAAAGAAAAACAAACACAAAAAACTCTGAAACTAATAATGTTTTTGTTTTTTTTTTGTACTGGGGATCGAACTTGGGTACTTGCGCTTGTGCAGCAGGTGGCAAAACCACTGAGCTAAGTCCTCGGCCCTAATGTTTTTTTTTAATCTCAAATCTTTCCTAACTGCTCAGGCTGGTCTTCAACTCTTGCTCCTCTTGCCTCAGCTTCCTGATTAGCTTAAGATTACAGGCATATACCACTGCATCAGCAGAAACTAATCATTTTCTTCTCTCTTTTGGTCAAGTCACTTTTACAGCTCCTACCAAACAAACTATCTGCCTTTTTCCAGTCTCCTTGTGAGATTCTGATTTGTGACAATCTCCTGTGTCTGTCTGGGTTTTACATCAGGCTCAAATGTGTCTGACATCAGCAATATCAAGCATGCATCATTCTGAGTGTCTCAAACTACAGTTAGGATGCAACATTAAACAGGATTTGTTTAAACTTTTACTACTACTAATGCCATTCTACTAAGTCCAGTCTACGCTGGTGGCAGGCCCCCTTCTATTTCTCTTACACATGACTTTGGCAGGCAGTTTTTACTGTGTACCATATTTCTGGATATAATCCAAATGCAGCACATTCAATTTAATCTTTGAATTTCTTTGGTGGTACTGGGGAATTAAGGGGGGCACTCTTACCACTTGAGCTATATCCAAAGCCATTGATTGATTGATTGATTGATTGATTCATTATTTATGGACAGGTTTATTTTTGCTGGGAGCACTCCACTGTAGATCACTATGGCCAGGCCTAACTCACCTCCTCCTGCGGATGAGGCAGGGCCCCATGTGGAACGAGGAACACGCATCTTGTTTGCTTCCTCCTGTGGATGAGGCAGGGCCTCTTGGGAGAACAGGGGACAAGAGGGCATGGCAGAGCAAGGCCTGGCTGAGAAGAGGACTATCTTCCTACTCGCCCATTCGCCAGAGAAACATCAAGTATTATCTCCTGCAGACCCTAGCTGCTCTCCCTGTTCCAATCAGCCAGCCCCTTTTACCCCCCCCTGCACTTCCCATATTGCTATCACTATAAATAAACACATGGCCATCTGCTTGGTGGTCTTCTCCTCCTGTCAGGAGTTAGAGCCCCACCTGCCCACACCTATATCTTATTATATCTCTTTGTCTGTCTTAATCTCTCACTGTCCTTTCTCACTCCGTGAACCCTTCAGCCACATGGGCTGCGGCATATTCTGGCTTACATCTTTTTATTTTTTGAGACAGGGTCTAAGTTGTCTAGGCTGGCATCATCCCTCCTGACTCAGCCTCCTGAGTAGATGGTATTATAGGGGTGATGTTTTATTTTATTCCTTTAATTATCCGACTTCTCTAGATGGTTCCAGAATATGAGTTTTTAACTAGCCAAATTTTGTAAATCTGAATCCTGAAGGCTAGAGTCAACCTGGCTCATTTTCCATTATAACAGAATATGGTGGCAGAAGGCCCTTTCTTGAAAAGCACCCTGCATTTCTCCTGTATCAGTTACCAGGCTGTCTTGACATTGAGGTAAAGAAAAACTTGGAATAATTTTGTAATAATACTGATAAATTGAAAACCTCAAATTTTGAGGGCATCCTTGAAAAACTAATTCTAAAATTTATATGAAAAAATAAAAACTCAAGAAGAAATTAGATCAACAGGTCAGAATACAAGTCCAGATAAGAACAGCTAACATACATTGCTAGACACACAAAGAAATATAAATAAGCATATGATCCAGAAGGACATGCATTAAAAAGAGCAGGTACCAGAGGGGTGAGAAGGGGAACTGGGTACACGAAAGAGGACAAGGGTAGGACAGAACCCCAAAAATTCAGTATGCACTGATGTGAACTATATACAAAATGTTTAATCTTTTTTTTTTTTTCCAGTACCAGGGATTAAACTCAGGACCTTGGGCTTTGCCAGGCAGGTGCGGCGCCACTGGGCTACATCCCCAGCCCAAAATGTTTAATTCTTATACTGCCGGCTGTTAGGAAAAGAAAAGGCGTACACTTACCATATGCTCATTCTCCACAACATATGTGTCATACTTCATGTCTCCTCGGCCCCCAGGTATGGCTGTCAAAGGTGTGGCTCTCACCTCCCGATGCAGTTTGGCAAGGTCCTTCCGGTAGTTTCGCAGCTTAGACATCATGGGGTTACGGAAAGACAGGGGTGCATACCGTAGTTCCTCCTCCATCTCTGCCAGCTGTGAAGACAGAAAGTAATAAGTAGGTGGCTTGTTCTTCCCTGCTCACCTGGGGATATACCTAGTTTGGACTCATCAAACTGGGCTACCCTAATTAACACTCAGCCATATGCTCCGTGAGGCAACTGCCATGTTCTCACCAAGTGCATGCATGGTGTCTTAGCAAGCATGGAGCAGGCATCAAAAAATACAGATGTGTGAATGAAAAAACTAACAGAAGCTCCTTATAGCTACAGAATAAAACATTTATATGAACATTCTACCATTTAATATCCATAACAAGTACAACAGGAAATACTTTCTCCATTTACATATGACTTAAATCTTGGGATTATATCATAAGAATAATCAAGGGTTCAAAATCTTCAAATTAACTTCAATGTACCAAGTTTGTAGCCTGCTATGGTTACACACTGCTGTCAAGAAACACACTGAAGTCTATTGTACTAAAAATGATTGGGGTCTGGCACCAGGGTTCCTCTTTTTCTCCTTCTCCTTCTGAAAATTGTATTTGCCTCCATGTCAGAGATGATGCACCCAGAGCAGCCTTTTTTTTTCCAGTACCAGGGATCAAACTCAGGACCTTGTGCCTGCCAGGCAGGTGGGGCGCTACTAAGCTACATCCCTGGCCCAGAGCAGCCTGCTTTAGGGAATCAGACTTCCATTATTCTGGGATGAGTAAAATGAAAAGACCTAGACATGTCATAAGAGGCCCTAAATTAATTTTAATCTTCCTGGGATGGCCAAAGTAGACTGCTAATGTTGATAATTCAGAAAAAGAAATTATCTGAACAAATACCAAACAGGCTGGTAGTGGCTAGATTTTTAAAATGCTATCATGATATCAACTGAGAGAGGACTGGTTACATAACCCACGCATGGATACATCCAGCTGTATGCAGGTATTAAGAAAACTGTCTATGGGGCTACACAGTGAGTCCAAGGCCAGTCTGAGCTACATAGGCGAGACCATGTCTCAAAAAAAAAAGTCTGGTACACTTATTACAAAAGAGATAGTTTCCAAAGTCGAGGGGCCTTGTTCTCCTTAAAAATAATAGATACAGAATACAGAAAAAGATACAGATAAGCTTAACTTTTCAGAATTTCACTGGGATAATGGTGAGACTGATCGTCAACAAAGAAGGAATTCCTCTTGTCTAAAAGGAATTTTTCTCTAATTTGCTCTGTGGTACCAAAAACTAGGGGCAATTATTTCTGCAGAGAATTACCAGGGACCTGGATTTTAGCTGCAATCTACATGGGTCTGCTGAAGCCAGAGCATGAGACAGAACTAGAAGGAGTCTGGCTTTCAAAAGGTTAGAGCCAAAACAATTTGTAAAACAAAATCCACAGGTAAAAGAGAAGCAAGCCATTCTTAAACTGCTCACCAGCCAGGACTGACTTCTCACAGACTTTGGGTTCCCATGGGACAATTCACCCTGTTCTTATACATCTTGCCCAAGAAGCCAAGTCCAGTCACTTCACTATCTCGTAAGATAGGAACATGGTTAGAACTACCTCTGAGCTACATTTTCTGTGACAGGAAGTTTAATAAAAGAACAGTAACCTATCTTCACGGCCAGTACTAACAAAGACCACTTGGGTAAAGGTGTGAAAAAATGTCCTTATTACATCAAGAATATATTACAGGCACACAAGCTTAAATATCACATGGTTTCTCTTATATGAGAAACTCAAAATATAAATAAGGACCAAGATAAAAGATAGATAATAAGAAACAGAGAGCTAGATATTGAACAAAAGGGAAGAAGACCAAGAGATGGAGGGTGGTGGAGAGGGGAGGGGAAAGGGATTGAAAAAAACATTAAGACGTATTACGTACATGTACCAACTCCCCATGAGGAATATAATCATTATGTACTGCAAACATGTACCAATAACAATATAAGTTTACAAAGAAAGAATACATATTTCATCTAGCCCTACCCATTTGTTTCTGTCAAAATTCAACACCCACCCCTAACAGCTAACCTCATTTAGTAAGAAATAGTCAAAAAAAAATCTGGATCAACGGTCAGAAACAGTTAATTTGTGACGAGGTCACAGCATTTCTTCTGGAAAGACCATCACCAAGCAGAAGAAATAAGGATGTGATCCCTGTTCTTACCGTTTCATTTGCTTCCTGCTGCTTTTCACCAAAATCTCTGATCAACTTCTTCTTCTCCTCTACAAAAAATAGACAAATTTCACTCATTACTGCTTCCATACATTTGTAGACACCATTCCCTCTGTCTAGGATAACACTCCTCCTTGGCAGTGACAGTAAAAATCCCTAAAAGGCACCTGGAAATGCACAGGGCTTTGCTATCACAATGACTGTGGAGAAGCGCATTATTGCATACTGGCACCTAGGACCCATCGAACAAGCATACTCAAGCTCAGAACAGTCCTGTGCAGCAATTATTCGTTTCCAAAGCCAATAATATCCCAACTAAAAAACACTACAGGTCTAACTTAATCATTCTTAACCTTTTCTCATACCTCATCCTGATGGACCAGCCAGGCATTCTTGCATCAGTAAGGACGTTTACCAGTACTGATTCCCTGAAATCTGTTCACATTTTCGCCCCCATGGTGAGTCATTTCTATATTAACCCTCAATCACTGCCTTCTGCTAAACAAACTCAAAATCCACCTCCTCTGCTTGCTGGCACGGTGCCAGTCTCTCCCTGGTGGGGGTGGGGGTGATGATTTGCACACTATTAGACTCATTCTCCTTTCAGTTCTCTTTTAGCCCTTCCCATGCCATTTTGGTACTGTCTTTAATGCCTAAAAATTACTAATCTCCTCTTTTAACAATATAGGACAGGGTTCAGCCTCAAAGCAATAACATCTAACCAGAGAAGTAATATTTTGCCTTCACTGTATTTTTTTCTCATCATTTGGAATACAGTTTTCTATTTAAAATATGGTATCAAATTTCCAAGTAACTTTATATATTAGGTAAATGTGTTTTACGTGAATAAATTGATATAGAGAAATGATTAACAGTTAAAATGGCACTGAATGTGGCAAAAGTTATGAAGGTATTTTGAATGCTGTCACCTGGTAAACATCTGTATGAGACCCAATTATTTCCCTTTTAAGTATCTTCCCCAAAGAATTAAAGACATCCTATTTTAGTGATACATAAATACTCATGTTTGTATTAGCATAATTCACAATAGCTAAATCTTGGAAGTGGCCTATATGCCCATCAATGGATGAATGAATAAAAAAAAATGTATTTTATACACAATGGAGTACTACTCTATTATAAAGAAGGATAAACTTCAGTTATGTGTAGGAAAATGGGTGCACCTTAGGATTGTAATGTGAAGTGAAATAAATCAGACATCCAAGCTTATATGTCACATGGTTTCTCTTAGATGAGAAACCAAATATAAATAAAGAGCAAAATAAAAGACTGATAACAAGGGGAAAAACACATCTGTGTTAGGAGAGAGCCCTGCTTAGGCAGACACCTCTTTGAGATCTGACCTCCTTCCTCAGCTATAACCAATAGCTGCCTCAGATAAATAGCAGTAGGAAGCAGATCACCCCTTCATATCTATCAAGCAGAAATCAGCCCCATTTATGAGGAGCTTAATACACACACACACACACACACACACACACACACACACACACACTCAAATGAATGGTATCCCTGGAAATCTACACATAATCTACTTCTCAGCACAAAGTTACCATTGCTTACAATGTTTCTTGAACTCTCATCTTTGGTAATTACTTTCACAGTCTGGGGAGACAGTCTTTCATCTGTTTTTATTTTTAATTTTGGCAAAGAACATATAAAATTTACCATTTTTGCTATTTTAAAGAATACAGTTCAGTGGCATTAAGTACATGCACACTGCTATGAAATCATCACCAGGATTCATTTTCAGAAGTTGTTCATTTAAAACTGAAACCCCACAGCCACTAAACACCATAACCCATTCTATGAATTTTACTACTCTAGGTACACCATATAAGTAAGATCACATATTTATTCTGTGTTTGGCTGATTTCATTTTGCATGTCTTCAAGGTTCATCCATGCTGTAGCACAAATAGGAACAGGGACTTTCAAAGCTATGTGTTTTTCATTCAATGTGATGCCTAATTGTAAGCCAGTGCTTCTATCTACTGAGGGAAGAGCAATCTTTTCCGATGCCAAAGAAAACAGATAAGGTGGGCTTATGGAAAGATGGCATGTGGGGATTCTATATGCTGTCCTGATATTTTTTTTGTTTTGTTTTTGTGGTCCTGGGAAATGAACCCAGGACCTTATATGTGCTAGGCAAGTGCTCTACCACTGAGCTGCATCCTAAGCTCTCCTAAGATATTTGTGGATCATTTTGTCTACCCTGATTTTCATGTTAAGCCCCAACTTTTGAACCTAACCCCATGTAGGATGCAACGTTAACTAAATGTTTATATGGATTCACTGTTAATCACAACAGCATTTAATATGTCAGTTGTCTACTGCTTTTCACGTGGTCACAATCATTTTGGATGTGTTTATTCTATGGTCTCAACTAGAGATCAAGCCCTTCTACTTTGTCCACAACTTCTAGATTTTTACAACTCTTACAAATGTTACAACTACTTCTATAGAGCTGTATCATAATTTTATAATAAGTTGTCACAAAAGTCCTCAGTGTCCTCATCCCTGTGAAAAAATGGTGCATCTCCAAACTCGCACACACCCACTCCTGATCCATGCCAGTCAGTATGAAGCAGCGCTGTACAACTGTATGAATTCCCTTCCTAGCTCACATTTTTCTACAACTTAGTTCTAAGATCTCCTCTTTCATTCTCCCTTTGTTAAAAGTATGAAGAAGCTGCATTCTCAATAGGCAAATTCTAGAATGACTCTAGGACAGCAACTATATCTTTCACTGACTTCCCCACATAATTATTTTATTCTGTCTTTTGGGGGTTGGAATATTCTACGTTTTACCTGATCTCTCTCTCACACACACACACACACACACACACACACACACACACATCCTTCTATGGGTACTCTACAGCTTATATACTTTTAAAAGAAATATGCTTTCTTTGAAAATAATCTGAAAATGTTCACATTTATGAAATCCTTTTGTTAAGGGAAATGTAAAATGACTGCAGGCACTAGCACCATCCCAAGATAAGGAAATGCCCGCAGCATTTCTTAACTGCAATCCCCCCCCAGTTGAATTGGGCCAGATGTCCAAACTAAAATAACAATTACCATCCCTTGCTAGCAAAAATACGCATAGACCGAAGCCTTCTGTAAATCACATTGATAGAGAAAAGTTTTAAGTAGCTTAGTAGACTGAATATGAAGGTAATTGCAGAAGCAAAGTAAGTAATGTATTCCTTTAAGATTTGCTTTTCCTGTAACTCTTGATGTTTAAGGTGTTAACCAGTAATTTAATTATACATAACATTTTAACCTAAAAAAGTTGCAAATGCCTAAGTGAATTTACAATGTATATGTGCTTATTTTGTGTGTGTGACTTGTAGGTAGGAACCGGAATTGTATTTACACATCAAAGACCACTAGGGATGAGATAATGACTAACAAAAAGTATAAAGAGAAGAGACTGACAAAAGAGGGGGGGGAACCTCTGACCAGACCAGTTTCTGGCAGTCCCGCCAGCTTGCAAGTAAACTTTTATTTTTTTACCCAAACTCTGTGTCTCGGAGTATTTCTCTCCAAGATTTCCAGAACACTTTATGGACTTCTAAGATTTAAATCGAAAAGCAGCCTTTGAAATCATTCCTTCTCATGATAAAGCCAGGAAGGCAAATATTTATCAAGCTTCCAAAGAGGCTGATCTAGTGGCCTGGGGTGGTGGCACAGGACTGTAATCCCAGCACTTGGGAGGCTGAGGCAGGAGGATTGTCACAAGTTCAAGGCTAGCCTGACCTATACAGGAAGACCCCAACTCAAAAAACCAAAACAAACAAACAAAAAAACAAAGAAGCTGACCTTTATTCAACTGAAAGGGATCAATACCTGCCTCTAGACTTGGAAACCAAGGAACATTAGAGATGGAAGGAACCATGAAGATCATCTAGTTCAGTGACGGCAAACCTTTCAGAGCTTTCAATGATACAAACAGCCTGTTTCATACATTCACCACCACTGATCTAGTCAAACCTCATTTTGCTGCTATAGAAACTAGAGCCCAGAGAAGCTCAGTGCCTCCCCCAAGGCCACACCAGGAGTAAATGTATGGCAATGCTGGTCATAGGATGCAAGCCTCCTGACTCTCAATGCTTCTGTGCATCATAAAACACAACACAGGGGGCCGGGGATTTAGCTCAGTGGTTCCACTGCCGGCCTCGCAAGCTAAGGACCCGAGTTTGATCCCCAGTACCAAAAAAAAAAACCACAACAGAGGGAAGTTTCTGCACTCCTAGCATGTAGCCTTTAGCAACTGGTAAATATGTTTTTTTAGAATTAATGCTACAATCAACACAAAATAACAGTGCTGTCTAGGGTGGAACAGGCATCAGAAACAAGAATGAAGCACTCCAGAACCACCATCCCCAAGCAGAAGCCTGCCCAAACCTCTCATGTTGAGGGGACTCACCAAGACTGCCTCCTTTGGTAATCTGAGTGGATGGTGATGGCACAATCTCCCAAGTATGAAATAAAATGGAAACAGCCAGCTCTGAAACACAGAGCTAGAGAAAGCCTACCTCAACATTCCACCTGGGCTGGGCACTCAATTGCTTTTGGGGGTTTGAATTACCAGCCTAAGAATGAATCCTCTGGCTGGGCCCATGAGCACTGTATTGTACTAACTACAGTTAGACCAGGATCTTAAAGATGTGGTTCATTTAATTTTGGCGCCCCACTGTGGGCATTCCTGTAACCAGCAGCCTCACTTTTCAGATTAACAACTTGATCTCAGCACACTAGTTAAAACCATCAGATCCCTCTAAAAACCATTTCCTCAACTGTAAATAGGGAATATAATAGTACTAGTTATAATAGTAAGGTTTTAATAACCAGGAGCTACGATTATTTTTTATTTTTAAGTGATGCTGGGGTGGAACCCAGGGTCTTCTGCTTCTGCTTGGCAAGTCTTCTACCACCAAGCTTTATCCTCAGCCCCCTACCACTGTTTTCAAAACCAAATCCTTAGGAAGACCCAGGAACAAAAACAAAATTAAAAGATTATAAACAAGAACTGGAATAATTAAAATTCTACAGTCTGCTGCATACAGTACTGCACAGTGATGATTTTTTTCTGGCTCACAAAATAAGGTGATCTTATGTAGAGATACTGAGATTTAAGTGAATTAAAATGGAAATTTTTCAATAATTTTATCACATACCATATTCTGATATACTGAGAAACATCCTCCAGTACTATAAAACCAAAACTACAAATCATGACTATGGGCACTTAACATTAGTTAGATTAAGCAATTAAAACACTGAGGTATCTGCAGAAACCTCTTCAAATGGTGCAAAACAATGATCAGAAATTATGTCTCAAGGGGCCAGGGATTTAGCTCAGTGGTTCCACCTCTTGTGTTGCATGCACAAGGTCCCAAGTTCGATCCCCAGTACCCACCCCCGAAAGAAAGAAAGAAAGAAAGAAAGAAAGAAAGAAAGAAAGAAAGAAAGAAAATATGGTGTATGTGCTTAATATAATATTCAGTAGATTAATAATTACAGTATATTGTAATGGACTATCACTGCTAAAAAACTTCCTAAAATAGGACACTTTGTTATTCCTCAAAGGCAGAAACTGAATGTAGACTGTACTTTTGAGAAATAAATATCTTTTGTTTTTATTGCTTTAATAGATATATAAATTTTAAGAGTACTAAAAATGTAGCCAGGCATGGTGGTGGATGCCTGTAATCCCTGAACTCTGGGAAGCTGAGGCAGGAGGACAGCAAGTTTGAGCCCAGCCTGGGTAACTCAGTGACTTAGCATGAGACTGTCTCACAATAAAAAAATTTAAAAAGGACTGGGGATGTTGGCTCACTGCCAAGGCCCTAGTTCAATCCCCAGTGCCTCAAAACAATAACAAAAAACCAAGCTGCTTGTCAAAAGTTTCTTATTCTACAGGTCTGGGGTCTGAGAATCTGCATTTCTTACAAATTCCCAGGTGGTAAGGGCACTGCTGGTTTATGGACCACATTTTGAAACCACTGTTCTAGTGAAAAGAAGACAAATAATATGAATATCAGAAACATGTAAACTGTTTAATAGGTTAGAAAATAAGTGCCCTGAGGAAAAAAAAGTAAAATAAGGTAAGAGTAGTTTTTTAGGGAAATGGGAAGAAAATGTTTAAATGAGAAGGAGAATGAGAGGAGGGAGGAGGAAAGGAAAGAAGGGACAAGAAAAAAAGAGAAAATCTTACTTTTCAATTAAATAAAATATCAAATTTTCCATGGACTAATAATGTTGGCTAATAGCTCTTACTATCGTCAGGCAGTATTGTAATTTTTTTTTTTTTTTGAGACAAGGTCTCACTCTAATTCAGGCTGGGCTCGAACTCGCGCTGCCTACCACACTCGGCTTGGCAGTATTCTAAGGGCTTTCCATATATTTACTAATTTATTTCTCACAGAAACCCTATAAAGTTAGATGGTATGATTTTTTTCACATTTTGCAGGAGAAACTAGTTTGGTTAAAACAACTTACAAACGATTACAGTGCTGTGGACTCATGTATTTATTTCATTTGGTTAAGAAATTACATAGTTTACCTATCTTAAATCTTCATTCATATTTCTTCTTATTAAAAAAAAAAAGGTAACTGACAGGGTCACACAACTACCAAGAAGTGGACTTAACCCAATCAGCCTGGCTCTAGCATTCTTACTTTTAAGTACAGTATTACTATAGTGCCTCTCAATTCATATTAATATGTTCTTCATAAACGTTATTTTTAATGGAAGAGGAACCATCTTATGAGGCTAGCATTGACATACACCATAATCTCTATTCTACAGGTACCTGTGATGTTCTCATCCAAAACCCAAACAAGTCTGCTTCTCTCTTTTTGTGGCGATAACTGAGCTACATCTCCAACCCTTTTTATTTTTTTAAACAGGGTCTCACTAAGTTGCCCAGGTTTGTATTTCTTATTTAAGTTCACTGTTCACTCAATTGACCAAGTGAGAAAATGCAGAAATTATTTCCTCCTCATGCCTCATATCCAGTCTGGTTAATTTCTGCTTCAGAATCACTTCCAAAGACTCATTCTTTAGATTTCCATGTTACTTGAGTGACTGCCACCAAGGCTCCCAACACAGCCCCCTACAGCCACTATCATATCCTCTATCTGGCCATCAGAGCCCTCTTATAATTAAAGTCCATATTAATCAGCTGCTTGAATTTCTTTACTGATCCTCCTTGTCAAGTCCAAATGTCTTAATGTGACATTTAGGGTCCTCCACAATCTGGCTGTTTCACTTTCCCACATACAGGCTACGTTCCACAGTTGGGAATTTTCAGTTTCTTGTTCCTTCCTTGCCTCTTCCCATTTCCCCTCTATCTAGCAAACTCCTATTCAACCAGCCTCTAAAGCCATGATTCTTGTTCGGCTGGTGTAATCCCAGCACTGGGGAAGCTGAAGCTAAGAGGACTGTTACGAGTTTGAGGCCAGCCTGTGGTACACAATGATTTCAAGACCAGCCTGGACTACACAGCGAGACCCTGTCTCGACAAACAAATAGCTATGATTCTTTTTTTTTTTTTTACTACAAATCCTTTCTTCAACTGGTGAAAACTATGAATCTCTCTTGAAAACAATAAGTACGACAAAACACAGATCTCTAAAAGAAACCCATTCTACTGAAATACAGTACAGCAAATTTAAAAATTCCTATGCTCTTCCTGCCACGGGGGTGTAGAGGGGAGGCGAGGAAAAGAGTACATAGGGGGCCCGGGCGGATCCCAGGGAGAAGACAACCTGACGTGCATCCTACAGCCCGTCCCCAGTTCACCCTAAGTGGCAGCAAGGAAAACCTTGGCGCCAGGACCCTGCCAGTCCTCGCGGGCGCATCTGAGGATGAGCAGCAGGGAACAGGGAATGGAGGCTCTCGCTCTCAAATGCACAGTGTCGAGTTCCCCACCGCCGGTCCCGCCCCCGCCTCACCGGTCCCGGCGGTCCCCAGCAGCCGCTCGGGCACCCCCAGTAGGTCTTCATGGAGGCCGCGGAAGATCTCGTGCAGCTTCTCAAAATGCTCCGAGGAGGCGGCGGAGGCGGCCATGGCGCAGCCGTCGAGAATGTGGGCGCTGGACCCCTTCCTCGGCCAGCGGTCACCCGCCCAGGCCCGAAGCCATCACGGCTACTGCCGCGCCGCCCTCGCCCCGAACGAGGCGCTTCCGGGGTCGCGGCGGGGTCCTCGGAGCGGAACGTACACCCGCCAGTCGGTTCCTGTGGGAGCGCCGGGCGCGGAAGCCTGACGGGAAACTGTGTGGGCCATGCTGCCCGGGCAGCGCCGAAGCGGGGGCTGCGCCGCGCCCGGGCAAGCGGCAGTGCGCGGCCTGGAGATGTCGGGCCCAGGGTAGGGAAGGCGCCGCCGTGGACTGTCCGAGGGGACCCGCGAGACGGGCAGCTTGTCCGCTACCTCCGGGACCCGCCGGCCGGCGAGGGGCGGGCTGTGCAGTGCATGCCGGGGCTTGTAGTCAGGCGAGGACTCCCCAACGCGAGCTGGGCCAGGTAGGCTGTGTGGGGTGTCACGTGTGCCCAGACGTCATCTTCGCTGGCTTGGATTTTTTCTGGCTGGGCTTCCTCAGCTGTCATCCTAACCGTTCGTCTTCAGCTCTGAATGATGGACGGACCGGGCTCCCGCCTACCCTCAGGCTGCTGCACAGAGCACTTTTACTGGGGAGGTCAAGGAGCCAAGGTCACACGGTTTTGGAAGTGGAACCGTGGCTGTGTGACCCCCAAATACCACTCAGCCTCTAGCGGCCTGCCATTGAGTGCAGTGGATTGCCTCGTGCATTCCTTTACAACAGATGTTTAAGAATTGGTATTCTGCAGGGCTTTAAGCATATATTTGTTTCTGTTTTATTTTGTTTTGAACATATATTGGTGAACAAAACAGATTGACTCTGTGGCCTTGGATAATTTATAATCTGGTGAGGAAGGTGGACACGGCTTCATCAAGTATAATCTCCTGCAAAATGTAACATATTAACAGTGATAAAGTCCTCTACTTCATAGGTGTAAATTCCTGTACACACTGGTTACATGGTTTGCCTAAGAAGCCTATTCTCAAATGTTTACTTGGGAGCCTAATATTTAAACTGCCTACAAGTATTAAAAGGCATACATATTTAAAAAATACATGGGGCTGGGATTGTAGCTTAGTGATACAGCGCGGCATGCATGAGGCCCTCTGTTTTATCTCCAGAACCTCAAAAAGAGAAAAAGGAAAAGGGGGGGGGAATATACACGAATGCATAGGGGGAAATGCTTTGGATTTTATTTATTGGGCCTTTATCTTTTTAGATTGTGTTCACTGACAGTTCATACCTGTAATCCCAGCACTCTGGGAGCCTGAGGCAGGACAACCACAAGTTCAAGCCCAACATAGACATCTTAGTGACTTAACAAGACCTTGTCTCAAAATAAAAAAATAACAAAAGGGCTGGGGATCTAGCTCGATGCATAGGCCCTAGGTTCAATCCCCAATACCAAAGAAAAAAAATCGGGTAAAGTATTCAGTTATTCAATTGCACTATTATAGAAATTTTCCAATTTTCCCATAAAATGACTACCTCTAAAATATAGCTTACTGGCCAAAACAGGTCCAACAAAGATTATTTACAAATATAAGTGAAAACTGGTCCTATAACTACTTTCCCTACCAAAGTGTAATTGTCAGTCCAAGAAAATCACAAACTCTCTTAGAATAACATACTCCAAACAAGGGATGGGAACATTACCAATTCCTCAGACTTCCTTTGGCAGCATTACACTAGATCAAAGTTTGACAAATAAAGTATAGAGATCATTTTATCTCTCCCCTCCAACCCCCGGTGCTGGGGATGGTACTCAGAGCCTCATGCATGCTCTAATGAGACAGATTTGGGTGTATTGGCTGGGGAAGTAGACATGACCTGTTAATTACAAGGTCCCAGAACACATGGACAGAACAGTTCCCAAAGCCTTGCACATGTTCTTCTCCTGAGAACTCGAGCAGGTTTTCAATAGGACGGCCTAGACCTGACATCAGCCTGAGGCGTGAGATCCCAGTACCACCTCTCAGAACCAGTATTTAGAGTTCTCACGGGTTTGCTTGAGATTTGGACGGCATAAAAGGAGAGATGCCACAAAGAGCTTGCTAGTGTGACATTCCTCGTGATATCCTGCCCTGTGGCCACCAGGGCATATGTGCTTTTATCTTGCCTTTCCCTCTTATTCAGCCCAAGCTCACTCTGCAGAGCCAGTTTCTCATTCTTCACTTTTAGTTTCTCAAATAAACTTTGCTACTGTTTTTCGCTTGTTTCATCCAATTCTTTGAGATAAGAGCCTGGAAACCAACTCCAAAAGGAGATGCAAGCACCACAAAACCAAGTAATGTTTATTTGGTGAGCACTTTTAGAACACTACCTGGTAACACTACCATTGAGCTACACTACCAGCTACTAATTTGACATTTTTAATCGTCAGGATAATAGAAGGAAATACCCCGAAAAACTATTAAGCAGATTGCAATTAGCACTATCAGTCCTTAAGATAATTTTTCTAAATACAGAATTGGAATTTTTGTTTTTGTATTTTGTTTTTCCCAGCCACGTTCATTGGTTAAGACAAAGCCTCATCAGTCTTGTTAACTAGGATGCTGATCTTCAGTTCTATGGCTGTATATTCCTGCCTTTTTTCTTCATCCTTAACTAGTCCCCTGTCACACATTATTTCCCAGGATTTTTCTTCTTCAATTTCTTCCCTGCTTCTCCTGTGCTTCTTGGTGGGTCGTTGCCAACATCTACAGAATCTGTTTCACTTGACAGCTGTCCTCATTTGTATCAAAAACAGGATGACACTGGTTTACTGGTTTGTTCAATCTATTGTTAACCTGCACTAGGGTGTGGTTTAATATTGTTCCTTTGTGGCTGTGATATTTAATTATTGTGTCAATTTGAGCAAGAAATGCCCAACTGATTGGCTTAGCATAGTTCTGGGTGTGACTGAATGGATTTACTGAAGATGGATGACCCACCCTGGGTACGAGATGCACTAACCAATAAACTTGTAACCTGTATGGAATAAAAAGGGGAAAGAAAGAGGCTCACTTGTTTCTTTGAGAGGAGCTCATCTTTGTCTTTGCCTTAGACACCTGTCTCCTGGCTTCCAGCACAGACCCTTTGGCTTCCTGATACAGACTCACATGGGACACTACAGTGAGCTCCAAGCCTTCAACTTTTGACTGGATCCTTGGGATCTCCAGGGCACAGACAGCCCTTTTGCACTCTTCCATACCTGACTCTGTAGGCAGCCACTGTAAGCCTACCTTGTAATCCGTGTGTGTGTGTGTGTGTGTGTGTGTGTATGTGTGTATATTTTACATTAAATGTTTCTCTAGTGAGCACTGACTGATAATAGTAGCTACTGTGAATTTTGTGAAAATCCAAACTGCATGAATACACAGGAAGAAACACAAATATATACAATGACAATGACTGAAAAGCTTTCCATTTCCTCTTCTGGGTTGTTTTTTTAAGACAGGGTCTTACTATGTGGGCCAGGCTGACCTCAAACTCGTGATCCTCCTGTGTGTTGAGATTACAAGTGTGCATCACCATGCCTGGCCCTCTTGTGATTTTCTAAGAGCTGGGAGCGGTGGTGCACACCTATAATCCCAGCTACATTTTTTTTTTTTTTTGACAGGGTCTCACTATGTAGTTCAGGCTGGCCTTGAACTCCTGGCAATCCTTCTGCCTCAGCCTCCTGAGTGCTGGGATTACAGGCATGCACCACCATGCCCGGCCCCCAGCTACTTGACAGCAGGAAAACTGCAAGTTTTGAGGCCAGCCTGGGGAACTTAGTGAGACCTTGCCACAAAATTTTAAAAAAGGACTGTAGCTCAGTGGCATTTGTGAGGCCCTAGGTTTGATCGCCAGTACCACAATGAGAAAAACCCAAGGCATGAAAAGGAGGCCTCCACATGAACAGTCAGTAATCGAAGCCAGATAGCCTGTATTCATAGTACTCCTTTTATTACCTCCTTATTGGACTGAGAAAAGGCAGGAACATGACAGTTTAACTTGATTTTTACTTCTGTCCTCCCCCAAATCCCACATCTTAGAAAAGGTAGCTGTTCTGTGGTTTAGACATGGGTAAATGTCTTAGCACCAATGGCTCTAGGTTGTCAGAGCTAAGGCCAGGCCATAATCCAGATTCAGTGAAGAGTTTCCTGGAAGAATTCTGATGTTGGTGCCACGAAGTTCTGCTCTTAAAACAAGCCACTTTTTTTGTGGGGTTCAGCTGAGGCTGCAACATGGCCCCCTCTTGAAGATTTTTTTTGGTTGGAAGGAACTAAAGTGTAAAAAAAAGAGGATTGAAACTAGTCCACATTCACACACATCAACTGTGCCAGAGCTTCGATTCTCCTACACAGGAGTAAGTTCCAGAAGGAAAATAAGAGTTGTGAGCCCATATGAGGTCATCTTATTCAATGATATGGATAGAAATCCAGCAGTAGAGGAAGAAAGTGGTTCTGGACAAGTGCAAGGTGTTGAGACAAATCTGGCAATATGCTGGCATGCAACTGAATACCATCAGGCAAGGCTGGAAGGTTTTGCTTTTTGTGCTGTCTTTGGCCACCTTAGAGGAGAACCATTTTGGCAGGGAGTACTATATCAGCTGCTGCAGTCTTCTTTTGTGTCCAACTGCCACCACCTGTCAATCCACTGGGAGGCCCAGCAGGTCACAGCTGACGTCCCATAGCCGCCTTGCTACCGTCTCATTACGAGCCTGGGCTGAGACCCATGTCACACGGCAGTCACTGGAAGGGAAAGACAGGCTTGAAGAAAAGGGTTAAGAATGGAATCGGCTCTCTGCCTGGGATAGGGAATATAACAGAAAGCACCCTTGAGATCACATGTCCTCCAGGTACCAAAGCCAGTGTTTGTTCTAGATTTTCATTGTCCCTTATTACACACATTATTTTCCCATGTCTGCTGTCTCAGTTAATGTCATCATCAACCTGCTAGTCACTTAGCCTTGAAACCCAGGTTACCAAATCCTCCTGCATCCCCACACTCCATTAGTGATCCAGTGGTAAAAAGCCTCTCAGCGTTTGTCCTATACAACCATCCTTGCCACTCCAATTGTCATTTCTCTAAATCAGGAACTCTATTTCTTACTGGGTTACTTATTCATTCATTCATTAAACAAATGATGTTTTTCTACAGCACAGACTAGATTCTGTCTTTCTGTACTGAGACAACTTCTGTGGCTCCTCCATAAGTCTGGCATTACAGACTTTTACCATGTCTATCTTTTTTTCCAACCTTAATGCTATTTTCAGCCCCTTCTCAAAATTTTGGGTTCTTTCAAAGATATCTTAAAGGTGGAAGTAAAAATATGTTAAAATTTTGTCCTTACATGATGTCTGGGATTTTCTTCAAAATAATATGAGAGAAGAAAAATATAGGAAGAGGTACAGCATGAGGACAGGGTAGTACTGGCCATAGGTTAGTGGTAGTTGGGGCTGGATGATGGGTATATGTGGGCTCAACACTTTATTATTCTACTCCTGTGTATGTTCAAAATTATAGTAAAAACTTTGAAAAAGTTTATTTAAGAAGGGATGCCATAGGTACTATTTCAATCCTAAAGATGATAAAGAATTGAAGATTCAAACTCATTTTAATGTTAAAAAAAGAAACAAAAAACTAGGACTTCAAAATGGAATTAAAAAAACTGGACTGATATAACAAAAAGTCAATAAAAAATAGATGGAAATCATAATTATCAATATAAAAGATGGCATGAAAACTTCAAACCTGGAAGGTACTACAAAAAGTATGAAAGGGTCAAATTCCCCCATTAAAATACAAAAACCCTAGAGTTAAAAGACAGAAGCTGCTAGATAATCCCAGTATCAGGAAGCTGAGGTATAGCATGTTCAGGAACAGCCTGGAGTACTTAGTGAGACCCTCTCTCAAAAAAGCAGAAAATAAAAACCAACTGACACCCAAAAAAGACAGATGCCACCAGGCACAATGGCACATGTCCATATAACCACTCAGGTACCTTTCTGACACAGGAGGATTGCAAGTTCGAGTCAGCCTGGGCAACTTAGCAAGATACTGTCTCAAAATAAAAATTTAAAAAGGGGTGAGGCTGTAGTTCAGTGGTAGAGCACTTGCCTAGCATGCCTGAGTCCCTGGATTCAATCCCCAGCACTACAGAAAACAGAACAAAGAAAACAAAAATATAACAGACAAAACAGATAAAAGCAGTAGTAGACAATGTACTTTTTTAAAAGGTATAGCACACGAAATTTAAATTATTTCAAAAATAGACACATTCATACCTGAAATGATTCCCACTTAGAACCTCAAGACCTTCTGTTAAGGCACAATACAGGCTGGTCTGGGCTCCCTGCTGAGGAGTCTTGAGGAAGTAGTAGAAGAGCCACGACATGAATCTCATGAAAGATGAGTGCCGAGTCAACTCGGAGATGACTGAGCCAGGGTGGACAGAGTAGGTTGTAATGCCAGAGCCTGGGGAGGGTGCACACAGAGAGAGGAAGATGGGACTTGATTTTTATTGAACAGCCAAAGAGAGCACAGGATGTGAATAAACTCGTGACCAGCACTTATGAACTCCCTGCCTATGGTGTCATCATAAGCACTACTCACAGTAATTTAAACCTCCACTGCAAAGAAGACCTAGAGAGGTCCTTAACATTTTCATGCAGCAGAGCCAGGACTTGGCCTCTCAGCAGCACTGTACATCACTGACCCCTTCGTTCTTAAAGTCCTCTTTTATTTGACAGTCTCACTGTAGTTCAGGTGGGACTTGAATTGACAGCGACCCTCATACAGCTTCCTGAGTGCTGGGCTGACAGGCACGTGCCCACCTAAAGTCCTCTTTTTCACTGGCTTCCTTACCCCACACCTCTGGTTTCCCTAAGCTTATGGCTGCTTTGTCTCAGTGTCCTGGACATCCTCAGTCATCATTTTCTACCCAAATTTTAAATCTTGAAACTGACATAGCTTACTAAACTCCCTTTCTATAATTTTATGGTGCTCACACTTCTTATCTACAGCACAAGCCATTTGAGTTCCAGCCTGACTATGAAAGCCAGCATAATGAGGTGGTTAAGAACATGGACTCTAAAGCCAGAATGCTCAGACCCAGCTCATCGCTCTTGTCATTAGCTGTGTGACCTTAGACAAGCTTGTGTTTTTGTGACTTACTTCCTCATCTCTAAAATGAGAATAATCATAAAACCTCCACTCACAAGGTTGTTCTGAGGATTAGATGTAAAAGAGCTTAGGAACATGGCCTGATGCAAGGTAAGCGCTGCTTTTGCATGTGCTATTTTGAGATCCTAATCCTTTACTGGAAAACTTGAGGCCCAAACTATTTCAAATTTCTTCTGACTTTAGAAAGCTAATACGAAATCTATTCTGTCTAGTACCTAATCTCCCTAACACAGCTGCAGCTTTGCCGCCAAAGGAGTTTTCGTATAAGCTTGTGAAAAAAACCCAGAATTTTCAAGTCGTTACGGATTTCGCAGCTGCAGGTCAGGTGCTGTATTATTTCAAACTCCCAACTTCATGTCTATCTATCCCAGATGACCCAGAGTAATACAGACCCAGAGGTACAAAACTAGTTCCTACTTTTAAGAACGAGGTCCAAACCTGGTTCTTGCAGTGTCCCCTGCACACCCAATCAGACACAGGAGCAGCTCTTGAGAATTCCCTACTTTACACTGCATATCCTTCAACAAGCTCTATGGTTTCCAATCCTGAACATCTCTCATGAGTATTTACTAACCTCCGTCTCCACCACCCTCATCCAAGCTACCTTCATTTCCTATCCTGACCACTGAAACTGCCTACTGCATCTACTCCTGCCCATTTCTAAAAGGTTTTAATTTCAGAGGTTTTCCGCTGCTCTTAGAATTAAAACTAAAACCCTTTCTGTGTCCTCTAAGGACTTGGCCTCTACCTACCTTTCTGTCTAAGCTCAGCCCTCTAACATTACAGCCTCAGTTTCTCAAACTGGGCCCATACTGTCATACACTCTGTTCCTCACTCCACCTGCACTTATAACACATTTAATTTCAAGTCCTCCTTTAGGGCTCAGCTTGCAACTCCCTTTCTCAGATAAGTCTTCCCTGAACCCTCAGAATGAATAAGGTCTCTGCCCCCTCCTGAGATTCATCTGAGAGACTCTTGTACTTCTCCTTTGTAACATTTATCACAACTAGAATTAAACAGCAAACAGAAAGGAAATAATCTAGAACTTAAGGAAAGGGATAAATAAGCTAGGGTACCTCTATACTATGAAGGATCATGTAGCTAACAAAATAAATGGGGGTAAATCTGTATGTACTTCATGGAAACCATGTTAGTATTGCAATTCTCTGTCTAACGTCCACATATGTAAATACAGTGGTCATCTAAAGGAAGAAAAGTGGGAGAGGGTGAGAGGAATATATGAAGGGTCTTTTCATCTTTAATTCTATAACCTTCCATACTATTTTCACTACAGTGAGAATATGTTACTAGACTAATATTCAATGTGGTAGTTGTATAAACACTGGCTGTCTTTCCCCTTTTAGCTATAAATCAAATCAAGGAAGGGACTGTGCCTGTCTTTTCCTCCACCTCATCCACAATCCTCTAAGCAGGGTGCGGGATGCCACAGGTATGGAACACACATCTGCGGAATGGTAGGCATGATGATCCTGTTCCAACAGTGGGGCTACTGGGCCTGATTACTTGAGCCTAAATTCTGTCTGCCTCAACTCCTGAGCACTGCCCACTGTAGATGTCCTTTTGCTTTACTGAAAATCCAGAGTAGACAATGCTAAGGAATGCTGCTTAAGGAACTTGTGCTTGGAGATTTCCATTCTGAAGCGTACTTTCCCTCTTATTTGATCCTTTTCTTTGAGGGAGAGATCCCTCCCCTTCATGGGCAGCCTTTATGGTTGTATCTAGTGCCAATTCAGGTCCCTCCTTTCTTTTCAGACTCACTATGAGCAAAAACATCTTAACTAGCTCAGGAGACTTGAATTGATTAAGACAATAACCTATAAAGCAATCTCCCTTTACATATAAGAAAATAAGTTTGAAAAGTTAAGTAACCTGCTGCAGTTCACACAGCTAGTAAGTTAGTGAAGTCTTCAGTCAGAATTTCCCTGTTCCCAGCCTGTGATCTCCAATATTCAGTATAGGCTCCAGAAAATGGTTTCCATCCTTGGGACTTTTAGCTACCTCTCATTCACTCTGGTTTCCTTGCTTTCTTCCCAAGCCCACCTTGCAGCCTCCTGGCCAGTTCCCGGGTGAAGAGAATGTTGGCTAACTTGCTGTGACAGTAGGCCAGACCTGAATGGTAGAATTTCTCGCCTTGCAGATTATGGAAGTGAATCCTTCCCAGGTGATGTCCGAAGGAGGACACATTTATTACCCTTGATGGGGCTGATTCCTTCAGTTTCTCTAGCAGCAGATGGGTCAGGAGGAAGTGACCTGTTGACAAAAACTAGGATTGACAAAGTTCAGGGCCAGTATGGGATAAGAAGAGTAGTGGTGAGCAGGGCTAAATTATGGGAGGCAGAGAACTCAGGGATCTCAGGGATAAGATATTTTGCTTCAGTGTTCATTATCAACTAGAAGACAATTTCAGTGAGTCAGGGAAACAGAAACAGGCACACATGAGATACCCTTTTAGGAGGTATCAAGAGGTCTGCATTGCAGGAACAGCAAGTCCAATCTTATTCCAACAAGGGTTAACATTACTCTTTAAAAGCAGGTGGCCTAGCTGGGTGTGGTGGTGAATACCTGTAATCCCAGCACTTCAAGGCCAGCCTGGACTACATAGTGAATTCAAGGCCAGGTTGAACTACCTAGCAAGATGAAAGAAGGAAAGAAAGGAAGGAAGGAAGGAAGGAGAAAGGAAAGGAAGAGAGAGAGAGAGACAGAAAGAAAGAAAGAAAAAAAGAAAGAAAGGAAGGAAGGAAGGAAGAAAGAAAGAAAGGAAGAAAGAAAGAAAGAGAAAGAAAGAAAGAAGCCAACTAGCCTCTACCTGATGCTGGCACAAGGATCATTTGTAAGAAAGGAACACTGACCCCACTCCAATTAGGCTATTCAAAAATGTCTCCATGCTGGGCGTGATGGCACATGCCTATAATCCCAGCATTCTGGAGGCTGAGGCAGGAGTATTGCCTGGAGTTTAATCCCAGCCTGGGTTACATAGTGAGTTCAGAGCCTGAACTACACAGTCAGACCGTCTCGAAAGACCAAAAACAAAACCTCAAAAACACCTCCAAGGTAAACCACATTTAAATCACAGATTAAAAAGTGAGGAAGAGTCTGGAGCAGGCCTCAGCTTTCAGGCAGGTCTAAACTATTTATTACTCACGCACGGTCTACTATGGCTCTCAGCTCCAATCACAGCACAAAGAAGGCTCTATTGACCTTTAAGTTTTCCAAGAACTTTAGGTTCCCTCTAGCTGTCATGAGGACAGATTTCTTACCCAGGTGGTTCACTCCCATGTGCATCTCAAAGCCATCTGCTGTCTTACTGTAGGGACACATCATCACACCTGCATTGTTGATCAAAATGTGAAGGTGCTTTTCCTCTGCATAGAAAAGAAGATAGAACCACAACTGTTACATCTTAGAAATCTGCTTCACAACTGGGCTTTAAATGTGGTGATGCAGAACTTTAATCTTTTCTGTTTCCTCTTCAGAGTTATTTTGTATTGTTTTTTATAGTAAGACTTTCATTGAATCCTACATACTTTTACAATAGGGAAAAATTCCATTTATATCACTGAATGCCTTTTTCAATATTTCAGTTCAGGGGCTACTTACTGCTTTTGGGAATTATTCCATCCATCTCTCCTAATAGACTTCCAAAGCTGACTGGAAAGATTCCAGAGCAAGATTCCAAAACAGATGTTCTATATGAACCCCTGCCTCTGGGCTTCAGGTCCCAAAAGAAATCTACCTACTCTAAAGATTCATTTTCTTACATGGTTTGTAGTTTATATGACTGTGGATTTATAGCAGGGGAAGTTGTTTCCTTGACGGGCTAAGATCCATGGTGATAAGGAGGTATGCCTGATGAAATATTAGTTTTTATGTTAATGCCTCAGCTCAAGATTCCTGCACCCCAAAATAATAATAATGAGACTTTATACCACTTGGTAATATGGCTTCAGACCCCACAGATAACAGCCAGGATTTCTAATTTCTTACAGATGACTAATTATTTGTCCATGACCGGGAGAGATGGTCAGTTTCTTCTGTCATGTGCCCCAGCTGGTGCCCAGGCTGTTTTGTTTTATTTTCTAAGCTCCTATATTATGGACCAGATGGCACCTTGTCAATCTCAGCCTTATATTTACACTGCCAGCTCCCAAGGGTCTCATCCCTTATCACTGTGTGGGTGTTTAGACTCTAGACCAGTGATGGTGAACCTTTCAGAGCTTTCAATGATAAAGAGCTGAATGTGGCATGTGTGCCATCAGTTCGCCACCACTGCTCTAGAGCCTAAAAAATCCATACTGAGTTTGGATGCTCTCATGAGATTTTCAGCTGCAGCTCTTGCTCACTGCCATGGCTTTTTGGATTCCATTTTTGTTTCTGCCTCCTGAGGATGTCCCTTTGACATTAATCACATCCTGATGATGAAAATGAGTTCAGCTCTGTATTCAAAGTTTTTGGCTATATTTTATCCACTATTTCTGTGTTTTAGAGGGAGAGAAATCTTTTTCTTTCATCCAAGTCTGCCAAGTTGGTCATAAACACACCATTCTGTACTTACCTGCTAAGAAGTCCTTAGTAAAGGCGCGAATACACTTAGTGTCAGCAAGGTCCAGTTTCCGTACCAACACCTGCTGGTTCCCCGTCACGGCTTGGATCTCTCTGGCTACTAATTCCCCTTTTTGCACATCCCGGCAAGCTAAATATACACGGGCTCCTGTCATCCAACACACGAAAGAGAAACTGTCAGCGCTGTCATTTTCTTTCTATCTTTTGTGTTACTGAGGATTGAACCCAGAGCCTTTGCACTGAGCCACATCCCCAGATGTTTATTTATTTTTTGAGAAAAGGTCTTATATCTTATAAAGTTGCTAAGTAGCATAGGCTGGATTCAAATTCACAATCCTCCTGCCATAGCCTCCAGGTGTGCTTAGATTACAGGTGTGTGCTACCACTCCTGGCTGTCAGCTCCATTTTTTTTTGGTACCAGGGATCGAACTTGGGTCTTTGTGCTTGCGCAGCAGTCGGCGAAACCACTGAGCTAAATCCCTGCCCCTGTCAGCTGCATTTTTAAGCGGGCATTATAGACCTAAAACTGATGTCAAATGTTATTTTCTCTTGGGTTTTTGTTTTTTGTTTTGTTTTGTTTTTTGGTGCTAGGGATTGAACTCAGGGCCTTGTGCATGCTAGGCAGGTGTCCTACCACTGAGCCTAGAACCTGGTTTTTTTTTTTAAACAGGAAATTTTATATGTACTTTATAACAGAGTCATCTGAAGCAAATCAAGAAAGAAAAACAGATCAATAAGATTTAAGTGCCCCTTATATGTACAGCATTGTACTAGGTTTAGACTAGCAAATCAGTGGTTTCAAGGGTTCTTGAATTCTAAGTCAGGGTATAAACAATGAGAACAACCATCACTGTGAGGGGTGAAGGAACAGTAGTGGGAAGGAACCAAGAGCAGATGAACTTGCCTCTTCGAGCCAGCTCTTTGGCCGTCTCCTTTCCGATGCCTGTGTTAGCTCCAGTGACTATGGCAACCTTCCCAGGAAGCTGGACAGTAGATGTGCACACCCCAAAGGCCAGCATTTTCCTACAGACAGAGGAAGAGAACTTATCAGTTCTTTATTATCCTGTCTCAGCTGAGGGTTCTGGAAATGACTTAATGTTTCCCAAGGCTGAGGTTTGCTTTGGTTTCTTCACTGTTTCCCTTTTTTTTTTTTTTTTTTTGAGACAAGGTCTCACAATGTAGCCCAGGTTGGCCTGGAGCTCACTATGAGTTCTATCTAGGCTAGCCTCAAACTCATGATCCTCCTGCCTTAGTCTCCTGAGGGATAGGATTATAAGTGTGTGGCATCAGGATTCACTGTTGTCCTTTTATAAATTTAAGGAATGGCCAAGTGTGGTTGTGCATATCTGTGATCTCAGCACACAGGAGGCTGACAAAAGAGCATTGCCATGAGTTCGATGCCAGACTGGGCTACATAGTAAATTCAAGCCTGGCCTGAACTACATGGTGAGATTCTGTCTCAAAAACCCCCAAAATAAATAAATTAATTAATTAATTAATTTAAGGAACATTGGAGAAATGACTAAAGGTTTTTTTTTTTGCTCTTGCTCAGGACAAAGTTAATTCTGTTACAAAGGTAAAGCTTAGAATTGCTCCCTGCAGCACCACAACTGGAGGAATATTTGATTTGCCAGGAACCTGACTCAGTTTGAGTTCTCTATGTAGCATTTTTGGCTTAGGAAATCATAAGACTCAACCAAGAAGAGGAAAGAATTAAACTCCACATGCCAGTCTGCCCACAGTTGGCATTTTATGGTCTAGAAAAATGGGTTAATCCAATTCAAAGAGTTATAATTACAAAAGCTTGTGGATCTAGGACAAAATAAGGAAAAAAACCTGCCCTCACGAACACATTAACATACTTCAAAATAAGATTGGAGCAAGGGATGTAGCTCAGTGGTAGAATGTGTGCTTAGCATTGATGGAGCCCTGGATTCAACCCAAAGGCCAAAAAAAAAGACAAAGAAAAAAATGATTAAAGGAGAGTAGAGATTCAAGTCCTGGTTTGTCTAACTGGAGTCATCATTTCTAAGCACTATACTATATAACCTTTCCAAAGGATGAATGAATGTACAAACACATATTAGAAGTCCTCAGATTTTTCTTTTCTCTATAATCTTGGGAATAAAATATCTGTTGATGTGTTGACTATATTTTATTATTGTTGTTTTTGTTTTTTGTTTTTTGTTTTGATGGGAGGAGCCGACGCCTGGCTGGTCTTTATTGGAAACAGACTTCACAGCACATTCTGAGTGAGTCCACTCGGGGACTCAGTGGGCCACCTGGTGTGGTACTAGCTTGTAATGGGTTCCACAGTTTGGGCACCTCTGAGCCTCGCCTTTGTGCAGCCAGAACCAAATGTCAGTGCTGTTGTCCTCTTCACAGATGCAGCCCACTATTCACTTGTTGGTGATGGATGGGACTAAGTCAGGGTCTTCCTTGGGGCCTGAAGCTGCCTTTGGGGGTAGTATATTGTAGGGGTCCAGTCCCTTCTGGGCAGCCAGCATGACCTCCCTTTCCAGGCCAGTCACCTGCTCATCATCAGTGGGGACACCACCTCCAGAAGCCATGGAGCAGACGGCAGCTGCCACACTGGGGCCGTGGGCCCTCAGGGCCTGTGCGGCCAGCGCTCCAGCTCTGCAAAGTAACCTTGAAGCCATCACATCCGCAACAAAACTACTTCCGGGAGACTGTTTTTGTTTTTTACAGTACTGAGGATTGAACCTAGGAACGCTCTACCATTGAGCCACATCCCCAACCTTTTTTTATTTTGAGATAGGGGCTCACTAAGTTATCTACGCTGGCCTTGAACTATTTCAGTCTTTTTCATTGAACTTAGAATTACAAGGTGCATACTCCTAACAACTAAAGCTACCTGCATAGTGAAAGAAGCCACAGGGAGCAAACTAACTCATGGTACCTAGCTGATAGCCCCCTTGTCAGAGAACAAGCCCATATCCCTTCAGCTGGAGCTCCTCGAGTCACAGATTATGGGGTTGTACATTAGCCCTTTCTTCTCCTGAACAAGCAAAAATGAAAGAGACAGAGCCGGGGATTTAGCTCAGTGGCACCATGTCTGCCTCAGTCGTGCAAGGTCCTGAGTTCAATCCTCAGTACCAAAAAAAGAAAAAAGAAAGAGGCAACCAACTATAAAAATCCAGCTCTTTCCTGGTTTTCATGCTCTAGCTGGATTGGGGAATAAAGACCTTGGAGCATAAACTCTTTCAGAAAAAAAATCTCACTGGGGTACAAGCACTATCTTCAGTTCCAGTTCAACTTTTCATTGAGATTCTACGTAGATAAGTAGATCTTGTGGTGAAAAGAGAGTTTAAAAACTATGCACATCTTCATTTGACTATGAGAATTCATGTGTGCCCAGAAGTGGGAGCAATGAATGTTCTGAGAGAAGAAAAAAACAAAACAACTCCAACTCGACGAGGGTCACCAGAGAGGGAGGGGAAAATAAAAAGAAGCAAGGCAAGCAGGTCAGTCTTGATTTTTTTTTTTTTCTTTTGTGGTGCTAAGGATCAAACCCTGGGCCTTGTGCACACTAGGCGAGCAATCTACAACTAAGCTACATCCCCAGCCTTGACCAATCTTACAATAATGAAATGACAAGAATTAGATCTGGCCCAAGTTCCCTAGAACTAGGACCGCGCGCCCCGAGAGCAAAGAGTGTGTCTCTTCAGTCACTGGCTCACCGTCACTACGGGTGACTTTCTCAGAACCAATCAGCGGCCTGCACGCTGGGCGTCCTACGCTGATTTTCAAGAGACCATTGATTGCCCCATTCTCTCGGCCTCCTCTTCCTTGCCCACCAGCGTCTAACTCAAATCCCCCACCCTCGGGGCTCCAAAGGCAGGAAAGGGCTCTTAAAATCACTCTTCCTTTTCACTTCCGTCCCTAACATCTGCCCTGAGGAAGAGCAGCAAAGGAGAGCATGCAACAAACTACAGATGTCACTATTCCCATCAGTTTCCCAGAGAAAAAGTGGAATCACTCAATTGTACTTCAAAGTCTAGAAACAAAAAGCTAGACAGAGCTGGTTCAAGGCGTGACAGTAAAGAGGAAAACTGGGGGTTGCTTTGGGGGAGACGTCCCACACGATGGTCTGACACCCGCCAAGCCTGGCTTCCCTGGAGCTGGGGCAAGTGCTGCTGGATGGAAAAAGGAGGCAGGAGAAGCAGAGCAGGATGGTCGGGACCGCAGCTTCTTCCTGACCGCCTGGGTTTCGGGTCTCACACACCTCCCTCCCCAACACCTGGCCCTCACTAGCAACCCGCTGAACTAGGAGTCTCGGCCATCTTGGGGACCCCCAGAGGAATTCTCTTGCAAAAAATAGCTTCCGGAGGATCCGTGTCCCCCAGAGAAAACTTCGCAGTAGAAGGCAATACATTTGCACAGACCTGATTTGGGGCGCAGCCACATACAGGAGGAAGGGGAAGAAAAGGAAGAGGATCAGAAGTCCAAACATCTCTGCGAACTGCGACACAGTAGAGACACGCGCGAACGCCGACTTCCACTGCAACGCTCCGGCGCAGAGCCCTCTGGGAAACGTAGACCAGGGCTTGGCGGCGACGGGTGGGGCCACAGGGAGGGAGCTTCTTGCAGGCGCTCTGAGGTGTGGAACCACGCAAGAAGTTCACGATAAATCTCTAACCGGCTAGGGCTGGGGTCTGTGGAATCATCCAAAAAGCTTTCCTACTGGCCACCACTGGTGCTTGTGAAATCTCCCCAGTTCTCCATCATTCCAGGGCCAAGTCCCACTTCTGGTTCACTTTCTCCCCAATCATGGTTAACAACACATTGTTCCAGCTCCAGATGAAGGGTTGGTGTCTGGGAAGATTCCTAGGTTGATTACCTGGGAGAGGAGCCTTTGGACTCTGACAGTTGGTGGGGTGGGGCAAGTGCGAACCATTCCTCTTCAGGGATTCCTCATTCAGTGGGCCAGAAGGACCAACTGGTTCTTCAAGACATTCTCTGGAGAATCACTTTCTTGTGTCTAGTTTTAATAATGATGGTAGCTATCAAAATTTTAATGTTTACTTGTGTGTTAATTGGTAATAAAATATAATTTTCCTGATGACTTGTGTCACCTGTATTAATTCTCAGTATAGCAACTGAGAGAATATATATATATAGCTAGCATCAGATTTATTTTTTAAGTTTTTAGTAAGTTAATTATCATAAACATAGATTAACAGCCAGACTGACAAACCAAAAACCATGTAAAACATAAAAATTATCCTAACTCGAGATATACATTGCTCATACTGGATTACAATAACTTTTATCTTCTTTTTCTTATTGTTTGTCTTTTATTTTGCACTTTATTTGTATATTTGGTTTCTCATATAAGAAAAACCCTGATATTTAAGCTTGTGTGTCTAATTTACTTCACTTAACACTGTAGTCTCAAAGTTCACCCATTTTCCTACAAATTATTCAAGATTACCTTCTTTATGGCAGAATAGTACTCCATTGTGTATAAATACCACATTTTCTTTAACCAGTCATCTTCTGTTAGTCATCTTTTGATGGACATTTAGGCTGCTTCCAAGATTTAGCTATTATTAATTGTGCTGCTATAAATATGGGTATGTGTGTATCACTGTAGTATGATGTCTTTAACTTTCAGGAAGATACCCAGAAGGGCAATAGCTGGGTCAAATGGAATTTATATTTTTAATTTGGGAGAGAATCTCCATAATGATTTTCATAGTTGGTTGTACCAGTTTACACTCCCACCAACAATGAAGAAGGGTTCCCTTTCCCTCGTAGCTTCTCCAGCATTTATTACTATTTGATTCTTGAACATAGCCATTTTTTTCTACAGTAAGATGGAATCTCAGTGTTGTCTTAATTTACATTTCTCAAGTGGCCAGCGATGCTGAACATTTTTTCATGTATTTTTTGGTCACTTTTACTTCTTCAACTGAGAAGTGTCTGTTCACCTCAAGTGCTTATTCATTGATTGGGTCTTTAAATTTGGAGGGATCTAATTTTTTTCAGTTCTTTATATAGTCTAGATATTAGTCCTTTGTCTGAGAAACAGCTGACAAAATTTTTTTTCCCATTCTATAAGTTGTCTCTTTATTCTGTTGGTAGTTTCCTCTGCAGCTATACAGAGCATTTTAATTTCACATGATTCCATTAGTTGATTCTTGGTATTATCTTTTGTGCAACCAGGGTTCTGTTCAGCAAGTCTTTGCCTACATCTGTGTCTTTAAGAGTTTCACCTATTTTAACTGCCGGTAGATTGTTTCTATTTTTATTGAGGATTTTTACATATAAGTTCATTAAAGAGATTAGCCTGCAGTTCTCTTTTTTGATTGGGTCATTTTCTGATTTGGGAAACAGGAATGCTTGCTTCTAGGAATGACTTGGGAGTACTGATTCCTTTTTTATTTCATTAAAGACTTTGAGGAGTATTGAATTTAGATTTCTCTAAAGTTTTTGTAGAATTGGGCAGTGAATCCATTAGAACCTGGGCTTTTCTTAGATGGTAGTTTTATTACTTCTTTAATTTCATTGACTGATATTGGATTATTCAGCATTTTTATATCTTCTTGGTTCAGCTTTCGTGGTTCATATATATCTAGGACTTTATCCATTTCTTCTGAATTTTTCATTTTATTAGACTAAAGAGTCTTAAAGTAGTTACTAATGATCTTTTGGATTTCAGCAGAATCCATTGTGATTTCATCTTTTTCATTTCTAATTACATGGAACTGGGTCTTCTTTTTTCTTATTTTGGTAAGATTGGCTAAGGGTTTGTCTATTTCATTTATTTTTTTAAAGAACCAACTCTTTGATGCATTGATTCTTTGTATTTTTTAGTTTCAATGTCATTAATGTCTGTGGTGATTTGCATTTGTACTAGATCTGGATTTTGATTGTTCTTGTCTTTCTAGGACCTTGAGGTGCACCATCAGGTTATTTATTTGATCTTGCTAGGGTTTTTGTTGTTTTGTTTTGTTTTTTGAGACAGGGTCTTGCTATGTAGTTCAGGCTGTACTTGAACTCACTATGTAGCCCAGGCTGGCCTCAAACTCAAGGTAATCCTCCTGCCTCAGCCTTCTGAGTGCTAGGATTACAGGCATGAGCCACCACACCTGACTCTGTTTTTCTGATGTGGACATTCACTACTACAAACTTCCCTCTTATGACTGCTTTTATTATGTCCCATAGGTTCCAATATGGCACACTGGCATTATCATTTGATTATAAAAATTGTCTAATTTCTTCTTTAATTTCATCTGTGACCCACTGATTATTCAAGAGGGTGTTTTAAATTTGCATGTGTTTGCCTGTTTTCTGTGGTTTCTTTTGCCATTGATTTCTAGTTTCATTGTTCTATGATTAGAAAATATGCACGGGACAGTTTTGATTCTCTTACATTTACTTAAGCATACTTTACGGGCTAGTATGTTATCTGTTTTGGAGAAAGTCTCATGTGTTGCTGAAAAGAATGTGTATTCTCTTGTGGTTGGGTGGAATATTCTATAGGTATCTATTAAGTCCACTTGTTTGAAGGTTTGGTTCAACTCTGATATTTCTTTATTGATTTTTGGGGGGAGGGTCTGGTTGACCTATCCATTTGTGACAGTGGGGCACTGAGGTCCCTTATTAAAATTGTATTGGCATTTATTTGATTTTTCATGTCTATGAGTGTTTGCTTTATGAAGGTGGGTGTGATTGGTGCATATATGTTTGTAATTGTTATCTCTTCCTATTGAATTGTTCCTTTAGCAATATATAGTGAGCTCCTTTGTCTCTTTGATCATTTTGGCTTTAAATCCACTTTGTTGGAAATCAGGATAGCTACTCTTGTTTTTTTTTCTAGGTTCCTGTTGCATGGAATATTGTTTTCCATCCTTTCATTTTTAACCTGTGAATTTCTTTTTGAATTAAATATGTTTCTTGTATACTGCATTATCATTGGGTTTGTTTCTTGATTCATCCTGCTAATTTTTATTTTATGATTGGGAAATTGAGACCATTCACATTGAGAGTTATTACTGAGAGATATTGACTTACTTTTGTCATTGCATTATATTTCTATTGCTGATTTTATTTTTTTCCTCTTTTGCTTAGCTACTTATCCTATCAGGTATATTCATTCTTTTTGAGTTATGAACATTTTTAGCCCAATTGTCTCTTTCTAGGATATCCTTATGAATTTTTTGTAATGCTGGTTTGGTGATCATGAATTTCTTGAGGTGATCTTTGTCATGAAAATACCTTATTTCTAGATTCTATGGACTGAAAAAAGCCCCAGGCTGAAAAGACTGGTCTGCCTTGATTGACATGGGGAAGGGGGTTAGTGGACTACGTGTATCAGCAGCAGAGGCTGCAGCCCAATGTGTGGTTTTAATGACCAGCACACAGGCCAGAAGCATTTTGCACAGTGTTTTCCTGTCTTGCACTTACAAATAAGGTCTATGGGAGTACCATGGAAAACATTTACTGTTTTCCCCCTTTTTACAAAATTGCTTTTGTTTAAAATTTGATCACCTTAACTACTGTAAACATAACCTATTTTTTTGGCCTAAGATACTGAATGGAAAACTCCACTGTGTGTTGCTGGACTGTTTTGGAAATACTTGGTCAAATGTGTGTCAATTTGGCTGTAATGGCATTTAAAGCAACAAACAAAACAAGCTGTGACAATGGCCTTGGAGCATTATCTTTAGTTACTTGAAGAGTTTCTAGTTTTTTTTAAATTAAGTTTATGTTAAAATAATTTTTATTAATCTAGAGAAGTCAATCAATGTCTGTGAGAAAAATGGACTTTCTTTTGGATTTTCTTTTTGTGGTCATTGTAAGTGATTGCTTCTTCCTTTTCTTAGTTTCCCATTCTTCCTCTGTTCTAAAACTTAGACTGACGTCTAGCTTTGACCATCATAGTATGTTTTATTTTCCTGAGGGGGGAATAACTTATAATGCTGTTTAGTTTTGTACTATTGGTGTGTTGGTGAATTTTTAAACTGTGTGCTAACTGCAATAAATTATATGAACTGAGAAAGAAAAAGAAAATACCTTATTTCTCCATCAATTTTGAAGGAAAGTTTTGCAGGATACATAACTTGGGGTTGGAAGTTGTTATCATTTAGGATTGGAATTACTTCACTGCAAGCCCTCCTGGCCTTTAAGGTTTGTGTCGAAAAGCCTGCTGTAATTCTAAGAGGTTTTCCTTTATATGCGATTTGTTTCCTTTCTCTAACAGCTTTTAATATTTTGTCCCTGTGATGGACTTCTGGTATCTTAATTATAATGTGGCACAGAGGAGTTTTCTTTTGGTCATGGCTATTTGGGGTTCTGTATGCCTCACTTATCTGTATGTTTCTTTCTTTCTCTATGTTTGCAAAGTTTTCTGCCATTATTTATGTAAACAGGTTTTTTTAATGCCATTTGTACTGTTTTCCAATTTTTAATTAATTCTAATTACTCCTAGATTAGTCTTCTGTGTGTTATCGATCAGCTTTTTGATCCATGTTTTATGTTCTCTTGTTGATCTTAAGGTGTCTTTGAGTAGTTGGTCTTTGAAGGCGTCATTGCCTTCTAGTTCTGAAATTCTATGCTCACGCTGGTTGCTTCTGCTGCCCATACTGTCAGCATAAATTTTAATCTCTGGGAATTCTGATTGAAACCTTTTCATGGACTCTAATTCTTTGGTAAACTGCTCATTTATTTTTTGTGCCATTTTGTTTAGCTCATCTAGCTTTTTACTAATGTTTTCTGAAAGCTCCTGCATCATTTTTGTTATTACTTCCATAATCTGTTTAGTTAGATATTCTGTGATGTGACTGGGTACCTCTTTGGTCTGTTTTCTAACCTCCTCTGTTATCTTTTCAAATAATTTGAGTGTGTAGCTTTTGTTATTCTCCCCTTTAAATCCCCCTTGATTGGCTTTGTGGGATTTGGGAATTTTAGGAAGTATTTTCTTACCTTGTCTTCTTATGTTTCTATTGTTCTTTTGTTTGTTTATTTTGTTTTATGCTGAGATTTGTGGACACTTATTGTGTGAAGAATTTGTTGCTAGTATAGAGATCTCTTTAGTCAATTTTTTAGTGATGTATTTTGGGTGTGGCTAACAGTAGTCCTTTGCCTAAGCTTCTAGATCTGACCACCTTGGTTAATTTGAGGGGTGTGTGTGATGGAATGTTATTGGCCCAACACTGAGATCTCTGGGAATGTATTGTAGTATTATTAATGTCACAGAGGTAATCTGGGTGTTGGGTTACAGAGAAAAACCCATAAAAGCAACAAATACGCAACTTTGGTAATACCAGGCAATTCAGCTACAGTAGTATCATTGAAGACAAATTGGATATTAACATAAGATAAGAATCAATTATATATCACCCTTAACCCTAGAGAAGAAATTATGGTGTAAACGTTAAGAAAACCCAGGAGTTGACTTGCAGCTAATATGTATTAAATACAACAACTCTATATCTGCTAATGGCAGAAAAGAATTCAACAGTAATTTCAGAGAGTTAACTACCCATCTAAGGATTAATAAAACCTTATGGTTTGTTATGACTTCTTCTGTCTAGATTTCCTTCTAAAGCCTCATGCAGTCATAAGTGGGGCATTTCAGAGGTGGCTGGATCTAAAGTATGTGATGCTGGGAATAAGTGTGTGACACTAAGATTAAGGGTGTGTGATTACTAAATTAGTCCACTGATTGGTTTGTCATAGTTTTGGATATGGATAATGAAAAGGCCCACTCTGGGTGTGAATGCTGCCTACCCTAAATGCGTGCACCCTGGGTAGAATATAAGGGACTGAAGGAGGCCTTTGGCCATTGCTTGCTGTTTCACTGCTCCTTCACTATTTCACTGCTTTGCAGCCTTCTACCTTCCATAAACTGTTTCTCCTCTGCAATGCCCCTCTGTCATACCTCCCTGCCTTGGAGCCAGCTAACTAAGAACTAAAACCTCTACAAATGGTGAGCTACAAAAAACCTTTCCTCCTTTAACTTTGGGTGTTGGGTATTTTGTCTCAGCAACAAGAAAAGTAACTAAGACATGGTTATACTGTTAAAGATATAGGGAGTTTGGAATGGGGGAATGCAAGAGGAAAAATTTGAAACCTTAAACTATATGATATGTGGGCCGGGGATTTAGCTCAGTGGCACCATGCCTGCCTCACAAGCACAAGGTCCTGAGTTTGATCCCTGGCACAAAATAAAAACAAAAACAAAACTATATTATATGAGAAGGTAGAAAGAGAAGTGAGACAAAAGATTCTATTGGGAAGTAGGAGGATGTTTACAGGATTAGGAAAAGGTAACAGAAAAAATTGATGTGAAATAGAGGATGAAAAAAGAGGGAGAATAAAGAAATTATAGGGGGAGTAAAAATAAGAGAGAAAAAATTGAAGGGATAAAAATTAAAAGAGAAAAAGGGAAAAGACTAAAGAAAGAGCCAGGCATGGTGGTACATGTCTATAATTCTAGCATTTGAGAGGTTGAGGCAGGAAGACCACCATGAGTTTGAGGCCAGTCTGGGCTACATAGTGAATTCAAGGCCAGGCTGAACTAACAAAAAATAAGAATAAAAATTATATTGAAGGGCTGGGGATTTAGCTCAGTGGTTCATGCCTCACAAGCTCAAGGTCTCAAGTTCGATCCCCAGTACCAAAAAAGAAAATTATATTGAAAAAAGAATAAAGAAAGAAAAAAGAAATAAGAAACAAGGAAAAAAAGACAAAGGAAAATTCTCAAAACCTCAATAAAATGGTGAAGAGGAAAGAAAAAAAATAAAAACAAACAAAAGAATTCTTCTGGAATGTATAATTTTGGGGGCAGTGTTCTGAGTCAAGATATGTCTTTGTTCATGCTAGTAGATAAAGAACGCAGTCAGATCCCGGGTATATTCCAGTTTTTTTGTGGGTTTTTTTTGGTACTGGGGATCGAGCTCTGGTCCTTGCGCTTGCGCAGCAGGCGGTGAAACCACTGAGCTAAATCCCCGGCCCGTACATCCCAAGTATATTCTGGATCCAGGCACCAGCAGGTAGTAGCAGGGCAGGGACACCAATGCCATGACTTTTATTGTTGTGGTTTTTTTTGGGTTTTGGTAGGTTTTTTTTGGTGCTGGGGATCAAACTCAGGTCCTTGAGCTTGAGCAGCAGGCAGCGAAACCACTGAGCTAAATCCCCGGCCCTTGCCATGACTTTTAAATCCAGACTTCTCAGGCTGGGCCTAGCCTCTGGTCATGGGTTTGGGGCTTGTGTCCTTCAGCTCAACCTCCTCATGGGGTCTCTTTCCAGCCTGCTCCCTGACCTTGGCTGTCTCCCATGGCTGTCTCTTACCCAATCACAGTGGGAACATAACACAGAGAGCTCTAAAGTGAAGCCATCTTGTGGCTGCTCTGAGTCCCAGGTTCAATCAACCCTACTCTGGAATTGTATCACTTTCTCCAAGGATATTGTGGGTGCTGGAGCAGGAGACACTCACCAGCTATTTCCTGTCAAAGGACTCATGTGGGAGCAGAACCTTGAGCTCTGTCTGCAGATCACAACACTCACTAGTCTGTTCTGCTGACACATTTTTCCCTGAGGCCTCTGGAGAACCCAACTTTCATTTGGCTCTGTAGGTTTGGTCTCCCTTTCCTCCAAGCCACAAGATAGGAGCCAGGGAGAAAGTACAGATTGTCCCTTCCCTTCTCCACCTTGTGTTCAGTTGCTTCAATGTCTCAGTAGGTTTCAATTTTCCTGAAATATACTTCTTGGTTCCCAGGGATTGATCCCCCCCCCCCCCACCTGTTGTTATTTTCCAGTGTCTAGATTCCAAATCTCAGAGAGGCTGAGTTGTTGTCACTCAACATTCCACCATTTTCCTGGAAGGTCACTGATCGAGGAGACTATTCTTGATATAAACCATAATAATGGTCATAATCTGTGGGTTAGGAATTCAGGAGATCTTGACTAGATTATTCTTTGGCTCCATATAGAGTCAATATGTGTTGGCTGTGTGGAGTCCAGCTGGTGTCTGGGTGAGTCTGGGGCATCCAAAAAGGCTTCATTCATATGTCTTGAGCTTTGGTGGGAAAAGCTTGAAGCTGTGGCAATTCTCCCTCTGCATTAGTCTCCAGGCCTCACCAAAGCCTTTCCTGTAGCATTTTTGGACATCTTCCATGAAAACTTAGGGTTCTAGAAGTGAAATTTAAGAGACAGGAAGTATGGATCTGGAAGTAAGCACAGTGTACCTTCTGTATAGTTTATTCATCAAGAAATTCACACAGAAGTTACATAGAGCTCTCTGAATTTCAACAGAAGACACATAGACTTTACATCTCCACAGCCAAGAGATCAAGAGAATTTATGTCATCTTTAATTAACCGTAGTTCTGTTCTTGCTAAGAATCTAGGAGGATATTTCACAATTAAATTAACCTTTCAATCTTTCTCTGAAATTATTTCATTGTAATTATGAATGAGGCCATTCATTTTTAATTGTTTTATTTGAAATATAATGAACATAGATTAAATTCATCTGCTTAAAGTGTACAATTCAGTGATGATAAACAAAATGTGCTATATCCATACAGGGGTTTTTAAGTGTATTCATTAAGGATGTACCATCATTACCACTAATTTCATTAGTTTTATCACCCCAAAAAGAAATTCTGTACACTTTACCAATCACTTTCTATTTCCCTCTTTCTCTAGCTACTGGCAAGCATTAATCAACTCCTCTCTGATTTGCCTATTATGAACATTCATATAAATGAAATCATTCAATCAACATGTGGCCTTTTGTATCTGGCTTCTTTTACTTAGCTTCATGTTCTCAAGATTCACCATATTGAAGTATGAATCAGTACTTTATTCCTTTATAGTGGCTAAGTAATATTTCACTGTTTGGATTGAGCACATTTTGTTTATCCACTTATTAGTTGGTGTACAATTTGTTTTTTCCCCTACTTTTTGGCTATTATGAATAATACTGTTATAAACATTCAAGTAAAAGTTTTGAGATGGGCATCCATCTTCATTTATCTTGAGTACACACCTAGGAATGGAGTTTCTAGGTCATATGTTATTTTTATGTTTAATTATTTAAAGCCAGTTGTGGTGTGGCACATCTGTAATCGTGGCACTTGGGAGGCTGAAGCAGGATTGCTGTTAGTCTGAGGCCAGTCTGAACTACATAGCGAGACACTATCTCAATTTTTTTTACTTTTGAGGAACTACTAGATTATTTTCCAAAGCAGATATGCCATGATACATTCTCACCAACAGTGTATGAGGGTTACTAAATTTCTCTTTTTTTGGTACCAGGGATCAAACTCGGGACCTTGCACTTGTGAGGCAGGCACCAGAACCACTGAGCTAAATCCCTGGCCCTAAATTTCTCTATATTATTGTCAACACTTGTTATTGTCTATTTGATTTTGGCTATCCTTGTTAGTGTGAAGCAGTATCTGATTGTAGTTTTGATTTGCATTTCCTTGATGACTAATGAGCATCTTTTCATGTACTTTTCTCTATTTCATTTGTGGAGACATTTTCTTGGAGAACAATTTTGAGCCCTTCCTTCCTTCCTTCCTTCCTTCCTTCCTTCCTTCCTTCCTTCCTTCCTTCCTTTCTTTCTTTCTTTCTTTTTTGAGACAGGATCTCGCTATGTAGTTCAGGCTGGCCTTGAACTCACTGTGTAGCTTAGGCTGCCCTCAAACTTGCAGCAATCCTCCTGTCTCAACCTCCCTAGTGCTGGGATTATAGGTGTGTACCACTACTGGCTTTATTTTTATTTTTTGGTGCTAAGGACTGAACCTAGGATCTTGCACACATTAGGCAAGCCATTTACCACTGAGCCATGTTCCCAGCCCAGATGTGGCAGACCTCCCCGGCCAGGCTTAGGGTGGGCTGTAATATGCAGCAGGCATCCCCCACCCCCCATAATTGGCTGCAGTGTACTTGGAGCTGGACCGAAGCTTACATGACTCACAGGAGCATGTCAGACAGCGCTGCAAGCTTCCATGCCAATGGCTGCCACAGAGATCTAAGTGCTTATCTGTGAAGCTTCAGGGCTCCTAAGTGAGGTCACTGTGGAGAGGACCACATAGCTCCAGGCCACATTCCATTCATAGAGCCACTTCTCCCTTAATTGTTTCAGTAGCTTACTAATTACACCAACACTGACCTTTGGTAGGTTCTGCTCCTTTTGCAAGAATACCTTATCCTCCTGTCTGCAAGCCTTGCCTGTGTCAGCTGATATCACCAGATAAGACACATATCCCCCTACCCTATTCTTACCTGTGCCTGTGTAGTTAATAAATACTGATGGTCCTGGTTGTTTGTTGTCTTTGCCACCTGCTAGGTATGGTCCATCCCAGTTCCCTGCTTTCTGTTTAAATCTTGTTTCTGTGTCTTTCCTTTGCCTTGCATTGTATTGCCTTGCAGGAGACTGAGACTCTTGGCTAGGATCCTCAAAACCCAGGAAATCGTAGAACATTTTTATGTAGTCCAGGAGGCATTGATTTCTTTATCTGTCCCCATCCTAATGTTTGATGTCTGTAATTTCACCAATTGCTCTGAGCATTTGAGTTCATAGAAGCTTTGGACAGCTTTGCCCCTTCTGTGTTGAGCAACTTGCCATAGTGTAGGTCTAAGCCCTGGGTTTATTGGCCATCTTTTATTTAAAAGAATATCTCCAATATTTAATTGCAAAATCCCCTTGGGTTCTTTTTTGCTTCACATTTGGTTCCAGTCCCTGGTGCACAGTTTTAAAAATATTTATTTATTCATTCATTTAAGTAGTTATTTATTTTTGCAGTAATCAAAATTTGCCCTAAGCTCCATCCCCAACCCTTTTTTAATTTTTAATTTTTTTTTTTTTTTTTTTTTTTTTTGGTACCGGGGATCGAACTAGGGACCTTGCACTTTCGATGCTGAACCACTGAGCTAAATCCCCGGCATTTTTTTTTTTTTTTTTTTTTGGTACCGGGGATCAAATTCAGGTCCTTGTGCTTGCAAGTTTAATTTTTAATTTTGAGACAGGGCCTTGCTAAGTCACCAAGTTTCTCACACTGGGCTCACACTTTCCATCATCTTGCTCAGTTTTCCATGTTCTTTTTTTTTTTTTTTTTTTTGAGACAGGGCCTCATTATATAGTCCAGGCTGGCCTTGATCTCTCGGTGATCCTCCTGCTTCATCCTCCCAAGTTCTGGAATCACAAGTGTGTGCCACCACTCCCAGCCCTGTGTTCTTTTTCTAATTATCCATTGTAGGAGTGACTCGTCATTCAATTATATTGGAACCAAAATCTTGCCAGTACTCATGAAATTGTGCCAACTTCAATATCAATCAGAGAGTATTCTCTAAGAGTTAGTTATTTTATTTGGAAATAAAATAACATTGCAATGGGAATATGCATTCTATAATGCATAGTTATACACATATTTAAGGAGCTTGAAGCAAGTTATCAAAGGTGAAATGAGAAGAGTTACATAAGATATTTTGAAATGATGACTTTTTTATTATAAGTATTAATAACAAGGGTGATGCCAGTCTGAGTTTAAACAGGCAGTTGCTGGGCAGATGTCCTTGGAGGAGTATTTTTTTGTGCAAGATTGTGGTGGCCTTGTACACTGTTGCGGATCCAGCATTCTCTTGTGATTAGTTCTTGTTATTAGACATACATACGTGAGACTGCCTCCTTCAAAGCCTTCACTTTGTTTTTTTGTTAGAGTTGACACAAGCAACTCCAATTTTATTCTGATGACTTTCACAACTGCAAAGAAATAAATGAAGATTATTAATATACTAGTATTTCACAACCAGGATGATTATTGTAACCTCAACCATATTCTCCATTATTTATTGTGTGTCTTAGTTCTAGGTGCTGGGAGGATACAAAAATGCAGGCCCTGTTTCTGTCCTTGAGTGAGGGAGAAAAGAATTTGCACAACTAAAGTGTGAGTCAAACTATTGTGACTGCCTTACAAAGAGGTAAATACAGTATATGGGAGCAAAAGAAGGAAATGACTGATTAAAATGGGTGAGCCTCAAAGAAGATATATATTTAAATTGGACCTAAAAATTATCAAAGCTTAAAAAAAATTATCAAAGCTTAAAAAAAATTATCAAAGCTTTATCAGGAGAAGAAAATTTCTATGATAGTAGAAAGTTAGAAAATATGAACAAGGCAATGCATTTCAACTTTTCATTTTGAAATGTTAAGCTTCTTGATTTTCCATGAAGAAATTTTCTATGTGTGTGTTTGCAGGTATGTGTGTGTGTGAACTTAGGGCCTCCTGCATGTTAATCAAACACTCTACCTCTGAACTACATCCCTGTTCTACCTATTATATTGTATTTTCAGTAGAGTCTCCCTAAGTTTCCAGGCTGGCCTTAAACTTGTAATCCTCCTGCCTTAGCCTCCCCAGTAGCTGGAATTATAGGTGAGCATAACACTTGGCTTTTGTGGCATTTTAACTGAAAATTTTCAAATATTCATAAAAGTTTAAAGAATGTCACAAACATCCATATATCCATTATGTAGATTCTACATTAACATTCCACAGTATCAATTTTATCATATATATAAAATAAGTACAGTAAAATGTCTGTTTTACTAAACTTTATCCATCAATCCACCTTATTAGATAAATGTAGTTCAAAATAAATTACAGACATCAGCACACTTCCCCCTAAAAACTTCTGCATGTATATCATTAATTAGAGCTCATTATTTATTCTAATTTTTTTCTTTTTTTTTCTAATTTTTTTTCTTTTGATGTAAGATTTACATGCAATGAAGCTAGGTGTGATAGCATCTGCCTGTAATCCCAGGTACTATGGAAGTTGAGGCAGGAAAATTGCAAGTTCAAGGCCACCTTGGGGAATTTAGGCAACATAGTGAGACTTTGTCTCAAAAAAAAAAAAACACCATAAAACAAAAAAACAATTAAATGCACAAGTCTTAAGTATATACTTGCTGTTTTGATAAGTGCACAGATCCATGTAACCCAAACCTCTTCTATGACAGAACATTCACATTACCCCAGAAGGTCACTCATGAGGGGTTTTTTGTTTTGTTTTGTTTTTTGGTACCAGGGATTGAACTCGAGACCATGTGCTTGCAAGGCAGATAGTGGCACCTCTGAGAGCTAAATCCCCAGCCCCTCATGAGATATTTTTTGATGTGTTATGTGTATATTGATCTCAGGGACTGGAGACTAATGAGTAATCAGAGGCAGACAGAATTAAACTGGGAGAAGAAAGTTTTGAAGATCAAAAGTATTGGCCAGTATCTCAGTCTCTGAGGAGTTACTAATGTCTTGGTATGAACAGTAAGCAGATTAGTTTGGCTGGAGCTAAGCCAAGGCACAGGATACTATGTGAAACATTATTTTGCTCTAATCTTTTTCAATGATACACATACCAGGGCTGGAGGTGTAGCTCAGTGGTAAAGTGTGTGCTTAGCATGCATGAGTCCCTAGGTTCAATCTCTAGCACCAAACAAATAAACAAACAAAATAAAACAGAACAAAGAAACACATATCAGCGATTTTCAGTAGGTTCTACATCCTGTAAGGCAATGGATCCCAAATGGGGGCAAGTTTGCAATATCTGGAGATGTTTTTGGTTGTCATAAAGGGGATTAGGTGCTACAGGGATCTTAGGGGGTAGAGGCCAAAGGTGTGCAGACACCTCTGTTTTAGTCTGGGGAGAAAGGCTGACCTGTAAACCTGATCTGTAATTCACCCAGGTGAGGTGAGTAGAGAGCTCTTCTCTAAGGTGTTGTAAGTGGTGAGTGCTTCATTATGGCTGAATATCAGTCGGGTCCATTCCAGCACCAATTCCCCTGATGTTTTCAGCTCTCTATGACTTACCTTCATGTCTGTCTCTGATGGAAAGTTCCTAAAAAGCAGGTGTCAGGTTGGTCCTTGACTTTGCTGTGGGGCATAGCATGTTTGCTTCAATATTGGTTTAAGAACTAGCTTTACTTTGTGATGAAGTGGTTAATTTAACAAAAATAAAGCAGTTATTTCAAAGTGACATAGGTCTTTTTGGCGAAAACTTTAATTGTTAATAGGTCATAGGCTATGATCTGTTACACAAAATACAAAAGGAAATAGTAAAATAAAGTATCATAGCATCTAGGAATCCAGCAAGGAAAAATTAAACTTGATCCTTACTTTACTCTTTAGACCAACATTCTAATAGATGGAAGATACAAACATGAAAAATGAAACCATTGAAGTCCTAAGAAAAACCACTGGATACATTTTTAAATAATATTAGAGTGGTAAGACCTTTCAAGTATGACAAGAGACTCAAACCAAAAAGGAAATATGTTTCTTGTTTTGTTTTGTTTTTTGGTACTGGGGATTGAACTCAAGACCTTGTGCTTGTGAGGCAGGCGTGGTGCCACTGAGCTAAATCCCAGCTTAGAAAACATATTTCTTTAAAAAAAATCTTTATGACATAAACCACTATACACAAGGAAAGAATGAGAAATGGGGTGAGGCTTAGATATGTTGCATATGTTGCAGACAGAGTCTACTTAGTATATAAAGAATTGTTGCACATCAATAAGAAAAAGAATAATAACTGAACTTATTTACAGTCACACCTGGGTACTTGTTGTTAGTTCTTCCTAGAAAGTGATGAGACTGAGTCCTGAGTGAATTTTTCCCTTAAGAAATAATGTAATTAGATGTAGGTTTTGGACTGTAGTATTTAACATTTGTTTTTAGCAAGCTATTTGTGTATTTCCATAATTTTAGATGCTTTGTATTTCTTTTAATGTCTTTTCTCCAGAGTTCTGCATATTGTTCTTTATGGCTGCCTGCCTCCAAGGTAAACTGAGTACCATCTTTGTTAAGTGTGGGGGATTTTGGATTTTAGTTAAAGGATGTTCCTTTGGGAATCATCGGATCACTCCTTGTTCTGTTGGTTAGGTCCATGGGTTTCCCAAGAGGCAGGAACTACGTCTTTCTTCTACTTGGCATGTTCCAGAAAATTGTGGAAAGAAATGCACAGAGACACAGAATTTGGGTAAAATAACAAAGGCTTTACTTGCAAGCAGGTGAGACTGACAGAAACTGGTCAGGTCGGGGTCCACGCTGCCCTTTGTTCAACATTTCCTTTTATATCTTCTTTATCCATTATCTCATCCCTAGTGGTCTTTGTTAAGTAAATAAAATTCCAATTCCTGTTTAATGGTTAGACACAGGTGGTTCCTATCACTGATTACAGTCTTAAACACATGACACCTAAGGCACATATATCACAAGTTTGCTCAAGGATCGCAACTTTGTTCTTCAGAGTTAAGATTTTATCTATAGTAGAGCTACAATATAGGTCAAAGGAGCTATATAACCTTCACTTTAAACAACAAAAGCAACAGGCTAAGGGAAGTTTTTAAAGGGATACATGACCTATTTTGCTTCTACAACTACTTTAATGGTTAATCTACTAAGCAGTCTAAAACTTTTTCCCCATCAGGCACAGTGCCTGGCACCAAGAAACACTGAATAAGTGTAAGTCGCATGGGTGGGTGAGTGAGAGAAGGTATGAACACCTGTCTGCCACAGGTGTCTTCTTTCATGTGCGTGTCCACATGGAGGCTCCTCTGGCTTCAAAGCAAGGACTGAGCTAGAGCATGATTTCTGGGGTCTTTTCACAGTTGCTTGACTCCTTTCCTATCCAAGAGAAAAACACAGAGTGAACAGTGAACCCCACTTAACCCTTCCCATCCCTCACACACATCCAGAAGCTCTGAGAGTGGATGCTGGGTTTTTGCTGTGTTTCCCCTCTTCTTTACTAGCATTCAATTGAGACAAGGCCCTCATCCATCACCTCTCCCTTTCTACACCGCACCCTGAGTAAAGCAAGTGGGAAGTGGAAAAGCAAGGGAGATAGGAATCAATATCATTAAACACAGTTTTTAGTATGTGCTAGCTTCTGTGTCCAAATTTCTGCTTTGCATAATAATTGAATACTTAAAACAAGTGGACATTCTCATTGTACAATTAAGTAAGCTGAGTTAACAGGAAGACTTGCCCAAGGTCACAGAGCTTATAAGTGGTTGAGCCAGGATCTGAGCCAGAAAGACCACCTCTAGAATCCATGTACTTAAATTCTACACTCTTTCCTTGGCATGTTTGTGAGTGTGTTAACTTAAATGAAGGATAACATAATGAACAGAAAAATGCACAAATCAAGAGACTAAGTGAATGCGCTTGTGTACTAGCACTCAGATCAAAGAACTGAACACTGCCAGACAGCCAGGAGCTCTGGCCATCATCCTGTCCCTGTCAGTACTCCTTCCTCACCAAGGATCCCCACTCTCCTCACTTCTTTCCCCATTTCTTTTTATTTATTTATTTATTTTGAAGACATGGTCTTGCTATGTAGTTCAGGCTGACCTTGAACTCACTATATAGCCCAGTAGCTCAGGCTGTCCTCTGATTCGTGGCAATCTCTGGCCTCAGCCTCCTGAGTGCTGGGATTACAGATGTGCATCACCCCACCCGGTTCATATCCTTCTATTTTAATCACACTTAAATTTCAAGCATCATGAGGTCCGAGTTTTGTTTTTTATTGCCCAGCCTGGTCCCCAATTCTTGGGCTCAAGTGATCCTCTTGCCTCAGTGTCCTCAATGGCTGGGACTATAGGCATGTACCACCATACCTAGCTTTTAGGAGGTTTGTTGTTAAAGTTTAAAAATATTCTATTTTGAAGGAGTAGAGGTGGTGTGGCTGGAAGATTACATTCCTAAGAAAAGACATATAATTGAGGGTAGGAGAGCTAGAAGGCAGTTACTTTCCATTTCCCCAAATTGTCTTTGACAGTAAGCTTATGTAAGGTGCTGCTCTTTCCTCTAGTCCCTCCCCTCCAAGACTACATTTCCCAGGAGGCTGTGCTCTGACAGGTCTCGGATTTAAATAGGATTCTGGGCTCTGCTTAAGAGCCAGGCTGTTGCTGAGCGATCTAGAGTGAGAGGAGCAAGCCAAGAAGAAGCAGAAGCTAGAGTTGGAGTCAGACCAGGAGCCCGAGCCAGACCGGGGTTTGAAGTTGGAGCAGCTGAGAAAATGCTGGTTATCTTGGGACTGTTCACCTGCTTCCTTTCGCTTTTGTACGCGACAGCTCCATCCCTCAGGTTTGTCTTAATTCAGCAACTTCTAATACTTTACCAAGTCCTGCTCTGGGAGCCAGTTCTCAGCAGCTGAAAAAAAGAGAAAGGGAAGGAGACCAAGGGAGAGAAAGGTAGGGCAGAAAAAGCAGGAAGGAAGGATTCCTGGATACCACTGTGGAAAGCGAGAGGGAAGCACCTGGGGTGGTATAGGTGGGGCTGATTTGGAAGGCGAAGTGGATGACTGACTGTTAAGTAGCTCAGTGGCAGATTTAGGTGGCATTCCCCGCTCTTTCATTCTGTTCTGTTGGGCTTCTGTGACAATCTTCCCTTCTTTCCCTGGGCAAAGTGGCCCTGTTGGGTTGTTATAGGGGTGTGTGTGTCAGTGCTGAGGGAGTCATTCTTAAGTACCAGGTACTCTGAGAAAGAGATAAACTCTCTTCCCCTTGATACTAACCTCAATAAATGCTTTGGGATGGCTCATTAGCTGTGGGATTTCTGGAAGTGTGAAAGAAATGTATTCTGGTGGAGAATTTTTAAACGACTGATGATCAAGAAGGTTGTATGGGCATATTGGGGAGAATATTGTTGGACACAGAGAAAGACCTGGATTCAAATTCCAGTTCTGCCACTAGTAGAAGTGACTTGAACTTCTGGGCCTCAATTTTTCCTACTGTCATGTGGAAACAGTGCTGGAGTGGCTGAGAACTTTAAATTATGTATGGAAAGTAGATAGCTGGGTTCCTGGCAGTCAGAAGCTGCTCAGGAAATGTTAGTTCTACCTCACTCCGTCTTCTTGTTTAGAGCTTGGGAAATCAACAAGGGAGATTTTCTCTGTGTGTGCTGATGACCAAAATAAAATTCCTAATGCAATGGCACAAAGCCTCTCAGGGTGCCCTTCTCATTAAAATGAGAGAGGCAGCCCAAGAGTGGTATTTGGTATCATTATTAATTTTTTTGGTACTGGGGATTGAACTTGGGAACTTGTGCTTGGGAGGCAAGTGGTGGAACCACTGAGCTAAATCCCCAGCTGTGTTATTTTATAATATTCAGCATTTGTTTTATGGGGAGGGATTGTAGTCTTTTTATTTATGTGTTTATTATTTTTTAATTTGTTTTCTATTAGCACATGTTTGTGGTACACATTGATAATACAAATTGTGCAGAGCTGGTAGATGTACATAACACATCTGAATTCTTTTTTTTCATCCCCTTCCCTTCCCCTCCATCCCCACTCCTTCCATCTCTTGGTCTGCTTCCCTTTTGCAAAGATCTTTCTGTTTTCCTATCATCTTTTATTTTCCTCTTTAATTTATTTATATTTTGGGTTTCTCATATAAGAGAAATCATGTGATATTTAAACTTGTGTGTTTGATTTATTCATGTAACATTATGGCCTCAAGGTGCATCCATTTTCCCACAAGTGACTCAAGTTTATCCTTCTTTATGGTAGAATAGTGCTCCATATACTCTTTATCTATTTATCTGTTGATGGACATATAGGCTGCTTCCAAGATTTAGCTATTATGAGTTATGCTGCTATAAAGATGAGTATGCATGGATCACTGTAATGTGAGGATTTTTAACTACTTCAGGAAGATACTTATAAGGGGAATAGCTGGGTCAAATAGAATTTCTAGTTTTAATTTTTTTGAGGAATTTCCATTCTGGTTTCCATAGTGGTTGTACTAGTTTACATTCTCATCAAGGGCGGTATTTGTGTATGACCCCCCCACCCAGGATGCTGTTCATCAGTTACTCACTGTGATGCTTACTGGAGACCAAGGGCTCAGGGCAGTTGATTCTACTAATGTTCATCACACATATGTTTTGGGTACAGGTTGGAAGAGGAAGCTGACCTTTGGGAACCTCTAGAGACAGGAGCTAGATATCTTGGTTGTCTAAAAAAAAATGTCTCCATCTGCCCTGGCTTGAGAGCACTTATTCTGTTGCCTGGGTGATCATTTGTAGTCTCTGGGCACATGGTGTTCCACCCTGCACCTAGGAGCTGGCCACTACCTTGCCCAGTAAAAACAAGTCCCATGGAGATTAGCTTCTTGGGGGGGCTCCTGACTCCAACCTCAAGATAGTCTTTGAGCCTGGTGGACTTTACTTTATGCATGTCAGTGTCAGTTGGAAAGGATAATGTGTGATGCTTTTGTTTCCCTTCATGACAGAAAGTACTTTGCTGGTGGAGTTTGTAGAACCAATGTGCAGCTTCCTGGAAAGGTAGTGGTGATCACTGGTGCCAACACGGGCATTGGCAAGGAAACAGCCAGGGAGCTAGCCCGCAGAGGTGAGTGCTTCCTCTTTGGTTCTGGAGGCCCTTGCCTCTCGCTCTCCTGACTGGGGATTCTACCCACATTGACTTGTCTTTCTTCCTGGGCTTGGAGACTCTGACAGGAACTCAAAGAACTTGGGATTCAAGTCCCATGTGAGTCTAACTTACTCTGTGGTTTTCAACATACCTCCCTGTTCCTTCTGTATTATATAAAGAAAGGAAAATAATGATAACTGTGTATAATAATATTGGTCAAGTCAGTTATTCTAATTGGAGATTATAAGCAGCATTAAGTATTAGAGTGTAGTTGGGTGTGTGGTGCAGGCCTGTAATCCCAGCACTGTTGGAGGCTGAGGCAGGAATATCACAAGTTCAAGCCCAGCCTGGGCAACTTAGCAATTCAGTGAGTCCCTGTCTCAAAACAAAAAACCCCAAAAAACCCTGGAGATACAGCCCAGTGCAAAGGTCTCAAGTTCCTTGGGGTTCATCCCCAATACTACCAAAAACCAAAATATAACTAGAGTGTGAAACAGAAGTTCCCAGCCTAAAGTTAAGCTGGCAGTGAGAAGACAGATCAGTGCTACTATGAGAATACAGAAGTGGCAGTATGGCACTGCAGCACATTAGTGGTGGCTGGGAGAGTGCTTTATTCATCATAGCGAATAGTGCTTTATTTACTATACCTCATTTTTCAGCCTACTATCTGAACACATTGCATTTTTGTTCTGGCCCCAGGAGCCCGAGTATACATTGCCTGCCGAGATGTACTGAAGGGAGAGTCTGCTGCCAGTGAAATCCGAGCAGATACGAAGAACTCCCAGGTGCTGGTACGGAAACTGGACCTATCTGACACCAAGTCCATCCGAGTCTTTGCTGAGGGCTTTCTGGCAGGTGAGGCCCTAGAACACAGTAAGGAAAATAGGAAACCAAGTATGGGAACTGCCTGTTCCACCCTGGACCATCTTGTGGTCCTGACATCGGAACTCTCATGATCCTACCGGACAGGTTCTACCATGTGAACCAGCAAGACAGCGATTTGGCAAGGGCATGGTGGGTAGACAAGCTGGGCAGGATCCACGCTGACTTTTTCCTTAGCACTGGGAATGTTGGGGGTGTCAGCTCTCTGTCTGGGCTTGTACCTTGTCATTAAGGTGTGGCCCTGATGCCATGTTCTTTTTCAATCCAGAAAATCAACCTTTTGTATCCACAGGCATTGGTGAGGTTGTGCCACTGCTACAGTTATTCTGGATCTTAGAAAATTACTGGCTTCTACAACTGACTGTAGAATCCATGACAAGCAAGGACCCGGTCTGCCTTGTTTTACCATTGGATTGCAAGGGCCCAATAGAGTGGGCCTGGCCCAGGGTTGCTAGTCACTACACACTTGCTGAACAGTGGAATAAACAGGAAGACATGGGCAACTCAATTTAGAAACCTAAAGCAGTACTTACTGAATACAACAGAGATCCATCCAAATGGGGGATAGTTAATTGACTGCTGAGGCACAGTTTGTTTTAGAAGACAGGAGTAGAGTGAACGATAACCTTGCCCCAACAGAGAGTTCATGGACAAGGGCAAGGGGCAAATACTCAGAACTATGACAGGGAGCTAGTGGACTCCTCACTAACCACAGGATTCCCTTGGTTGTGCTTGACAGAGGAAAAGAAGCTCCACATTCTTATCAATAATGCAGGAGTGATGTTGTGTCCATATTCCAAGACAGCAGATGGCTTTGAAACCCATTTTGGGGTCAACCACCTGGGTAAGTATCCTTGGATGACTCAAAAGGGAGGCACAACCCACCTTGTTCTCTGTAGAAAGAGGACACGATTCCAGTGAGAATCTCCATAGGTCTCCTAGAGCCTAGGATTCCAATAGATCAGACACTTTGCTTGTTTTCACCACCCTGAACCAGCCTGAAAAAGTGAGACCTTCCTATCCACAACATTAAGAAACTCCAAACATCAGAAGATACCAGAAGATTTCATTCTGGGATGGGACAGTGGCAATACAGGGCTCTGCAGGAGGACCAGGTTTGGGAGTATGCAGGAATCTGGGTTTGGCTGGAGGAGTCACATTCATATGAGGGGCAAACGGGCCACAGGTTGGTCCATGGGGGTAGGCAAATCTTGAGAACTTCAGGTACAAGACCCACTAGGGTTCAAACTTCAGGATGGTGATTTGAGGGAGACCAGCATGGAGCATGTTCATGTTGTTTTTGCTAATGATTCATTTTTCCTCAGTACGTGAGTGTACCTGAGCCCATGGTTATATAATCATGGCCAGAAGGAAAACTGGATGCCAGCAGGTGGGGAGTTTTTCCTGGCTAGAGCAATGAGCAGAGGTTAAAAAAATAATACAGATTAAGTGTAAGTGCTTCACTATAATCGGGCTCTGGTTCTTGCTTTGGGGAATCCACTAACTTGGAACCCTGGGATCATTAGCCCTGAGTTACTCTTGGTATCAAAAATTGTCCATACCCAGAAAAACAGTGAGCTAATGCTGAGGCAAGGCTGATGTTCTACCCTTCAGTCTCCTGCTGGCTCTCCTCCTAGGCCACTTTCTTCTCACCTACCTGCTCCTGGAGCAGCTGAAAGAATCTGCTCCCGCACGGGTAGTGAACCTGTCATCAGTGGTGCACCATGCTGGCAAGATTCGCTTCCATGACCTCCAGGGTGAGAAGTACTACTGCAGTGGTTTTGCCTATTGCCATAGCAAGTTGGCTAATGTGCTTTTTACACGTGAGTTGGCCAAGAGGCTTCAAGGTAAGCCTGGAGAAAGGGCCAGGGTTAAAATAATAAAAACAGGGTCCTTGGTTCAGATTAGATGTTCAGAGAAACTCCTGGGGTCAGGCTGTCAAACATGCACATTTAGGTAGTAGCTCTGTACACTGAGGTAGAACGAGGTTATCAACAGAACATCGTCTTTGTCCCCCAGAAAGCTTAATATTGAATTGATTTGAGGACCTCATAAAGTTATCTTACATTTATGTTCCATTTTATCTGTTAATCTCATTTGATTTTCACAACAGCCTTTTGCAACAGGCAGAGTAGGTATTATTGTTACAATTTTGCAGGTCATAAGTGAGGTCCAAGAAAATACCCAGCTCAAGATTATATGGCCAATGAAGGAGTCAGAAATAGAATGTGGGCACTCTGCTTTAAATCCAGGTGCTTGCTCCTGTGTGCCTGCTGCTGAGGTCATGTGGTAGGCTTGGTGGGCTGAGCCTCCACTGCCTGGAGTGAGGGAGCTGGGGCTGGATCCTGGGCCCCTGAGTCTGAGTTCTATTCTGCTGAGTGCTTGCCCTGTGAGTATATGGACATTCCCATTACCCTCTCTGATTTTTGTCCCCTCAGCTCTTAATGCTCAATGATTCTATGCTGCCCTAGGGCTTTGGATGAACTGGTGGCTCTGATATCTGAGAATCTGGGGACCTATTTTCTGTACTGAAAAAAAATCAGAGTTTGAGAACAATGGTCTTTATCAGCATACCAAAGGCAGAAGAGCAGGGTAATCATAAAAATACATAATAATACATAATAATTATAATACTAATTGGGAGCTTTAGGTGTTCATGCACTATAGTCTTAACTCATTTAATCCTCATAACATTCTTACAGGTAGATACTATTATTTCCTCCCCTCTACAAATGAGGCAGGTACAACATATTAAGAAAATTGCCTAAGCAAGTTTCCTAGTAGAACCAAAATTCAAATCCAGACAGTCTGCTCTGAAGTTCATGCTCATTACCCTACATTAGGGTATAGACCAGTGATAGCAAACCTTTTAGAGCTTTCAATGATACAAATAGCCCAATGCAGCATGTGTGTCATAGGTTTGCCACCACTGGTATAAATCTCAGCCCTGCAGCCTGGTAGATATGACCTTGGGCAATTTACTTAATCTCCCTGTGACTCAGCTTCCTCAACTGTAACTGGATGTCTTAATATTGCCTATCTCACAAGATTCCTTAAGAATTAAACGAGACAATATAGGTAAAGCATGTAACACAGCCCTTGCACTCAGGAAGTACTGTTTGAGTGGTGGTACCACGGGTGTCTTGGGGACAGGTTTCTTTCCATCAACACCCCATAACCTAAATCTCATTAGATGTACTTTTCAGGCCAGTGCAGCTCAAAACTAGGCCCTACCCCATCATCTTCCAATTAGATTATTAGCCCTTTCTATAGAAATGATAGAGATACTACCACTAATGATTGATAATACTCCTTAATACATGTTGTTTTTATTATTAACACTTAAGCCACAGCATAAAGATGACATCAAAAGAGAAGGGCTTTGAACCTTTTGGAGAATAGAAGGCTGAGTAGGCCATAGGTGTTTTTGGAATAGGTTAATGTCTTACTGGACAAATTCTGCCTGGCTAGGAGTGGTACATTCTGAACCCTGGGGTTGGGTTTCCAGAGTCCCATCTTTTCACTTATGTATTTTGCTGCAGAGATGAGCTCTTTTCCTGGGCTCAGAGTGTGTCCTTGGTCTCACTCCACTCTCTTTGCCCTAGGCACAGGGGTCACCACCTATGCAGTGCATCCAGGCATTGTCAGCTCCGAGCTGACTAGGCACTCCGTCCTTCTGTGTCTGTTGTGGCGATTCTTCTCCCTCTTTGTCAAGTCTACGAGGGAGGGAGCACAGACCAGCCTGTACTGTGCCCTAGTTGAGGGGCTGGAACCCCTGAGCGGCAAGTACTTCAGGTGGGTGACAGCAGCATGGTTCTCTCCATTACCTGTGTGTGGGCACAAGACTCCATACACTTTGCATCCAAGTAGCCAAGTTTGTGCCTGATGGTTGAGTCCAGGTTTGGGTTGGGCCTGCAAACCACTTATTATTACTTTTCCAAAGAAATTTATATTAAAAACATGTTAGAAATAATTGGCTTCATGGCTCTATTTTATACCTGGGTGCTATATTTTCACATAGACTTTGTAGCTTTCTGAAAGCTGTTTGAGACTGTTCTGGTGGGCTATGCCATAGAGAGAACATGAGTGGGCCTTCTGGATCCTTTTTCTCCTCTTTTAAACCTTGGGCTGGTTTAGCTCATTAATCCTTTAATAGTACTTGACAGTAAGTGCTGGGGGAAGGCTAAAATCTCTGCTCTGTGAATTTTGTGTCCCAATGCTGTCAAGATTGGCTTTATTTGTTGAAATACAGAAATTTTGGTACTGACTCTTATCTCAAATTCAGCATGCGGTGAGAGTTTGAGAGTAAAGGAAGCCCAGGATCAAATCTCCTTCCCATTCCATGACTTGATTCAGCCCATGCCACTCTGCTGTCCCACCTTGCTCAAGGCTGTTCATCAGAGCACCACTGAAGTGAAGCACTGGAAATAACCTCAGTGTCCAGCACTAGGAGAATGAATAAACAAGAATAGTTAATCACCATTAGCTGATAATGTTGCTTGAGCTCTTACAATGTGTTTGGCTCTCTTCTAAATTTTTAGGTATATTAATTCATATGATCACAACTCTGACAGGTGGGTAACTGTATGCCCAATTTACAGATGAAACTCAAGCATAGGACAATTAAGAAACTTGCTCAAGTTTTCAGAATTTGTAAGTGGTAGAGCTGAGGTTTATACCCAAGCAGTTAGACTTCAGCCAGAAATGTGCTGTTCACTGTGGTTGCCACTAGCCACATGAACTAGCCATGTCGAATACATGAAATATGGCTAGTCCAAATGAAGATGTGCTGTTAGTGTAAAATGCCCACCAAATCTTGAAGACATGGTATGAAAAAAGAAATGTAAAATGTCCCATTGATATTTTTTCATATTGGTTACATGCTGAAATATTTTGGCTATATTGGATTAAATAAGATATATTACTAAAATTAATTTCACCAAATTCTTTTTATTTTTAAAATGTAGCTAATAGAAATGTTTAAATTACATGTGTGGCTCACATTTGTGGTTTGCATCATATTTCTGTTGAACTAATCTACTCTAGAGTCAGAGTGTTTAAATTACTGTCTTAAAGATGTGATAGAATACTATACAGTCATTAAATATAATATTATTAAATAATATTTAATTTGTGGGAAAATGTTAGTAATGCAACACTGTGAGCAAAAGCATATAATAAAAAACCATGTAAGTATTCATGGAAAATACATAGAGAACAGTCTGGAAGTAGTCACTGAGCAGTTGTGGTTACTTTTAGGGAGTTTGAAGGAGAGTTAGGTAGAATATGAGGGAAGATGAAAGGCTACAAGTTTTTATTCTAGATATGGGATACTATATCACAACTTTAAAAAAATATTTAAAAATACATTTCAGTATAGTTTCTTTGAATCCAGTATATTACATTTTATACATTAGAAATATATTCTGAGAAAGAGACCACAAGCTTCCCCAACTGCCAGTTCTTCCTCTTACTGTTCACCCTCTGTATCTGCCTTCCAGTGACTGCAAGAGGACCTGGGTGTCTCCAAGGGCCCGAAATAAGAAGACAGCTGAGCGTCTGTGGAATGTCAGTTGTGAGCTTCTAGGAATCCAGTGGAAATAGCTGGTGGAAGAGCCATGGCTTTATCAGGCCCAATCCATGTGATGATGAAAGGGGACCAGAGAGAAGGCCAACTATAAAGGATTATCCTGCTGACTGGCTGCTGCTTCTGCTGTGAAGCCTACCTACTCTGATTCTCCTGACCCTTCTAGAAATCTTTGTACACCCAACCCTCATGTGAGGGTGGCTCATGGCACAAGACATTCTTGCCTACATTCTTCTCAAGACTTGACGAGTTGGCAACTTTCTGGGACAAGAGGTCTGGGCAGATTCCACTCATGCTGGGAATAGAGTAGAAAAACAGCCTGGAAAATTGGGCTGATTTCCTCACAGACAACAAAATCACCAGCCTACATGCTCAGCTGAGGTGACAGGAGCATCAGCAGTATGTATTTTCAGTTTATTGCCTTGAACTCTGGACTGACTTCTTTCCCCTGTGAAAGGCTAATTCAGGAAGACTGAGACTGGCTAACCTTGGCCAAATTTGATTTCTTCCTTTGAACACTGTGTGCAGTTGGGCATTCCCATTTCCCATCATGCAAGTGGTTTCTTCTAGAAAGTTCCCTTTACTCCAATTTCTAGAGAAAATAAAAATGTGGATACATCTCATTGCCTTATTCATTTTTCTCAGGGAGAAATGGAGCAAAGAAGAGAAGAGTAGTATCTTACCCAACCCATCCACCCATAACTTTCTAAGAATATTGCATCTAGGGGCAAAATCAGATGCCCCAGTTGGGTATTTTCTCAAGTTTCTTCCTGTGTTATAATTTCATTATCCGAGAAGTGAATGGAACAGCTTAAAATACAGAGCTGCTCAGCTCCACCACAGATTAAGATCAAGGGTAAGTACTACATTGAATTTGATACACAGACACAGATAAACCAAGTCCTGGAAATCTTTCTTCCTAAGTGTTATAGCTCTCCTTCCTTCTGGACTCCCTGTGAAAATTTTTGAGTAGGCAGACGTAGAATAAATGGTATCATGAATCCCCATGTACACACTGTCCAGCTTCAACAGTAGCAAGTTTTGAACTTAATTTATCTATTTACCCTATGGGATTTTTGGGGGGAGGTAGGTCTTGGCTATATTAAAGCACTTTGCAGGTATCCTATCATTCACCCACAAATAAGTTTATGTTTCTAAGTAGAAACCCTTTAAAAAAGTGAAACAACACCATCATTACTCCTAACACAATTAAAAATTTCAGAATATTATTTAATATTTGGAGTTCAAATTTCCCTGTTCAACTCACACATGTGTTTTAATTGTTGGTTTGTTGAAATCAGAGAAAGAGAAATGGTTATGAAAAGAGAGGAAGATTTTTTTCAGAAGACTGAGGGAATGAGTGTTTACTGTTGAAAGGGAGAATCAGTGGTACACTACAGTATCTGATACACACACACATCTATAGATATACATATATATCTGTAGATATATAGATATCTTGTACAAAGTTGTATTTTAACTGTTACATAAAGAACTTCTGCTTCTCAATAAGGAAACAAAGCCCAACAGAGAAGTTTGCAAAAGATATGAACAGTACATTTGCAGAAGAAATGAAAATACATGTATACCTAAGTAAACATGTCCAGCCTCTTGAGTAATTAAGGAACTGCAAATTAAAACAAGATTGTCGACTTGATTTGCTTGAGATCTGCCCAGGAGATTAATACAGCATATTTCTTCTGGGTATGTCTGGGGAGGTCATGGGGGCATGACCTTGGCCACTGTACCTGGTTTCTGGGCCCTTCCTCTCTGGTCTTGCCTTGTGCTGTTTCCTGGATACCATGAGGTTAGCAGCTTTTGTCCACCCTGCCATTCCTCCATGACATTTTTGTCTCTGAGCCAGCGGACCATGAACTGAAACCTCTGAAACAGTGAGCTAAAGTAACCTTTTTCTCTTTTAAATTGTGTATATCAGGCATTTTTGCCTCAGTAATGAAAAGCTAATATACCTTGCTAACCTTCTACCCATCTGATACCCCAGCTGTAGCCGGAACCCCAGCTCCACAATCTCATTCTCTGGCCCTGGGCTCCTGTCCTTGGATGTAACACCCATTTTTGAGAAAGTCAGGGACTATAGTGTGACCACTTCCACTAGCATGGGGAGCCATGGGCTTTCTCTGTTTTGGGGAAATTCTCTACCATTCCTCTCACACCTCCTGGCTGTGTCCTCTTTCTGAGAAAATAAAGGACTCTTCCTATTTCAGTCTTATTGCCTCTCAAAAAACACTGCAGAATTCTCTGGGATGAATTGATTTTTCCTAAAGCTTTTATAATTTTTGGTTTCTCTCTTTCCAGTTTATCTAATTCTCTACCATGTCCCACCCTCTTTTTCTTTCTCTCTCTCCTTATCTTCTCTTTCTTTTGCCCCATCCTTTACCTTCCTGTATTTTCCCAAATTCTTTTTCTTAGCTCTCTCTTGTCTTCCCTTTTGCCTTTCTCTCTCTCTTGTCCTTCACTTCTTAATACCTGTAGCAACATTAGCATATGAACATAAGGAAAGTTTGTACTAGCAAAAAATTGGAACCAACTTTATAAGTCCATCAACTGGGAAAAAACAAAATAATCTCTGGTATGATTATACAATGCAATACCAACTTTTGGAATAATTATTCAAAAATAATTATATTTTAAAATAATTATAGACATATATATAATTGGGTAAGTTGATTATTGCAGAATTATAAATGTGTGCTGTGTGGTAAGATTTATATTTAAAAATTAAATATATATTGAGGGGCTGAGGCAGGAGAATCACAAGTTCAAGGCCAGCTTGGACAATTTAGAAACTTAGAGAGAAGCTGTCTCAAGATAAAAAATTTAAAAAAAGGTATGGAAGGGCTGGGGATTTAGCTTAGTGGTCCCCCTCTGCCTCACAAGCACAAGGTCCTGAGTTTGATCCCTGGTGCAGGGGGAAAAAAACAAGGACCGGAGATGTAGGTAGGTCAGTGTGAAGGCCCTGGGCTCAAGCCCCAGTATGGTAAAAAATAAAAAAATAACACTCTCAAAACGATACATATTTTCTATGATATATGTGTAAATATGTGAAAATGGGACAGTTAGGGACCACCATGGCGAGACGGTGGTGGGAGAGAAGGCTGAGGGGACAAAACCACAGGGCTCAATAAACTATTATCTTTTGTAGCAGGCAGGGCAAAAACTGACCTGATACGCAACCCTGATAAAACCATGAAAGCATGACTTTTAAATGAGATGAGAAATTATTATTTAAAAAAAACTAAATAAAGTCTCTACCATCACTTGCTGTGGTCAATGTAAAGTCATTAATTTAAAACTTCAAGCCACTAGCTTTGCAGTAGTTAATGCCTCTGATGTGTGGGTTATGATAACAGCAGCCTGAGTTACTTCCTGGGGGAAGTGAAGGCTGCTTTGGCCAAAGAAAACAGTGACCTTCACTTGAGCCCACAGAGATCTGACGGGTGAGTAAAATAGGCTTGGCGCCTCTGTCTTCTTATTGTGTCTGTCCCCTTTTCTGTCTTAAATTCTACTAAGCTCTGCTCATAGACTGTTGATAACTTAAAAATGTTTAGTCCACGGCTGTAATACAAGGGTAACTTGGTCTGCTGCCCATGGAGCTGGTGTGTTTTCCTTTTCTTTCTCTCTCCCCTTTTTTCTCTCCCCACCTGTGTGCTTCTTCAGAAGCCACAGCAGCTCAACCACTAAAAGTCCTTCAGCAATATCATAAGGCCAGGTCATTTACACAAGACAGTGATACTGGCTGCAAAAGTAAGTCAGCGTTAGCGAACAAAGATGATGGCCTGATGGCCCTCCAAGTACCAGGCAGGGATGTTTTGCACAGGGTGAGGGTGCCAGATACAAGAAATTCAACACTGTCTAGGACAAGCTGACCCGGTGGCCTAAGTCTATCACAGAAGGAAACATCTTTTGGAATTGTGCTCCTGGCCAATGGAAATGACGGGACTTTACCCCAAGAAATCAATAAAAACCTGCTGCTCTCTTTGTTCTGTCATTCTCTTGACCAATTGCTAGCTCACTTCAGCTGGAGCCTCAATTCAGCTGACTCCCTCACCAAAGCTTCACCTGTGCAGGAGTATGTGCGCTTCCAATATTTGACCTGGTCTTATTTCTACCATCTCTAAGGCAAATGATATCGTTGTTCAGTATTAGAAGCACAATAAAAGATCTAAAACTAATATATGGGGCCGGGGATTTAGCTCAGAGTTTTCGCTACCTGCTGCGCAAGCGCAAGGACCCGAGTTCGATCCCTGGTACCAAAAAATAAAAGAAAATAAAACTAATATATGAGAGGTTATCCCTGGGAAGGGTTCAGGGGAGATAGTTTTTCATTTTTTAAAAGCAGAATATTTTCATGCCTTACATGGAAAATTAAAAATTAATAATTTCACCTAGGCATGGTGGCACATGCCTGTAATCCCAGCTACCTGGGAGGCTGAGGTACAAGAATCTTGAGTTTAAGGCCAGCTTGGGGAATATAGTGAGATCCTGTTTCCAAGCAAAAAGTTAATTTCAATAGATGCTGTTAGTTTCTACCCTATTCCTATTGTCTTCCTCATGCGACTCATTTAGTTATTTTCAACTCTGGCTTTTTAAAAAATATTTAAAATGCCAATGCCTAGGCCTCCTCCCAGAGATTCCTACTTAATTGTTCTGGTCTTGGGAAAGTATTTTTGAAAGCCACCCAGGTGATTCTGATGTGCTGCTGGGACTGTGAGCCCCTGGTTCAAGACGATAGCAGTTTTCCTTGCCAGTGATTGGCTGTGGAAAATGAATATGACTCAGTCATGGCCAATGGGATGTGGGAGGAGCCTCTTTGGTAGCTCCCAGAAAAGGCTTTCTTTATTTTTTATTAGTGCACATCAGTAATACAGAATAGTGAGGTTTGTTTGGTGAATGGTACATACATTTATCGTATCTTCACATTTTTCTATCTCATTACCTCTTCTTCCTTTCCTCCTACTTCTTACTGATCCCCTTCCGGATGTCCAAAAGTAGTCTACCTCCTGTTTCCTATCATCTCTTATTTATTTACTTATTTATTTATTTAAGAATATATGACATTTAACTTCCTGAGTCTGGCTTATTTCACCTAACATAATGGTCTCTAGTTCCATCAATTTTCCTATAAATGACATGATTTCATTCTTCTTTATGGTGGAATAAAATTTTGTTTTATATACATGCCACATTTTATTTATCCATTCATCTGTTGATGGGCATCTAGGCTGTTTCCACAGTTTATCTATTAGGAATTGTACTGTTTAAATGTCACTATATTATGCTGACTTTAATTCCTTTTGGAATATGCTCAGGGGTGGTATAGCTGGATTGGACGGTATTTCTAGGTTTAGTTTTTTGAGGAATACCTATCCTTATTTTAATAGTGGTTGTATCAGCTTACCTTCCTACCAGTGATGTAGGAGGGTTTCTTTTCCCCTTGTATCTGTTGTTTTTTTGTATTCTTGATGATAGCTATTCTGACTGCGTGCTCCACTTCCCACCCCAGCCATGATACTGGAGACTGAGCCCAGAGCCTTGGCACTGAACTACATTCCCAGCCTCCCCCTTTTTTTTGGTACTGGGGATGGAATTTGGAAACTTTCGCTTTCGAGGCAGGCGGTAGAACCACTGGGCTAAATCCCCGGCCCCTGGCCTCCCTTTTTAAATTTTTTATTTTCAGACAGGATCTCCTTAAATTGCCCAGATTGGGCTCCAACTTCTCATTCTCCTGCCTCAGCCTCCTAGAGTGCTAGGATTACAGGCATATGCCACCGTGCCTGACCAGAAAGTTTTCTTATTGATTATAAAGTGAATCACAGCTGGGTACAATGACTGTAATCCCAGCACCCAGGAGGCTGAGGGATGTGGACTGAGAGTTCAAGGCCAGTCTGGACTACATAGTAAGACTAAAAAAAAAAAAAAAAAAAAAAAAAATCACAGGCAGAACTTTTCTGTTTTCTGATGTCATGGCTAAATGTGACACCTGACTCTGTCATGTTATCTGGAGTCCACCAGAGGAACTGAGCTTGCCTAAGACTAAGCTCACGGGCTGAGGACAGTGGAGGAAAGGATGGAAAGAACCTGGGTTGCTGATGATGTAATCGTGGATCCCTGAATTAACCAAGACTAGCACTGTCCTCCCTGGAGACTTGTTACATGACAATACATTATCTTTACTGTTTAAGTTTGTGTCCTGATACAGTAGTACTATATTGCTGGTCTAAAACATGTCTTCCTGGCCTACCTTCATCACTCAATTTCCTCATCTTCCAAATAAAATTTTGACAACTGTTTCATTGTATTTTTCTCCACCCCCAAGACCTTTCATTTTCTTTTTTTTTAAATATAAACAGACAGTATCCACATAGTTTATTTCTCACAGTTCTCCTGACAAAGAAACATTATTTAATAACATACTGTATACACAGATAAGAAGAAATATACAAAATATTTTAAATGATCCACAAAATCCAGCAGTATAAAAGAATGCATGTGAACTCTTGCTCACTGCACAGTCTAAATTTAATCACTTGTTTAAATAGTAATAAAAATACAATCTTTTATGGATCTTGTTCAGCCTACAAGAGAGGGAAATTATTACCATATATATGATTTTTATATTAGGTAGTTTTCTTTGATGAGTTGTATGGACAACTCCAAATACAGAGGCAGAAAAATCTGTGTATTTTAAAGGAATTAATAATGTGAATTAGAGACTTTATACAGTTACTGCCACTGGCAGTTTCACCATAGTTTGTACACATCACATGATCATCTTATAGAACATTACACTTAAAAATATATCTGAGGGCTGTGTGGGAGCCAGGCCTGCTGGCCTCGAGTCCCCTGGGCTGACTCCGAGCCCAGCGCGCAGCTCCCGGCCCCACCGCCTCGGCTCGTGCGCTCCCGTGACACCGAGCGCAGGCGTGGGCTGGGGCGCCCGGAAAACTCTCGGTTGCTTTTCTCATCCATGCAGTGGGTATGATCCCGCCCCCCCCATACCCATTTGAAGTGGGTAGTCTGAAATCAAACTATTTTAGTTATGAAACTCTGAGTTTAGTCATCCAGAAGACCTTAACCTGCCTTGGTGACAGCCCCAGGGCCTGACTTTCAGTTGCCAGGGATGGAAAAAAAAATGTTAAGGTGTTCTAACACGATTCTGCTTCTCTCACTGCTGCTGCACTTTTGATTTTCACACTTAGGAGAAAGTCCAGTTGTTCTACTTTGCAAATGGTACCTGAAGGTACCAGATGAATACAGTCCTGGCCCCAGAGCAGGTTTTGATACCCATCATGGCCATCACTCAGTTTCGGTTATTTAAAGTTAGTACCTGCCTAGCAGTAGTATTCTCATTTCTAAAGAGATTAATATGCAGAACAGAAAATGAGGATGGCAGTCTCTAGTCTGATTCCATAGCATGAGAAGAAGTGAGGTATCCAACAGACATACAAATGATCTGGCAGAGGAAGGAAATTAAGTGGAGACCAAATTACATTGCCAACTACCGTTGATTATTCATCAGTTCCTAAGCAGACAGATGTGGAAGAGCGGACCTCCTAGGATGAAGATGCTCCCACACGCATAAAGATCGAAGGCGGGGATGGGAATGTGGCCACACAGCAGAATGCCTTGGAGCAGTTGGAACCTAAGGACATGACACCTACTATAAGAAAAACTCAGAAAATTGTTATCTAGAAGAGAGAACCATTAAATTTTGGCATTCCAGATGGTAGCACAGTTTTCTCCGGTAGATTAGCACCCACACAAGATATGCCTTTTATTCACCAATCCTCTGAATTAGGTGACTTGGATACCTGGCAAGAAAATACCAATGCATGGGAAGAAGAAGATGCAGCCCGGCAAGCAGAAGAAATTCTGAGACAACAGAAAATGGCAGACAGAGAAAAGAGAGCAGCAGAACAACAAAGGAAGAAAATGGAAAAGGAAGCACAGAGGCTAATGAAGAAGGAACAAAACAAAATCAGTGTAAAACTTTCATAACAAATGTGCTTCAAATGTCATAGTGCCAGTAGGAGAAATCTGAGCTCTACAAGCCATACAACATTTATATGGATTTAAGAGTATTTTCAGGATACAAAGACACTGCTTGATTTAATGCATTCATCAGGCCATCCAGGACACAAGGATTCTCCCAAAGTACCTTGAACTCTTTAGTGGTTGAGACTCAAACGAAATAGTCAAAAAAGACTATAGAGGCATTATTTTTCTCAACATGCTCCAAATACAAGACAATTGTTGTCCAGAAATTATTACAAATGGAATATACTGGTACCTCTCAAGCTAGTGTTTCTAGCTAAATAAATGGGTATAATTTTGTGGTGGAAAAGATCTCTGCTATCACACTTTCCTTCAATGTGCATAATTATAAAATAATTTTAATATCAAAAACAATATATCTGAGTGACAATTTTAGAACATTCACACACCATGAGCTGGTTAAGAAGCAATGCCACAATTGCCGCCTGTAGTGCTTTGCTGTTGATAGCAAGGACAGTTCATTGCAGTTAAAAGAAATTAGGTATCAATATGGTTAAGAAGCTCCAATTTACCAAAGGCCATCAACGACCAGCACTGGACAGTGAGTTCTTTTAGAGTACAGATCCTAGAAGCAAATACCATCATTGGTTAAAACTTTGTCTGAAGAAGTCAGTTTCTGTGGTGAAAACTATTTTCACAAAACTGAAAGCTACTAAAGTGTTTGACTATAAATACTCTGCCTTCTTGTTATCGTATTTATGACCAAGTTCTCTGAAGCCTTTGGGATTTACTCTTGCATGAATGTGTGCTCTCGCGTCTGCCTCACCCACTAAGATTGCTGCCTCCAGGCTTCGAGGCAGGCGAGGTGATTCACCAGGAAACCCTCTGCTTACCAGGATGCTTGGCTGCTGAACAGGGATGGAGAGCCACACGGTGCAGAGTTGGGCTGGACGAGAACACTCGGGAAGTGCTCATGCCGTGAGTGTCATTCAGGGAAAGCAGAGGACCTTTCCGAACTGTGCATATCACCAACAATGATACCATTGCTATGTGTCGAAGAGGACTCGTGCGGGATGTGCTCGCTCTGCCATGTCATCTGTTCACTGGAAAGTAGTTTGGGTCCAGGTAATTATAACTGGTGCCCTGGGACACGCAGTAGTCTCTAAGAATGTCTCTGGCCTATAAACAGGCTCTAGTTGGTGATCTTCCTTGTGAATATCCGTTTCATGTAGGCAGTCCAAATGAGAATCACAGAAATCCAAAGAGATCTCTGGGGGACAATCCTGGCAGTGCCACCACACACCCTGGATAGGTTCCACGCCACAGTTGTCACACTTGAAGCCCACCTGCTGTACAAATCCAGTTTCAGCTTGCATTTGCTGAAGTTTCTGCTTCTTTAACTTTTTAAATTGTAATAGTTCTTTATATTCATGTAAATTCCTATATGTGATTGGAATAATTTCTTCATCTGACGCCTCCTTGGCCGCAGTGCCCCTGTGGCTGTGGACGCAGGGCCGGTCGTCGTCCTCATCCATGTACACTGGTGGTTCACGCGAAGTCATGAAAGTGGAAGGTTTAAAGAGATGCTGATTAAGGGGGTGGTATCATCTGCTTGTCGAAGACTTTTTGGAATGTATATATATACAGGTTTGGTGTTCTGCCCGGAACTGGGATGCCAGCTTTAGTTAGCTTTATGAAATACTTCTGTACTCGGCTATTAGCCTGTCTCGAGGTCCTGTTGTCCAGCTAGTCTGCAATCTTCTGCCAGCGCCGAGACTCTACCCCCTCCGGAGGGTACTTCAGGAGCAGCTGTTCGAGCTTTTTCTGCTTTTCCACCGTCCACAGCTGGTTAAACGTCTCAGGTTTGGTGTCGTCACACAGCCGGCCTCTTATCATCTGAGCCTTCTGGACCATCACTGAAAGGCAGCACAGAGTACGAAAGGGACTCTCCTTCCTTCTTAGGGTCCACAGGGCTTTTTGGTCTAGCAGGTAAACCTACTTTATCCCAAACTAACTTAACTCTCCTAGTATGTCTTTTACGGTTTTTAAACTCTCTTTCAAAGTTCCCAAGGTTATTTGTATATTGGTCCCATACAATCTCAGGCAATTGAACAACTCTCTGTGGATATGGAAGCCCTGTATCAGCCTTCGTCTGGAGTTTCTCCACAAATCCGATGGGGTTTCTGAGTGGTTCCCTCTGGTGCTTGCCTAGGCTTTCGAGGTCCTGGACTGCTTGGGAGCACTGAGCCTCAAGGAGAGCAATGGTCTGCAGCAGTCTCTGATAACCGTATAACCAAAGATCTATCATTGTGGAAATATTATCTCTTTTCCTTATATCCTGAAGGAGTTGGAGCTATGTCTAGAAGAGCTTAAGCATCAGGGTTTCAGACTCTCAGCTTCAGCCATGGAGAATACTAGAAACTCTTAAATTCCTTTGGCTGAGTCCTACCAGTATGAAGATGGACAGGTTCCTGCAGATGTGTTTCTTAGGGCCTTTTAGGAAGTGTTTCGCCTAGTAACTGATTCCCAAGTGTCTGTATTTATCTGTCATCACTGATATCATCCATGTTACACTGAGACTTCAGGTGTTAATTATTTATATGGTTGTACTAGCACAACTTGGAATTTTCCGTGCGGGGCCGCACACTCTGCCCCTGCCATAGCACTTGCTCCCAAGACCTTTCATTTTCAGTTGACTTCAGTATCTATGAGGAGAACTCACCTAACAATCTAGGAGAGATTCTTTCCCCCCCCCGGTTTTTATTTTTATTAGTACACGTCTGCAGTACATGATTACATTCCCTGTGGGGAGTTAGTATATATACGTAACATATCTCAATTCTTTTTTTCCATCCCTTCCCCCCTTCCAGCAATTGACCCCTTTCCATTTAAAAAAGATCTCTCCCTACTTCCTACTATCTATCTTTTATTTTGTTCCTTATATTTTGGATTTATCATATAAGAGAAATCATGTAATACTTAAGCTTGTGTGTCTGATTTATTTCATTTAACATTATGGTCTCAAGGTGCATCCATTTCCTACAAATTACTCAAGATTACCTTTTTATAGCAGAATAGTACTCTATTTTATCTTAATGTTTTGGTATACCTTCATTGGAATTCACCCAAACTTTAATCAATGTGTACAATCTGTTTTCTATATTTGGATATATAATATTTACTAACAAAAAATCAGTTAAGAAGACTTCAAAGGTGTGACAAAACTTGCAGTGAATGTTTCAATTTTTAAAATTTGTTTCAGTAAAAGACACATTGCCGTTATCAGAATAATCCTCTCACTTTGAACTCACTTATCCCATCATTGTTGCCTCTTTCTGAAGCAGTTCTGGAAGGCCTCTTTCAGGAGTGTCTATAGTTGTGCTATCACAGTTGCCTTGAGATCCTGAATTGATTCATTTTACTTTCATTGTCATTTTGACTTCGGGGAAGAGCCAGAAGTTACAAAGTGCCATATCCAGTGAATAAAATGGATACTATAAATGGTTGATCAATACAATGTAGCCAAAAATTATGGTGAATGTTTAAATCTAAAATTTTATTACAGTAAAAGACACATTGCCATTAACCCCAATCAAAATACTTCCTCTCAATTCAAGCATACTTGTGCCACCATTTCTGGCAATGTGCATTTTACTGCAATAAGTTTTAAAAAAATTTTTCTCATTCACAGTATTTTTTGGAGTCTATAGATCATGAGAACAGCTTGTTCTGATAGGAAGAAGAGATTGACTATAGTAAGAAACAATACTAAATTTTAGTGGCTTAATATAGTAAAAGTTTTTCTTGTTTATGTCATAATCTGAGGCATGGATGGGCTGGGAGGGAGGGTTCTATTCTTTATGTCCATTAAAATTAATATTAAAATTAAAATATGTCTATTCTTTGTGTCCATTAAAATAGGGATGGGTCCACCATCCCTAAGGTCATCAAAGTTTTTCACTGGATGCTGTATATCCAGCTGGCAGATGATGAAAGAGGGAAAGACTATGGACCAGCAATGTTGAGATGAATAATAAAGACATATGTAATTTATAAAATATTATACACTTATTCCATAAAATTATTTTTCTTGCTTTCATCTCAATAAAATCAAATTTTATTGTTATAATCATCCAATAATTTCTGTCCTAAAGGTAGTAGATATGTAAGGAGTTAAAAATGTAATTGTATTCAAAGTATTACAATTTAAATATACTTTCATAAAATGGAAATCAAAGAAATGTAAAAAAATTATTTCAAAATGTTTTGGGTCACTTTTCTTCTAAAACATGTGCCTTATCTATTAAAGTTAAAAGGCAAAATATATAGTAGTTATGAATATTGACATTTTAAATAAAAAAGCTTAAGTTGTTGAGTTTTTGACAAATGAATTCTAGGAATTTTTACTAAAATAAACAATTCTAATGTTCAATGTCCTAATTGCCCAAAGTAAATAATACGGTCATTCCCTCATATGTTTCCTCTATACCTATGTGCCTACCAACTTAAAAGTAGTACGAATTGTTTACGATTAGAAAATATTATAAAGCTTCCACATAGGAGCATTGTAAAAATACACACATAGGAATATGAAGAGAAACAAGAAAATAGACCCTCATCACTGCTGACAGTGACACTTATTTTAATGTAAATATTAATTAAACCAGTACAGAGAAAGAATTTGACAACTTAGTCTTTTCTCTTCCCCAACGACTTTCTTTATTCAAATTCTCCCTGCACTCCAAAGCAGCAGCCCAATCTATACACCTCCATTTAGGAGATGTTCCAAGAAGGGTTCCTCAGTCAGGTATGGTGGTGGTGCATGTCTGTAATCCTAGCACTCTGGGAAACTGAGGCCAGAGGATTGCAAATTCAAGTCCAGCCTGGGCAACTTAGTAAGACTGTGTTTCAAAAAATAAAAAACAAGGGGTTGGGGATAAAGCTCAGAGGAAAGACCCTGGGCTCAATCCTCAGAGTAGATATTTAGGGCACCAGGTTGTGTTATGTCACCACTGAGTTCCAGAGCCTAAGTGACAGAAGTGGTCATATATTGCTAAATAAAACTGTGAAATATAGGACTTTCAAAGTACATGACCAAGGGAAGGAGCCTTCTTGCCTGGGCCTAAGGCAGTACTGTTCCTATCTTTCATATAATCTTGATATGGCCACTGGGAGTCCAGCCATGGGAATCCCAGAAAAGAGGACCCTTTCATGCACCAGGAAACTACCCTAATTAGTCTCTACCATAGAGGTTTAATGTCAATTTGGGATGAAAGATGAAGTATTTATTGAATATACCAGAATTTTGCCTTATAAAGTATAGGAGAAAGTATTAGACTGTAAATATTAACAACTTAACAACATGGTGTTGAGGCAAAACACCAAAATATCCAATGAGCTGAAGCACAAAATGTGGCATGGATATGAATGCAGGCTGACCTCTTGTGAAGATGAGGATGAATTTGAGAATTTCATGCTGCCTCTTATAGTCTCTTTTGAGACAGTACTACAGATACTCAACAACAGCTTTAAACAAGAAGATGTGAAGCCTATGTTGATCGGGCTGGCAAGAGATCTTTGAGGGATTGCCTTTGCACTGAACACAAAGACCAGCTACAACATGCTGTTTGACTGGATGTCCCCAGCATATCTTCCAGTTCTTCCAAGAGCTATTGAACAGTGGTACGGAGAGCCAACATGTACAACTCCCATCTTGAAACTTATGGCAGGACTGATGCAAAACAAGTCCCAGCATTTGAATTTCGATGTATCATCTCCTAATGGAATTCTTCTCTTCAGAGAAGCTAGTAAAATGATTTGTACTTATGGTAATCAGATCCTGTCCCTTGGGAGCCACTCAAAAGATCAGATTTATCCAGTGAAACTCAAGGGCATCTCCATCTGCTATTCAGCTCTCAAATCTGCCTTATGTGGAAATTATGTCAGCTTTGGCATCTTCAAGTTGTATGGGGACAACCATTTTGACAATGCACTCCGGGCCTTTGTCAAAATGCTGCTGTCAGTGTCTCACAGTGACTTGCTATAATATCGGAAGTTGAGTCAGTCTTATTACCCGCTCCTGGAATGTCTCACCCAAGAACACATGAGCTTCATCACCAATTTGAGCCTCCTGTGCTCCTCTATGTTCTCACCTCTATGTCAGAGGGACTCACAAGTCTTTTTTTTTTGGTACTGTGGATCGAACTCGGGTCCTTGCGCTTGCGCAGCAGGCGGCGAAACCACTGAGCTAAATCCCTGGCCCTCACAAGTCTTGATACAGTTGTCTCCTCCAGCTGCTGTACCAGTTTAGACTACATCATCACCTACCTCTGCAGCACATAGCAAAAGAGGGCAAGAAGCCACTTTGATGCAGAGAGGCTACCCAGGCTGGTCAGAGACTATTACATTTTATGCAGCAAAACCCAGATGTCCTGCAGCCGATGATGTCCGTCCTCATGAACACCATTGTCTTTGAAGACTGTAGAAACCAGTGGTCAGTATCCAGGCCTCTCCTGGGGTTCATTCTCCTCAATGAGAAGTATTTCAGTGAGCTGAGAGCAAGTCTGATAAACAGCCAATTTCTCCCGAAGCAGGAGGTTCTTGCCCAGTGCTTCGGGAACTTGATGGAAGGAGTGGAGCAGAACTTCTTCATCAAGAACAGAGACAAGTTCACTCAGAACCTCTCCATCTTCAGAAGAGATGTGGCAGAGGCCTTGCACAGTGATGGCCACGATGAGCTGACCTGGCTCTCCTGACCCTCTGCTGAGCAGCCATTATCAAGAGACTCTCAGAAGTCTGGGTTTCAAGAGAGCGATGCAGGCTAGCCCAGGTGAATCTATTTTTCAAAACAAAAAGCAAAAGCCCTACCTTTTTATAAGCTTGGCATAATTGTAAAAATTTATAATAGTGTGCAAACATAAATTCAGTCTTTGCTCTGAAAAAGCAAAAAAAAAACAAACCCAAAAAACTCCCCCAAAACTACATGGTGTCATCGGCTAACATGGATCCTTGCTTTAGTGATAATGAAAATTAAAAATGAGGCAATCAGCACAAATTTTACAGGTAAAAGCTTTAACTAGAAGAGAAACTGGGAAATGACTTTAGCATGAGGAGTCAAAAGTTAAAGGGGCACAGCTCTGATAAAGATCATGGTGGCCTCTTAACAAAGGAAAGTAAGAAAAAAACAGGCAATGGGTTCAGCTTGAGCAGCTGAAGGAGGCACACTTTGATGAAGAGGTTCAGACTGGCCCATTCACAAAAGAACCAGGTCTCTTGTTTTGTTTTGTTTTGTTTCTGAGACAGTGTCTCACTGTAAGACCAAGATTGGAAAATGCAAATGGTGCAGACATAAAAGGAAATAAAACACAAAATACAATGTGAACATCTCCCTCCTCATTCTCCACTAATCTCACTCCCAAAAGACAACCATGGTGAAGGGTTTATTGTGATTCTTGCCAAAAACTTTAAAAATGTACATGCATTTTAATTTACACAAATGGGATATCCATAATGCAGACTATTAATACTTTTACGTTCTGCCATGGTTTTTTTGGTACCGGGGATCGAACTTGGGTCCTTGCACTTGCTGGACAGGCGGTGGAACCACTGAGCTAAATCCCTGGCCCTGCCATGGTTTTTTTTTGATGATCTTTCATATTTTAATTTTTGGTGCTGAAGACACATTTTATTTTTTAAAAATACTTGAGACAGTCTTACTAAGCTCTGGGCTCAAACTTTCAATATTTCTGCCTCAGTCTCCTAGAGTACTGGGATTACAGGTGTTTATCCCCATGCCCAGTCTTGGTGATCTTTTAACATCACCACAGCAGATATTTATTTGCCTCCCCTCACTCTCCTGCCTTTTGTCTTCCTGCCATGCTAGGGATCAAACCCAGGGCCTGCATATGCTAGGCAAGTTCTCTACCACTGAGCTACACCCTACCCCGTTTCTCATTTGTTTTAATGGCTGCAGTGCATCCTACTATATGGTCACCCACACTTAACTAATCCTCTGTTGATGAGCTCTTAAACCATGCTGCTATGTACTGTTTAAGATTATATCTGCTTTTTACCAGCTGTTCCTTAAAGAACTACTATCTAGAATATATAAAGAACTTTTAAAAATCAGACCCAATCCAAAAATGGGCATCTGAAATGAACAGACATTTCTCACACAAAGAAGTAGAAACAGCAAATAAACATATGAAAAAATGTTCAACATCACTGGTCATTCAAGAGATGCAAATGAAAACTGCTGAGATTCCACCTCACTCCAGAAAGAATGGCTGCTATCATGAAATCAACCAATAACAAATGCTGGTGGGGCTGTGGGGAAAGAGGAACCCTGCTCCACTGCTGGTGGGTGTGTAGACTGATGCAAGCACTGTGGAAATCAGTGTGGAGATACCTCAAAGAACCAGGATTAGAGGTCCCATTTTACCCAGCTATTCCCTTGCTGTGTATCTTCCTGAAAGAATTAAAAACATCATACCATGTGACCTTTCCCACTCACCTTTTCTTTCCACAGAGAACACAAGGAAAAAGGATGGGAGGGGCAAGAGCGGGACAGCATAAACAAGCCAAGAAACTACATGGATAGACATTTTATTGTGCCTTGGTTGTGGTTAAACATTCAATCCCTCAATGTGCACATTTGTTTTGGTGTTATTTTTTTGGAGACCACAGTATTATGCTCAATTAGTCTCATCTTGTGTCAGTTTGACCAAGAGTTGTTTACTTTATAGTCAGCTAGTTAGAGGGAAATGTCAGGATAATCTGGTCCTAACATCCCAAATTCAGAACCTCAAGACTTGTGATCCACTTGTATAAAGTGCGTATGTTCAGTGCAAAAAGGGCAGACTCAGAAGGGTAAGTGGATGGCAGGCAATGATGTTTTCCTGGGAGCTGGATGCATTCTATGACTCAAGGAAGGAAAGGTCATGTGTCAAACGTCACCTTAAAGGGATCTGGTATCTTCCTCAGAGCCTTTCTCCTCCAATGGGAGTATCACTTTCAATCTGATAGATGTCCATAACAGTTGTTTATTTTACTATTAGAAAACTAGGTTCAGAGGGAATTCCACAGGATTTCTAAGCACCAGAGGCAGAGACAGTGTCTTTAGCTTCCAGTTCCTTTGTCTCGGCATCAAAGGTGAGATCAAGAGGCTGGGCTCCAGCAAGTGGGACTGAGGGCTGTAGAGCTTTTCTTTAGGTCCCTCATTTGCAGACCTAAGTCACTGAGTATGACATGTATTTTCTTAAATATTGTCACATCTCAGGTGGAAAAACAAGCTGATGCACATCAAAGAAGTACTTTACCTAATTTTCTACCAACTGGATGTGACCTATTCATTGTCCTTTTATTCTCTTGTCCATAGGCCCAGTTACTGACTCTCTGTTAAGATGGAAAAGAAGTGCACTGCTGCTCAGTGACCCAGGTGTCTGCATACCCATCTGTAGTTTCCAGAAGACTGAAGGAAGCAGGAGGGAAGGGGAAGTGGTTTCCTAATCAATTCAAGAAGCACAAATACTAGTGGAAGTCAAATAGGTAAAGTATAGCTATTCAGTCCTTGGATGCTGGCTACTATTTCTCTCTCCAGACTCTCAAGAGGGAACCATGTTCCTTCATCCATCAACTTGGCAGCAGGGCTATTTGCAAGTGCCAGCTCTGTGCTTGTGAATAAACACCCACCCTCCATCCCCGTTTGGCGAGGCCTGCCTTCCCCTCACCGCTTGGATGAATGTGGTAGGGACCCCTCCTGCCTGTGTGTCAGCCAGAGCATTCTATTTCTTCCACCTTCCAAAGACTCACATCAACTCCTTGTGCTTGTGAGAGAGACACCTGGAAAGCAGTTATATTCCACAGATAGCACTTGTCCCAAAGCCATCTCTGAATTTTGGGAAGGGAAAATAAGCAATCCTTTTTCTGTTGCTCTCCAATTCTTTGTAAAATCCCTCTAGTTAAGAGGAGCTACTAAAGTGTGTCCATGCAGAGGGGGCCTGTGTACAAATAGGATAACCCGGGTTAAGAACCAAAACGCAGGGAAGGTTTTCAGACAGGCAGAAGTCTAAAGTAAAGTGCCTCATTTCAATGGAGGAAAGTCTTATTTGTCCATAGAATGCTTAGGGCGTAAACATGAGTGTGAGCAGCATGCACACACACACTTACTCTGAGGTAGAAAGAACTGGCCATCTCCAGATAAACACACACAGTCTACAACTGTACAGAAACATGGCACTTGCGTGAAAGGTCCAGTCCTTGCCCAAGCAGGCAAGTAAGGGTCCAACCCAGCTCTTTCCAACCTGGGGCAGAGCCAGTGAGTACCACTTCACAGGGTTAAGAAGTGGAGGGAATGGCTCCTGCCACCAGAATGCTCAGGCTATATTTTTTCTGGCCCTGCTGCCAAGGGTCACTTTTTGGAGCTCGAGGCATGGGCACTGCGGGAGTGGCTTGTCAGAAGCCACTGGGCACAGATGTCCTGCACGACTGCATCCCCATTGCTCTTGGCAGCCCGCTGCACCTGTTGCACAAGGGTGGTGGCCCGTGAGTGTTCTTGTTTCACTGCAATCAGGTAGGCAGAACGCAGTTTGCAACATGTCAGATAGGCTTGAACCTGGCAATCAGATATAGCAGATGGTGGAAAGGAAATTGTCACTGGAGAATCATCAACAAATACACACAGCTGCATCAGGAAGCTCAGGCAGAAAGATATCAAGACTCACTTATCAAATTAATTGCTAGGTTCTTGCCCCTTATTGTATTATAGCAACTTGTTACGTATTCTGGACACTAAGCTATTACATGGTATTATTTTACAGTGTAAAAGTTAGAGGCAGAAGGATCACAAGTTCAAGCCTGGCGTGGGCAACTAAGTGAATTAGTGAAGACTTTGTCTCACAATAAAAAATTTAAAGGATGTAGCTCAGTGTAAAGGTGCTAGGTTCAATCCCCAGTCCCAAACACACACACAAAAATTATTACAATTAAGATAAGAACTTAAAAACAAAGCCAGGGCCGGGGATTTAGCTCAGTGGTTTCACCGCCTGCTGCACAAGCATAAGGACCTGAGTTCGAACCCTGGTACCAAAAAAAAAAAAAAAAAAACAAAGGCAGACAGGCACACAGAGATTAGCCTCTGTCCACCCCCTCCAAAGCTCTCCAGCTTCCTCCTGGTGTCAGAGGTAGCATTTTCAGTGCCCACACATTGTGATTTTATGGTTATTTGGTGACTGATTGATGTCTGTCTCTCTGATTAACTATAGCAGTGATGTCAAACCTTTTAGATCTTTCAATGACAACAAAGAGAGAGCTGCAACACGTGTGCCATAGGTTTGCCACCACTAGACCCTAGTGTTCCTGAGGCCAGGAACAGTGTCTGCCTTTTCTGTACCCTGTATTCCTGGTGCCTAGTATGTAGTCACAGATGAATATTCACTGCATGAATGTATGAGCAAATGAATGACCAGACTACCACACTTTTCTCCTACAATGGACTCACTGATTTCCCTTCCCTGTTCCTCTGTGTTCAACCTGATGACTTTAAATCTTTTAACAGGAAATAAGGAGGGGGGGAATTGGAATGGATGCCACACTAGAAAAGATCCAATTAAGGTTTAATCCCAGTAGTTAAACTGTCTTGGCTTCTCTTGTTTGGATCATCAAAGGCAGCTCACTTGTGGAGGGCAGGCTGTTTTGTCTATTTCCCATGTTCTCTGCCTTGCGAACCTGAAGCTTGGTGGAGGTGACAGTCCTTTCCCTCATAGGTCTGGCTCTCACCAGCCCTCCCTGGTTAGCAGTTGCTCTGGGCTGGGGAACAGCGAGGCCCTTATGAACTCCTACTGGCAACTGCCTTTCTGCCACAACAGCCCCTCCTAGTAGTGGAGGGACTATTCTTGCTCTAAGCATAATGACCCTTTTTTTCTCCCTTGGTCACTAAAGTCTTTCTTTTCTAAGCACAATTGCAGATGGTCTTCTGCCACTAGAAGAGGTCTGGCGTCCTGAGCTCACTGAAGTGACCACGTGGTGCTGTCAGGGAATGTGCATGCTTCCTTAGGCTGAATGCTCATCCAGGCCTTCAGCCCCAGTCAGCTCCTACACAGGCAAAATATCACAGGCTAGCAGGCAAAATCCTTACCAAGAGAAGAAGGGTATTTTTCCAGTCTGGAATAGGAATTGGGTCAAGCTGGTTTTCAGCAAGACTCTATGGCCCGAGATTGCTTATTTGTATTAGAAAAGCTGCTAAAACAAAAAAGCCTGAAAAAGTAGTGACAACTGTCAGAATAGTACACATCTTTACCAGGGACAAAGCCTCTGTCCTATGGAGAGGGAGGCTCAGTAAAGACCTTGGAAAGAACCACAGATTGGGACTCAGGGACCCTGGGTGTCTCTGCCTTGGCTGTTAGGTTCTCATTCTGATTTTAAAAAAGGAATTCTCTACATTTTGGAACATTGGAATTTCATCCTTTCCAAGGATATCATCAGGATGTTGCAGAAATAATGAGAAAATGTTTCGAACATGTTCTTTTTAATTCCTAGACTGGAAAATCCCCTGCAAATTCACCCCAGGTATTAGTAATACTGCTAGGGAGAGCAGCTCTGTGGTTGTGTAAGAAATTGTTTCCCAGAAGCTAGTTCATCAGGAGAGATTTAGCTGCTAGAACATTCCTCTGTTGATGCCCAGGGAAGCTCCATTTAGCTTGCCTTTCTTGGGGCCCTCTTGACCTAGGGACATTCTGGCAGATGGCAGGAGGATCCATTCCATAGTTAGCCAGAAACAAAGGAAGTGGGGGATACTTCCGTTCTGCCTGGCACTCCTTATAAAGGGAAAGTGAAGCAAAGGTTCACCCATTTCCCAAACAGGGACATTTTCATTGGCCTCCGGGAAGAGGCCTATTCTGGTGAGTGAGATCCCACTGGACATTGCCAGCCAAAAGGTTGCATGGGCTGTTACTTGGTGTATGCTTTTCCTTCTGAGGTAAAGAAATATTTGCTCTCATTTAGTAAGTGAACCTAGTCTTATTTAGTTAGTTAACTTAAAGCTAGAAGTGAGGCATTTCCTAGGGCTCTCTGAGGGGAAACCTAAGTATAACACAGAGAAATCGAAGAGTAGCTTAGGACGTTTTTTACCTTGGGGATAAAGAATTGGGAAGGCAAAGCTGGGCAGTCAACATTCACCTGTTCCCAATCTATTCCCTTCTGCTCAAGTCTCAGTGTCACCCCTGGATAATGAAGTTTAGATACAAGATACTATGGAACTATTATGAGGAGCAAAGGAAAAGGTGACAAAGCAAGCCCCAGGTGCTAGTCATCAGCATCACCAGGGTTCGGCAACAGTTCTGCTCACCTTGTTGTCATCGTTGTGTATTGCCTGGATCAGGGCCTCCAGCTCCTGTGCAGAACACAGACATAGCAACTGTGAGAGAGAGAGGAGCCCCTGCCTCGGAGCCAGAGCCCAATCTAGTTTTAGCCCAGCCACTGTGACTCCAGGGTAGGGATGCCTGCCTGACTCTTTTTAAACTCCACTCCTACTATAAGAGTAACAGAAGAAAGCTGATAACACCAAGTTGGGAATTTGGGAAGAAGGAACATCTCCCAAGAGGCTGGTCCTTGGTCTTCACAAATGGATGTGGCTCTATTCACCCCACAAAGAAATCATAGTGGGAACAGTTTCACAGGCAAAGTGCTTCAAAGGCCATCTCCTGACCCACTGTGATCTCCTCTAAAAATCACAGGATGCAGATAAACTGTCAGTCCACAGACCTTTCCAGGTGCACAAAATATTAGACAAGGGGATGTGGAGGGACCCCGTCTGGGTAGAGGTCATTGCCATGAATTTTCTTCATAGACAAAGGTTGATTCAAGTGAAGCCATTGTTGCAGAGGGGTCATAAAGATAAAAGGATCTTGGCACATTACAGGGAACACAGAAATAAAAGGGTGAGGAGTAAGCACACCTGGGGTGGGATTCTCTTGAAGGCATGCAGGCAGTTGAGGAGGATGGTGTCCCCATCACTTTTGGCTGCCATGCCCGACTCACTGACACATTTGAGCAGTTGTCGGATCTCACTGTATTTCTCCTTCTCAACCAGCTGTCGGGCAGCTCTGCAGTAAGTTGTAGACGCATCCAGCTGGAAGTCCTGGAACAGAGCACGGGTGGGGGGCTTAGGATGGGAGGGGACACTGACAGTGGCAAGGGAGGCAGTATTTAAAAAACACCAAACCATGCCTGCTATAGGTAAACCACGCTGATTACAGTCACAACAGAAAACAAACCAAAAATGAGCAAAAGGTTTTTCCTTGGAGTCAGGCAGACATTTAGGGAGCACCCATAAAAATCATAACCTTAGTATCTAAAATGGTGCATCTCACTTGCTTTTTTTTTTTTTTTTTTTTTGTACTGGGTATTGAACTCAGAACTTCGTGCTTTCGAAGTAGGCATGGCGCCACTGATCTAAATCCCCAGCCCTCACTTGCTTCTAATTAAAATTCCCAAGACCAGTTCAATCTCTCTTTCCTGAGTCACCTCCCCCTGTGTGGGAGCTAGTATTTGCTGTGCTGGATGCCTGGCACTTTGTTAACACAAGCTCTGTTAGATAAGCACCTTCAACTTGGTCTAGGTTAAAACCCTTATACCACAGAGCCTAGGGGTGGGGAGAGCTGCCTCTCTGCCTATCTACCAGGGGTATTGGTGTGTGGAGAGCTTTCTAGCATTGAAAATGGGTAGCAGGAAAGGCACCTGACTGACCACTGATCCTTTGGACATGTGCACTGTGCTCCACCTACCACAGCAGTGACAGTCCTCAATCTGCTCCCAAGGTGGAAACCTCTGGTGGTAGGGGGTCTGGAGAGACTCTGGCCCTTGGGGTCTCCTGCTCCAGCTCCTGCTTCTGTGCTACAACCCCACCTGTGTCCTTTTATCATAAGCAATAGAAAGAGCTCTTCTAGAGCCAGTGCCTATACAGAGATAGAAGACAAGCAGTGGTTCTTCAGGGAAATAGCTGTGGGAAGCTGGCCTAGACCTGCTGCCAAAAAGGTACATATTTGGTAACTTTTTATTAGTTACTTGGCTTTTGCCAAAGTCACATAGAGTCTTGCATTTGACCCAGTTCTATGATAGCCACTACCCTGATTTTATCCTTGAGGTACATGTAAATCTGCTTTTCTTGGAATAAAAGCTTTCCAAAGAATACTGTCTCACAGAAATGTGGTCAGGGGCTCACCACCTTTGGCATAATTGCAAATAATCCAAGTCATACCTGCAGAACACGGAATGCAATTCCAAAGCCATCCTCTACATTTTTCCCTCCCAACATGACCTGAAAAAAAGGGAGGAAAACTTGCTTAAGGGAGCATTACTAGGAAAGCCCCTCAAAAAAGAATGAGGACTTCTACTTACTTGTCTATTCAACAAACATTTATTGAGACAACAGGCAACAGGCACTAGGGACACAAGAGTGATCAAAATGGACTTGATCACTCTGTGTGGTGACACATAGCTGCAATCCCTGCACTTGGGAGGCTGAGGCAAGATTGTCAGTTCAAGGCCAGCCTGGGTTACATAGAAACACATTGCCTCAAAGCAAAACAAAAAAGAAAAGAAAAAAGACTTGATCCTCAGCCATCTATGGGTCACATTTCAGTAAGTTCAGTGGGAGACAGACACCAAACAAACAACTGAAATAATCAGAGAATCACAGTTGTGATAAGTGCTCTGAAAGATAGAGGCAGCCTGCTGGAGGTGAAGCACTGTACTTACCTTGCAGGCAACATCCATTTTCATGTGGTTATTTCCAAACAGTGTTGGCAGAGGCAAAGAGGTGATCTGAGAGGTCCCACCACTTTCGCACCGATGTAAGAACCGGGTCACTTCCATCTGTAGCTGGAGTGTATTCATGTGCCTGTGGGGACAGGACGTGCATGGCCCACCCTCAGGAGGGTGAGGTGCCTGGGGCTGGGTGACTTAGAAGCATGAGAAGACGGCGAGGGAAAGGGCAAAAGGAATGACAAAGAGGGAAGGGACCCAAAACTCTCTGAGCAACAAGAGTAAAATGGGCAGCCTAGTACCCCACACAGACACATAGTGGCTCAGCTGCTCCATGGAACTAGACAAGGGCCCGTCATAGAATCAGTAAGTATTTACTGGACACCTATGTGCCAGGTACAAAAAATGAGGCCTAGAGCAGCATAAGCCCTGCCCCTGCAGAATTCAAAGGCTGGCGGAGAAATGAACAGGAACCAAACCCAGAACACATTTAGTGATGAAGCTGCTGAAGCAATGAAGGGGAGAGGTAGAGTATTTGCTTTAGATTTAGTGTTCTAAGCACAGAGACCAGCAAGCATGAAAGCAGAGAGAAGAAAGGACCTGGTGTGCTGAGTAACCCCCAGGATGCCACTGACTGACACTTAGCAAAGAAGAAGAGAGGGGCATGTAATAGAGATGGAGACCAGATCACAGGGGCCAGATCACAGGAGACTTTTGCTCAATTTCAGAAGAGTAAGTTTAGGCTGCTTGTGACATGTGAGCCTAATCTTCCCTCCTCTCCCCTTCCCCCCTCCCCCAACAAGCTCCTCTGTGGCTTTCCAGGCTTGTATCAGACATAGTTGAGCAAGGATGATTCCTTTTAAATGTGCTTTTTCAGGGTTCAGAGAATGGGTGAAATCAGCTTTATGCCCTCCGATACTCAACCCAGTCCTCCTGTCCTGCATTAATTATCCTCCCTGCCTTGGGCTACCTGGATACATCAGCCGCTGTCATCTTCTTTCGGAAGAAGGTGGATTTCTTCCTTCCTGAGCTGCGGGATGTTTCTTGGAGGTAGATCTTCAGGTGGTCCTTGGCCTTAAGCAGCCATGACAGCTTCTCACCCAGCTCTGTATATGACTTTGCTTTGTGACTGAAGAACCGAATACAGGTCATGGCAGCCCGGACTTGGTCCTAGAAGAGGAAATTGAATATTCATGTCCAAAGAGATTAGGGATGTTGGGAGTTGCGGTGTGATGAGAATTCTGGTCTGATTCTCACCCATGAAACAGCTGCATGATCTGGACCCTGTGGATGTCTCCATCTTTCTTTCCTGCTCCTGTCTTCTGCCTTGCTAAGCAACATTATCTACTTCTATCATCAGATGAACTGATATTTGGTGTCATTCACTCCAAGAAATCCTAAAGTGAACCGATGGGCTGAGCTCTTCAGTTGGACATTATTTTACCACTGAAGCTATCTAAAAAGAGGACCCTTCCGATTCTCCATTCACAAGGGGTTCACTCTTAACAGCACTGAATAACTGAATAATTCAATTTCTCCATGACTTAGTAATGGCAAGCCTCAAGAAAGATTAGGAGAAACTCATTCCTTCTCCCTTTGTGCATTTTCTCTAAAGACACTGTTATACCTTTTGAATTCTGTATCATTTTTTACCTTCACATTCCTTGAATTCTAAAGAACGCATTACAGACAAGATTAAACTTTGCCTCTAAATTTATGGTGAAATCCTAGAATTATCTAACAATGTTGGAAAGCAAGAGGGATTTGCTCTAGGGTCAAATAGCAAGGACAGGGATCAAGGAACAGCGCTGTCCCTCCTCTTGCATAGCCTGCCCTGCCTGTCAGGGCTTCAGCTGCAGAGAGGAGGATGGGCTGCTAGTACCTTCATGAACTGCTGCAGCTCGTACAGAATGTGGTAGTAGTTCTTCTTCTGTAAGTGTTGGCAGGCAGCAATCAGGTATGCTCCCCAGCTCTCCAAGGTTGGATCAATAGATTCCAGCAAGTTTTCCAAAGTGTGTAGCTTCCCACTTTTGTAGCTTGGCTGGAAAATCCCTTCTACAAAGACTTCTGGTGGACTGTCCTAGAGCAAGGCAAGGCGAGAAGTCAGAAGTCTGGAGCCTGGTTTAGGGCACAGACTGGGATCCACTCTGAATTTCCACCCACTCATGTCCCTTTAGCTTCCTCCTAGGTAGTGCTCCTTAACCTCCAGCGAGTCACAAATACCTCTCAGAATCCCACTCTAGTGACTGCTTCTCTACTCTTCTTCTACAGAAAAGTTCCTTGATAAGTTTTCTATACCCACTGTCTACAATTTCCCTCCCGAGATTTTCTCTTGAACTCACTCTGCTCAAGCTTTTGTGCCCAAACTCTGATGAAACCATGCCTTAGGTCACTTGGGAACCCTAAAATGTTAATTTAATCGCAACAGCTAATTCTTGGTCTCCTTTTCCACTTGTTCTACTAGCAGCTTTCCCCTTCCATGCTCGGGATAGATCCTAGAGTGCATTAGGCAAAAGTACTCTACCACTGACCTACACCTCTGGCCCTATTAGCAGCTTTTAATACAGAAGATGGCTTCCTCCTTCTTGAAGAACTCTTAAATTTTTATTTCAACTAATTAATTTTCTGTTACTGGGGATTAAACCCAGGGAGTGCCAAGGTACATCTCCAGACCTTTATTTTTTTGAGGCAGGGTCTTGCTAAGTTACTGAGACTGGCCTTGAACTTGCAATCCTCCTGCCACAGCTTCCCAGTAGCTGGGATTACAGACATAAGCTACCATGCCCAGTTTAAATTATAATTTTAATTGAGAAAAACTTTCTTTATTTGGGCTCCAGGATATCAGCCTCTCTAGGTTTTCTTTTTATATATCTGGTCACTCTCTCTCAATTTCTGCTGCTAAGTCCTCCCAATCTCCCAAGGACTTAGGAGAAAACTGATCTTTTCTATCTCTACACCTTCTCTCAGTGACTTCATCTAGTCTCATGCTTGAAGTACTGTTTATGTGATGATGCCTAAATCCCTATCTCCGGCTTGCTTGTCCCCCTAACTTCAGAACTATATATCCAACTGATATCCAATTGCCTCCTCAACAAGTCTTGGACTTTAACACATCAAAAATCATGATTCTTGCTGTTCCTTGAAACCACTTTCTTCTAGTCTTCCCTTTCTCAGACAGTAATATAATTCTAGTTGTTCAGATCAAAAACCTTAGAATCCTATTTCTCCCCAAATTCCATCAAATTCATCAGCAAGTTCTAGCTTTCCTGTCAAAATACACATAGAAGAGCTGGGTGTGGTGGCACATGCCTATAAGCCCAGCACTCAGGGAGGCTGAGGCAGGAGGATTGCCATGAGTTTAAGGCCAGCCTGGGCTGCACAGTGAGTTCAAGGCCAGCCTGAACTACACGGTGAGGCCCTGTCTCAAAAACAAAACAAAATAAACAAATAAAAAACCCAAAAGCACACACAGATGCTGACCACTTCTACCTCCATTGTACCTCAGTGACCCAAGCTATCACCACCATTTGCTTGGATTACTGCAATAGTCTCCTCTCTGGTCTGTCAACCTTCCAGTCCTGCCTCTTTCCTGTTTAACGCCTGTTTTAAGACTTGAGGAGATAATATAGTGCATGATACAATCAGGAATACTTAGGTAGCTTGATGAGTCTGGAATGCTGGGTACAGATTGGATTTGTGGTGCAGTGAAATATGAAGCCAGATCCTGGTAGGTCCTATAGCATGCTAAACAACTCGGACTTCATCTTGTGGAGTGGAAATGCACTGAAAGCCTTTTAGGAAGGGGAATAACATGAGTGTGCTAATGTTTTAGGAAGCTCATCTGAGCAGGCAGTGTGGGCAAAGGGGTAGACAAGAAAGAGATCGCCTTCCATACCCTACACACTCAGATGTCACTTTTGCAATGTATTTTTCTGGGTCCTTACCTGCTTGAGAATAAAGGCAAGGTTCAGTAAGAATAAAGGTTCCATTCAAGGGTAACTGTGATTATCAAGGGTAACTGCAGATAAAAAGAGGGCTTCCTTCTTAGCTCTGACAAACATAAAATAGGGACAATGCTGTCATAGGCTCCCACTAAGATGATTAGGTAAGCAGCTTAACTCTTTGGACTACAGTTGTCCAGGGGAACAGGACTGGACGATTTCCACTCTCAATTTGTGCTTTGGAGAAGCATCTTTACCTCTAAACTCATTTGGAAATAGAAAAATGGAAAAAGTTAGTAATTAAATTCCAAATAACAGGACTTCTCCATGATTCTTGAGACCTGGTTAGTAGCTAAGCCATGGCCAAAATATTTCCATATCACTGTCCTATAGGGGTCTTATATCAACATTTTGTGGACTGTTGATTTCGCTTGGAGCAGTCCTAAAAGATATATCTATTCACAAACTTTCACTGGTTGCTGTTTGATTTAGGGCAGCCAAATGATATTAACATTTATCTTGAACGGCATTAATTTTCTATGCAATTTGGTGAGTAGCCTGTTTCTCAGATAATTATGAAATATTCAGATAAAGAAGGAAGACCAGGGCCGGGGATTTAGCTCAGTGGTTCCAGAGCCTGCCTTGGAAGCGCAAGGTCCTGAGTTCAATCCCTGGTACCAAAAAAAAAAAAAACCAAAAAGAAGGATGGCCAAATGGTTATGGTGAAATGGAGTCCTGATTGCTTACTAGTAGTGGCAAAGAAATTCTACACTTCAGCGGTACATTTGCCTCCAGTGGGAGGAGGGCAGAGTCCGTGAAGACAAAATGAGTAGAGTACATGCTCCTTTCATCCTGAACACGACCTGCTGTGGGCAACAACTCTGAAGAGACACCATTGCAGGCCAGGTGGGAGGTGAAGGAAACAGGTTCAGCAGTTTGCCCACAGCCACACCAAATTCCCACTAGGCATCTCATTCTAGAGATCACGCTTTGATTCTGCTACATGTTTGGGGAAAAGGGATTGAATTAGCCACTGTCACTCAGGAGAGTGATCTGGGATCTGAGTTTAAGACTTGTGATACAGTCACTGGGCAATGACTGTGCTGGCAGAATCTTCTATTTCAACCTGACTCTGCCAGGACTGACCTTACTGCTCAATGCTGTTTCAAATCTGAGGGGTCTAAGGGATGTGGGTGAGGCAGGCACTGCCCTTTGCGGCTGTGTCCCTGCAACCCACCTTGTTGAGGAGGTGCAGCAGGGCTTCCCGGAGGCAGCAGTGCCTCATGTAGAAGCTGATGATGGCCAGGTTGGTGCTATAGTTGTGCAGGTAGTACAGACATTCTTGGTAGTAGGTGTTATTCATGATCTTCCCTTCAGGAATCACCTCCAGGGAGAGGCTCTGGGTTCGAAGGGTGGCTTCCAGTTCCCTCAAGGTGGCAAAGTAATCATCATCTTGCTGACAGAAAAATGGAGATCAGTTAGTCCTCAGCAGCCACTGAATAGCACCTCTGAAGGATATTTAACAAATGTGGTAAAATGCTCACATTCCAGTTTTAAGAGTAGAAAAATAGATGGATATACAATTCTGTATATTACCTGGGCATGGTGCGGTACATAAATGTAATTCTAGCATTCTGGGAGGCTGAGGCAGGAGGATCACAAGTTTGATCCCAGCCCAGGCAACTTAGTGAGACACTGTCTCGAAGTAAAAGTCAAAAGGGGCTGGGGATGCAGTTTGGGGTAAAGGCCCTGAGTTCAATCCCCAGTACTGCCAAAACAAACAAACCAAACCAAACAAACCAAAAACCCCAGAAAATTTACCAAAATCTTTTTTATTTTTGCAATAGGGTCTTGCTTTGTTGCCAGGCTGGACTTAAACTCCTGCCTCAACTTCCTGAGTAGCTGCGAATATAGACATGTACCACCATGCCTGGCTCTAACCAAAATTTTAATACTAATTTGGTTATGAGATTATAGGTGATTTTCATTTTTTTAAAAAAATGGTTTTCTGGGGCTGAGGATTAGCTCAGTGGCACTGCACCTGCCTCACAAGTGCAAGGTCCTGAATTCCATCCCCGGGACAAAAAAAAAAAGCTTTTCTGTGTTTTGTTTTGTTTTTAAAAGAGGGGGGCTCTTTATTTTTTTTTGGTACCGGGGATTGAACTCAGGTCCTTGTGCTTGCCCAGCAGGCGGCGAAACCACTGAGCTAAATCGCCAGCCCTTTATTTCTTATCTAGCCATACATAGTTACTTATCTAACTCTATGTAATGAAAAAAGGGAAAAATACCAAGCTGGCAAACTCTGAGCTGGAACTGGCACTGTCAGCTGAATTTGACACAATCCTTTTCCCAGGGCCTGAGTGCTCCTGCACTTCCCTCCCACTCTGCCTGCTTGGCTCTTACCAAGGAAATGAGGGGCCTCACTGTGGACTCCAGGTACTCAACCACATCCTGTACCAGCCTCGAGCCATGATTCAGCTGATTGAGGTCAAAGGGGGGCTTCAGAGAGCGACTGAACTTCTCCCGGGCTGCAGTGAGGTTCCCAGCCTTGAGGCAGGCCATGCCCCAAGCATGCCATGCCCCAGTGGAATCAAGCCCAGTCTTTGTGGAGACCTGGGAGAAAAATTACTTCCTTTAGTGAGAGTTACCACCATCCATCCATCCTGAGTCTCCCAGAGACTGATTCCATTTCCTTTAGCCACCACCTCCTGGCCACCCTGCCCGCCATCATCCCCATGCTGCCAAACTGGTTATGCCCTCAATACCTCCCTGTGGTCAGGAAAACGGAAACATGGCAAGACTTGTTTGCAGGGCTAAGCAAAGGCACCTCACTACGGTGGGGTAGAAGTACCTCGACTCCCAGTTGGTAGTACTCAGCTTCCAGAAGCTGGTTCCTTAGCCTGGTGACTGCAGCAGGCTGCAAGATTTGATCTAGAGATGGCACATGGCGATAGGCAGCAGCAACTAAAATATTCAGCACATCCACCTTGCTGATATAACTACAGAGAAGAAAAGGACAGGACAATGAGGTTACATAGAGTCTTACTAAGACTACCTGTTACTAAAAGTTTTCTATTTCATTTTTAATGTGAAATGTGATAATGAGAATTGAGAAGTATATAGCAAGTAAGGGGTGATCAAAATACACAAGGAATGTTTATATTAAAAAAATTTATTACAGGAAAAAACTCAATGGCATTAATTCCCCTCAAAATACTACCCCTCACTGGAAACACGCTTATCCCGTTGTTCTTGCCACCTTCTGATGCAGTTCTAGAAGTTTTCTTTCATGTGTCTATATGAGGTGTGATCAAAAATATGGTGAATGTGGCTGTCAAGTGCCAGCCAATGGAAAAGCAGGCTTGTAAAACATTACAGTGTTTCACTGTCCATCTTACTCATTGAATCTGGCACCCTGTGACTTCTGGCTCTTCCCCAAAATCAAAATGACTGTGCAAAGTAAAGTTTGAAGTGATTTAGGACACTGAGGCAGCCATGACAGCACAACTCAAGATTTTCATTAAAGCAGACTTCTAGAACTGCTTCAGAATGTGGCAAGAACGATGAGATAAGTGTGTCCAAAGTGAGAGGGAGTATTTTGAGGGGGATTAATGACAATGTATCTTTTACTGTAACTTTTTAAAAATTTAAGCATTGACCATTGGTTTTGATCTGACCTCATAGGTACTATGAATGAAAGCTCTGAAGGTGAACTGTTTGAATCTCAGTGCCATTGTTTAGTAGCTCTGTGTCCTGGGGCAGTTTAGCTAACCTTTTGGCCTCAACTTACTCAACCCTAAAATGAATATAATATCCAGGAGTTTCCAGGATAAAATGGAATACCCCAAGGAGAAGAGCTTAGGATAGTATCTGTAACTTTTTTTTTTCCCATTAAGTTTATTGGTACATTTTCAGTATAAAATACAGTTACATTCATCATTGGGATCTTGTACCTTTACATGATGTATCTTGATTCTTTTTTTCCCCCTTCCCTTGCCCTCCCTTCACCCCCTCCACCCTTCCCTATTTGCAAAGACTTTGTTTCCAGTTTTTTCCTTTTCTC
>NW_004624734.1:33149499-33222288 GCF_000247695.1 Heterocephalus glaber | reverse complement strand
GGCTCACCTTCTCTGCCCTAGGAGCTTGGGATGGCAGCGGGGGAGCTTCTTTCTGGGTGCTGGGACAGACTCACCTTCTCTGCCCTAGGAGCTTGGGATGGCAGCTGGGGAGCCTCCTTCCGGGTGCTGGGACCAGCTCGCTTTCTCTGCCCTAGGAGCTTGAGATGGCGGCGGGGGAGCTTCTTTCTGGGTGCTGGGACCGGCTCAGCTTCTCTGCCCTAGGAGCTTGGGATGGCAGCGGGGGAGCCTGTAACTTTTTTTAAAAAGCACTTATTAAATGTTAATTTTTTGAGTAGGGATGTTCAGAGTTTCTATTTGTGTCAAGGCCTTTGCATTGAACGTTGAGGGCTCACAAGTTGTTTTTCAGACCTTGGAACCCTAATTTGGAAAGGTTCTCATATCACTACTATATCCTGCCACTTCTAGTCTGTCTCTTGGATTTGACATCCTTTCTCTGGGCTCCGTATGGACCTTTCTTACAGCCCACTATGATTGCCTTCTGTGATCTTACTCCTGTCACCTAAGGATTATAAAAATCTTATTAAGAGAGCCCGGAGGGCTGGACCATTCTGTCTGGTGTTGCTGGAAAAGCCCAGATTAACAATTCCTGAATCTTGAGTCATAATTCTACCAAAAATCTTGTGGATCCAGATTAGCCACCAATTTCTCAGGAACCTCAACTTTGTAAAGTGTAGAGAAGCAGATTTGGAACCATCATATATTTGTACATTTGGAAAATGAGACTATTTGAAATAGATGATGGGAATTTTGTTTGTCAACACATATTTATTTGTTTGTCTACTAGAAAGGGGCATGAAATAAAAGCACTAGCATACTCTGCTAACCAAGAGTGCTTAATTTGTTTGCATGGCCACACACATGAGAGATAAATCCCCTCCCATCTATCAGTAAAGTGGTGCAAAGGTAATAGTTCTCCATAAGGAGTATGTCTGAATGCAAGGTGGGGAAGAAAGAAGGTATAATTTGAAGCCACAGCTGCACCTGTCAAGGAAGCCCATGGCACCATGGAGTGGGTGACAATCCCATTGAAGTAGGGCCTTCTTTTATTTCTGCTGCCCTCAGCCTAAAGGAAATATTTCCTTTATCTATCACAGATTTTCAAAGACATATAGAACTTGATGTTAAATTTGTTTACTCCTCAATTTTTCTTTTGCTATGCTGGGCACCAAACGCAGTCCTTGTACATGCTACACAAGTGCTCGACCACTAAGATATACCCTCAGCCCTCTTTTTTTTTTTCCAAAAAGTAGATGTTATCTCATGTTACTAATATTTGAGATATATTTTTATTTTTGCCCTAAATCTTTCTTCCATGTTTCTTCTGTTTGCTGCATTTTGCTCTATCAAGAGGTTTGTGCTTTTTTTTTTCCCCCCGTCCTTCTATCCCATTACAGTAATTTGGTAGATTTTTGATTTTTGCATAGTTATTGTTGTCTAGGGGAGTGCTGGGGATTGCTTAACACATGCTGTACCTGTGAGCTTATCATCAGCCCTTCATATTTGTTTGTTTATTTATTTATTTACCTGGGTGTTGCTATGCTGTCCATACTGGCCTCAAACTTCTGTGCTCAAGTCATATTCCTGTCTCAGGCTCTCAGGCAGCTGAGGCTACAGGCACATGCGACCATACCTGACTTTTCATAGTTACTTTAAAAACTTTATTTAGCATATGCTTATATTTTCATTTAGCAACTTGAAAAATGATGTAGGACCCATTGTCTATTATAAAATAGTGAAATTAGCTCCTTCACACTTCCTCCTACTTTTGTCCTGTCTCCATCTGCTTTTCTCAATCTTCTGGTTTTGGTTAATAAAAATAATAACTAACATTTTTGGAGTGTATGTTATGTACCAGGCTCATTTCTTAGCCCTTGTCATGGATAATCTCATTTTATTCTCCTAACAACTATGAGGTATTATTGTCATTCTCATTTTACAGAGGAGGAAACCGAGGCCCAGAGGCATTAGCTGGGCTATGGCAAGTTCTATAAGCAAGGATCTGAGGACTGTATTTATATTTCAAAGACAATTATGCTCCCTACTCCTAATCTGGTTAGGACTGGTACTGGGAACATTCGGCATGAATCATGAGTCTGAGTGGATGAGCTGGGAATTAGTTTTCATTTTCAAGTTAATGAATGGAGTCAAAGCAGGTTGTGCAGAAACCTCAGGGAGGCCCACTCACATCTTTTCCACAGACGTGTCCACTTTATAGCTTAGGTTCCTAGCATGGCCTACCATTCTCCAACCATTCTCCAAGGTGCTGTTACAGATCCAGAGCTTCCTGAGGTCATAGTCAGGGCTTGGGTGGAGCTCTGTGCAAGGCTAATCCTTGGACATTCAAGGAGGACACATTTCCTTTAACAACCAGAAAGATCCACTCTCTCGAAAGGTGCTTCCCTAAATGATTTTAACTATAGATTAACCAGCAAGTCTTTGCTTTCTTTTTGATGGAGGATAGCTAGAGAAACTGCTTTAAGGATACACGCTGGGAAAGAGAAGAACACAGGCCAAGAAGACAGGGTGAGGAAGATCACTTGTGAAAGAGCAATAGTATTTCATCAGCATCAATGTGAGATGCAACATTTTACACTTACAGTTTACCTCTGACATGTCTTGTCAGAAGATGGGGGAATGAAAAATCATAATAGGGTCAGAAGGAGCAGCTACCACCATGTAAAAGGATGGAGACTCATATACCTGTCACAAAGAGCCAAGTCCTGGCTCTGGCCAGCCTTGACAAACATCATCTTGGCACTGAAGAGCAGCTGTTTCATGATGTCTGTGAGCAGCCCCGCGTCCACCTCTGGGTTTGTGAGGCCCTTGGACAGTCTGCAGCAGTGGTCAATTAGCTGGTGACCACAGGCAACAATGTCCCGGTGCAGATTCAGGATGGCAATGCACAAGGAGGCGCTGGGAGCCTTGCCGGGTGATGGAAGGGAGAAATACACAGTGAACCCAAGGACCAGAGCATTCCCAAATGCAGCTGAATGCTGTAAATTTCCTTCTCAAAATGTAGAAAAGCCCTAGAAGACAGAGCCAAAAAGTCTACAGCAAAACTGAAGTGGAACTAAGCAAATTTCAGGTGTTCTAAGTGGCACTGCCAAAACACTGACTGCCACTGTCATTTTCTTGAACTGAAGTTCTCTAAAGAAGCCACATCTATATTGAAAGTCCTGCAGACTGTTTAGCTAACTAGAAAATTATGATTGTAGAGAGATCAAGGGCCAAAATTATGTTGGGCTCTCTTTAGTCCTTTTTTTGGTTTTACCCGGTTGGCCTCAAATTCATGATCCTCTTAACTCAGCCTCCCAAGTAGCAGGGACTGTAGGTGCACACCACTACACCTGGCTTCTTCAGGACCTTTTAATAGTCATTTATCATCGATTTCTGTATCTGACCCAACATCCTCATAACTACTAGGTAAAACTCTTGGACTATCCTAAAGCTTAGCCATCCTCTCATTCCTACCAACCCTAAAGTTAATGCTGCACAATAAAGAGTTGTGATTTGCACTGACATCTTACAGGTGCCATCTCTTCCATAAAGTTTTTTGTAGTTCTTCTTGTGCATTTCCTGAGACATTCCTTACATTCTGCCTTAACCAGTTTACTGGTCTTAGTTCCCATACTGTTGCTCAGTAAGCAAGGGAGGGCCAGGCTAGGTTCGCCTACCTCTGTATTTCTTGCCATACATATCCTAAAGAAATTTAAATAACCATGACATTTTATTGCTATTACCTGTTCATAGTAAAATTCACTCCGCACCAACTCATTTTCTTCCTTGTTCAGACTCAAAATCCATTCCACTTCAGCTTCTTTGGGGACTTTGACCACAGCCGAATATGGAAGGCTTTCAGTCTTCGAGCTGTCAGATGCTGAGAAGAGAATTGTCATTTGTGTGTCAGTTCCTGGTTGGCAGTACAGTCTGGCCTAGTCCAGTGACCTGGTGTCAATTGCTGACAGATATTGCTTCTTGTCTGAGGGTTCTTTAGCTTTCTATGATGCTTTTTGTTTCCCTTAGCAAACTCCATTAGGCATCTCAAATCTTCCCTAGACATAGACCTAGATAAACATCATAGTGTTTGTCACAATCATGTTGTTTCCCATAAGAGTACCTGAAATGTGTATGCATCTCAAATGGATGGCTGAGTCATTAGATACTCTAAAAACTAATGTGCTGATGAAGGACAGTAGCTAAAATACTAGCAGTGACTGCCTAAGGGGAAGAAGGGGAAGGAGGAAGGATTGGGTGGTAGGGTGGTGGTGAAGGGGACCTTGACAGGAAAGATTCTACTAAAAGGTAAGACCAAATTGCTGCCTTTTCAAAGCTGGAACCTAATGGGCCTGTGTGATAGGTTAACATGAACTTTAAGGGACATAGGTTGATAGGTCAAGAATTGTCTTTGGCAAATAAGTTGGCAACAGACACAAAGATAGAGCCAGTTCTAAGCATATAAACAAAGAATCACAGAAAATAGGTATTACCTTCTGGTTGGCCTGGATTCTCCTCTGGTGTACTAGAAACAGAAAGATAAATTAAATGCTTGAATCCTTCTTTTCCTCTTTAAGTGTATGGCACTGACATTTACTCATTTACTGAAGTAAGATACCAGGGAACCATCTATAACTTCTTTCTCCCCCTCATCTGTGACAGCCAATATCTCAGCATTCTGCCTCTTACACACCCTTTCACTTTTCCCACTTCTCTATATCCCTGCTTCAGTGAGGGCCTTCATTATTTATTGCTGGAGTCTGCAATTGATTCTCCATTGGTTTCCTTGACGCTGTCTACTTATTCTCTACTTTGCAGCTATAGCAAGTTTTAAAAAATGCAAACCTGGTCACATTCTGCTCCTGCTTTAAATCATTCAGTAGCTTTTAACTTCTCAGGTTAAAACTATTCTACATTCACAGTTCAGTAGACAAAGCCCTTTATGATTTGGCCTGGCTATTTCCTGAAGCCATGTCCTGCCATTCATTACCTGTGCTCAAGCTATAAAAGTTCTTTCTGTTTCACCACCAGCCCTAATACACTAAGTCCCATTGCCACAAGTCAGAGCCAAAGTCTAGTACCTGTATGAGGAACCTCCAGGTCAGCCCCAGCCAGTGACATCAGAGAGCAAGCACCAAGTTTTTGTGCCATTAAGTCCTCCCAATTCAGCTACCAGTTTTAAATCCAGGGTCCACTGACCAGCAACCCAGCCCCTCATCTACCTATGTACAGTTCCCCAAACCATCCACATTTTTCTCCTGCCTCTGCCTTTGCTGTTATTCCACCTGGGTGTGCTCTTTTTGGGATTTTCTGACTAACTCTTCATTCTCTAAGGCTGATCCTCCAGGGGTTACCTCTGAGAAACCCTCCTGACCACTGAGGCTAAACTGTGAGTGCTGCCACCAGTGCACTTACCCAATCACCTTGTGGTCTGTTTGTTGGCCATCTCCCCAGCAATATGGGGGCTCAGTCAGGGGAAAGTGATTATTGCTGAATGATTGTGGGTAAAAGAACCCCCATCTATATTAATTGACCATTTCAAATCTCAGCAGAATGGGGTATGGGTAATTTCTGTCCTCTACCTGCAGGAGGGAGGCAGTGGTATGCCAGGGTCACAGAAACTGAAGAAATATGTCTTCCTTCCTATGCCACTGTAATCACCATGGCAAATAACGATAAAAATGTTCATATTAAAATAAACACAAGCCAGGTGTGATGGCACATACCTGTAATCCCAGCACTTTGGGAGGCTGAGGCAGGAGGATTGCAAGTTTGACCCTAGCCTGGATACAGTGAGACCTTGTCTCAAAATAAAAAATTTAAAAAAATTTAAAAAAGGGCTGGAGGTATAGTAGAGGCCCTGGGTTCAATCCTTAGTGCCAGAAAACAAAACACCCCAGAAAAATGCTATTGAGCTGAATGTAAAACCATTAAATACAATAAAACATGGAGGGGCCGGGGATTTAGCTCAGTGGTTTCACCATCTGCTGTGCAAGTGCAAGGACCAAGTTCGGTCCCCAGTACCAAAAACAAAACAAAACAAAAACATGGAGAACTCAAAGTAAATTTGCTTTTGAATAGTTGCTTTGACCCATCTTCCTAGGTGCTTTAGGAGTCTTAGTTTCATGTTGGTTTGGTACTAGAAGTAGAAAAGGTTTAGTGACACTGAGCCAGTGAACATGATCTTGATCTGTCTTGTCAGAGGTATGAGCAGTTGGTGAAATGTGCAGGTGAATTATGTGTAGGAAAGTACGAGGGCTTGTCTATTGTGGGTAATAAGTCAGCATGGCTACTCAGATCAGAGCTGATGCAATTGATGCCCAAACAACCAGCAGGCGTGGACACATCCCTTTGAGTCAGATGAGACCCAGTGGCTAGAAAATAGGTAAGGGGTGAAGATCAGCGGCCTTAGACCAGAGAAGGGCTGAAGAGGCGAGTGTCCTGATTTCAGATAATACAGCATGCAAGAACTATGAACACTGCTTCCTCTTAACCCTACTTCCTCTTAGTAGTTTCTGTGACTGTTGGGGTTTAGATCTAAAATGTCCCCCCAAAAGCCCGTATGTTCAGAGGTGGGGCTTTTGGAAGTGATTGGATAATGAGGGCTCTGACTTCATCAGTGGATACATTGATGAGATCTTGCTTTGATGACACTGTTGGGAGTTGATGGACATAGGAGGCAGGGCCTAGTGAAGAGAGTAGATCATGGGGACATGAGCTTGGGAATTATATATGGTCCCTGGCCCCTTCTTCTCTGGCTCTTTCCTTTGTTTCTGCTTCCTGGCTGCCACGAGGTGAATAGCTTCCCACCACGCCTTCTGCCATGATGTTTCTGCCCTTGAGCCAGGTGACCATGGACTGACCATGGACCTCTGAAACTTGTTTGGCTCTACTGAAAAGGAGCCAAAATAAATGCTTTTTCCTTTAAGTCGATTTTCTCATGTATTTGGTCACAGCAACACAAAGCCGACTCACACAGAAACCTAGAGTTTCACTGTAGAGTTAATGGCACTGCAGAGTGAATGTTAATATTTCAGCAAAGTGTTCCAGATTTGAAACACTCTCCACAATGAGACTCCCCAAAGTGTGAGGCCCTGGGGGAGGGTGCAGTGGTCACTAAGAGTACAAGCCCTGCTGCAGGACACTCACTCTTGGTTGTAGTAATTGTAGCACTGGTCACACACGCGAGTAGGGTTCTCTCTGCAGCCTTCCACCACCATTTTCTTAGTGGAGCAGGAACTGCACACCAGCCGGCCACAGCGGCGACAATGATGACGCCTGTTAAACTGAGGAATGCCAGTGGGTTCGAAGGGAGAAGGAGGAAGTGAAGATGAGACTCCTGTTAGCCATTTACACTTGGTTTTAATCACCTGTGGCTTATTAGGAACACCAGGTACAGTGCTCAGGCCTCTGTTGAAAATGAACCTCCCAGTCCTTGCCCTCACAAAGCTGATGTTTTTTGGGGGGTTTTTTTGGTACCAGGGATTGAACTCGGGTCCTTGCGTTTGCGCAGCAGGCGGTGAAACCACTGAGCTAAATCCCTGGCCCAGGCTGATGTTTTAAGATATCACTTAGCTAGTGGGCAAAGGTTCCAAGTCATGGTCAGTTTTGCAGTCAACAGCTCCTGACCAGTTTTATTTGTGTGTGGAGGCAACATTGGAAACAGCAAAAAGTAATGAGAAAGTGACTTTCTGAGCCAGTGAGGATCACATTTTTACATGACATTGATGATGATGAAAAAGTAACCTTTTTTCAAATGTTTTAAAAAGTACTGCCTCATTTCATTGTAAGAAGTTGATAGACATCACATGCCTCCTTTATAGAAACAGCCATAGAGAAATCACATCACCACTGTTTTCATTAACACTGAGCTAATCTGCCAGGCAGATACTACACTAAGTGTGGTAACATTTGTCACTGTATTTAGTCTTAACTCCATAAGCCAATCGATTTATCATCCCTAGTTGGTAAGTGGGTACATGAGCTTGAAAAAGTTTTAGTCATATTGCTATTAGGAGGCAGATCCAGGATTAGGAAACAGGTCCTCTTTCTCCTGAGCCAGCACATGTAACCACTAGTAGCTTATTGTGAAAGATACAGGAACTAGAAATACGATCTTGACATTTGGTGTTTCCTCCTCCAATTTTTCTCATTATGTCACAAGAATTGGAAAGATTTTAAAATTTAAAGCTATTTGTGGATGTCTACCACTTAAGTCCAGAAAATACACTCTGGTAAGGTCAAAGGTGAATCCAAAGACTTAGGTTTGACAGTTCTTCTGAATATGCTGTTATCTTCTGGGGAACAGGAGATGACTATAAACTCAGGTTCTTGACCTGGATCTCTCCCTTCCTTTCCTGCAGTGATCTGAGGACACCGCCACTTACCATACTGAAGTGCTCCTTGTGACAGACCATGCAGATGCTCTCAGTCTCATCTGGCACCCACTGGTGCCTGGCAGGCGGTGTCACTGGGGGCACAAATTCCAGCAGGGGCTGACTGTGAGGGAAGCTCCTCTCCCCCGGGCTAGGTGAATGCACAATGGAGACACCTGTGATCCAGGGGTCAGAGTTAAGGGTGATCAATATTCCAGCTTAGAATGAAGAGGAAGAATAGCATCTCATCACTTTACAAAGCCCTACTGAAATAACAGATCCAGTTGATGATTATCAATGGCTGCTTCTGTCACAAAAGAGGCAATGGGACATTGTGTGCCTTTTTGGAAAGGTACAACAAAACCTATCAAATATAATTATTAAAAGATAGTAACCTGAATTAAGGCAAGCTTCTAGATTTAACTAACAGTGTACAAGAAATTCAGGGATCATTAGATTGTCAGCAGGAGGCAACCAGTTGTCAGGCATTGGTGGTTTATGCCTGTAATCCCAGCACTTGCAAGGCTGAGGCAGGAGGATCACTTTCAGTTCAAGGCCAGCCTCAACTACATAGTGAGCTCAAGCTCACCCTTAGTCAGTGACAGCTTGTCTCAATTAAAAAAAGAAAAAAAAGGGAGGCAACCAGCAAAATCCAGCATGTGGGAGGCTGTATGAGGCAAATAACCTACTTTCCTTCATAAGATAAAAGAGGTGGGGAGAATAAAAAGAAGAGGGACCTATTGATTAAAAAACATGGAAGAGATATTTGAGCCAAATGCCACACGTACACATTATTTAGATTTTCATTCTAGAAAAAGCAATCATAAAAAAAATCTTTTTGAAACAACTGGGGAAATTTGAATACTGACTGGATATTTCATAGTAATGAGGAATTATTATTCATTTGTTTTTAGGTATGATAGATATTTAAAAAAATAAAAGTCCTTCGATTTAAAATTTATACTGAAATATTTATAAATTAATGATATATGTGACATTTTCAGCAAGATAATCCAGTAGAAGGATACAGGTATAGATGAAATAAGAATGCTCATCATGAGATGATAATTATTATAGCTGGGTGATTAGTGTGTGAGGCTTCAGTATACGATTCTTTTTTTTGTATATTGCAAATTTTCCCTAACAAAAAGGTTACACACACACACACACACACACACTCTCACACATACACACACACATACACACACAAACATATGCACCTGCCAAAGTTGCTCAGGCTGCCTTATGCAGGTGCATGAAGCTGCTCATACACCTGCTGGCCTGGGTCCTCCCCTCAGGTCTGCTGGTTGTTGTGAAGCATGGCTACCGAACGCCATAGTCTTGGCTTTATAGTAACTAAGGAAATTTCATCTAGCAGACCAATTTTAGCTAGTTACAGAAAAAGGGAACTGAAAAACAAAGTGACTCTTAGGAATACCCAGAAAAAAAAGCCTTCCCACCCCCAATCCTGCTGGCCCGATCATCTAGCAGAACAACTGCTGGGCCACTTTTGAGGGTAGGCCATGGCGCAGGGGCTGGAAACAGGAGAGGCAGGGTGGTGAAAAGGCGGACTAAAATGTGGCCGAGACATTTTTTTTTGGTACTGGGAATCGAACTCAAGACCTCCCAGTTGCCAGGCAGGCATTGTGCTGCTGAGCTACATCCCTGGCCGATGACTTAGGCTTTTAAGGACCTTGTTTCTTGTGTAGGTTAACAGAATTCACACGAAGGCTAACTACAGTCAATTCTCACGATTCGAAGTTTCCATATTTGTAAATTGGGTGGTTTGCTAAAATCTATGTTAATACATGCATTGTTTCATGGTCTTTAATGGGCATGACCATAGTAGTGAAAATTTTGAGTTGCTCAGGTCTTACTTGAAACTGTGGTGATACTATGGAAGACACTTTCCATATTTGCTTCACTTCTTTCATTCTAGAATAGGCTAAGTTAGCTCATATACAAATGCTATCTGATATGATTTTGGGAATAATACTCTCTATAAGAAAAGATGGCATGTAAGAGCCCACTATATCTTGTCTCAGCTTTCATGTGACAGTGAGCAGAGAATGGAGGAGCAGGTAGTGGAAGAAGGTCTGGTTCTAGGCCCAAGTATGGAGTTAGAATCCCAATACTGGCACCCAAGAGATAAGTCAATTCTGAGCCTCCTCTTTTGTAAAATAATGGGTACAGTCTACTAGGATGAGTTTTTTGTTTGTTTTTTTGGGTACCGGGGATTGAACTCAGGACCTCATGCTGGCCAGGCAGGAGTTGTACTACTGAGCTACATCCCCAGCCCTATGATGAGTTATTTTTAGGATTTAAAAATGTAATCAATGTCAAATGTGAGTGTGTGGGGCCGGGGATGTAGCTCAGTAGTGCCGCTGCCTGCCTCACAAGCTGAAGGTCCTGAGTTCGATCTCTGGTACCAAAAAAAAAGAAAAAAATGTGAGTGTGTGTTTCCCCTTGGAGCAATGGTTCAGGATTAATTTAGTGTTTGGAGAGCCTTTATATATTATTGTAAATAATGAGTTGATTATATGTCAAATCTCCTGTGATATACAAGGCTAGAATGAACCATGACAAAAAATTAATAAAAAGTATTATAAATGTAAATGCTAAAAGAGGCAAATGAATCAGAAAATTAGAATAAAGCAAAAGTGAACTGAAGGTAATTCTCAGAACTAGTTCTTACCAGGAGCAGTAGCAGCAAACTCTGCTGATGATGATCTACATATGGTCTCAGGGTCGGAAGCCTGATGAACAATTTCCTGGAGGTGAATCACAGAATCTGTTGAGAGAGAAAATGCTGAAAAAATATTGGTCTACTGTAAGCATGTTTATTCACTGTACTAACCACTTGTTCAAAGTACTGCTGGCTTTCCTGATGTCACACCACAATTTTACCAGGCATAAAGGAAATGGCAGAGGTACTTCTAAACTAAGAATATATATGTGTCTTAAATTCCTAAAAATATAAGCTATGTTTAGGCACATGAAATAATGGAGCAGACACTAGCATTTTACAAAATAAATCTAATGGGGGCCGGGGATTTAGCTCAGTGGTTTCGCCACCTGCTGTGCAAGCACAAGGACCCATGTTCAATCCCCGGTACCAAAAAAACCAAAAAAAACCCAAAAAAATTTGGGCCGGGGATTTAGCTCAGTGGTTCCACCACCTACCTCGCAAGCGCAAAGTCCCGAGTTCGATCTCGGGTACCAAAACAAAAAACAAAAAACAAAATAAATCTAACAATGGCCAGAGGAAAGCAGAAGACCCTTTCCATACATATTTCGTTTCTTTCATTCTATAAGGGGCTGTGTCAGCTCACATACAAATGCTATCTGATGTGACTCTGGGAATAAAACATACTCTCCATAGAAAGGATGGCAAATAAAGAGTCTACTATATCAAAGCTAGACAGAGATAATTTCCAGTATATTTGGTTCTCCAAGCCTTTACGTTGTGATGCACACAATGATTATCGTCCTTCAATTCTGGTTAGCCTCCTACTTCTTTCAAGACCAAGATATATAAGAAAGGCCTATCTCCTATATAAGAAAGCATTATCTCTCCTGAAGTATACTCCTTTCACTCTTGATCAACCCAAAATAATAAAAAAGGAGAAAATTAAAACTAAGAATGCAGCATGGTATTTCCCCTCCATATAGAATAGGCATCTAGGATGCTAGAAGTTACCTGATCGTTTCTCCCTCAGAGGGTACGGGAGTTCCAGGGCTTTCCCTGCATATCTGGACAGCAGTGAGTCAACATCATCCATGGTGAAGCAAATCTCCTGTCCAGCCAGCAGCTGGTGCAGGGTCTGCACGGCCACAGTGGCCCAATCCACTTTCATGTTCATCAGCAACTGCTCCAACATGAGCAAGGGGTTGGAGGACAAGTGGGAATAGCTGGCCCGGTGCTGCTCAGGCAGGGTCAGTAGAACCTGTTTGTGGAATAGATCCACAGAGTTAAGAAAGTAGTTCATACATTTCAGAAGAAACGTGAGGTTCTAACTGGGAAGGGGAAGAGTGCCAGAGGTCAAAAGGCCCATAGTGCTACAGCTACTGGCTAGGATTCTCTTAGAAAGCAAGGCTGAATTCCCTTCCATCGAAATCCTGCAGGTGGCAATCAAGAAGTATCTCTAGTACCTTCACATAGTCAAGGGGTTGGATGGGCTGGGGAATCTAGCTCAGTGGTGCCACCACCTGTCTCGCAAGCACAAGGTCGTGAGTTCGATCCCCGGTAGCAAAAACAACAATAACAACAACAACAATAAAAACCCAAAAAACAAAGGGGTTGGTAATCTTTTTCTATCAAAGGTCAGATAGTAAATATTTTAGGTTTTAGGACCCATAAAACCGTTATGCTCTGCCAATGCAGTATGAAAGCAAATATAGGCAAATATATAAATGAATGGACATACCTGTGTTCCAAGAAAACTTGATTTACACAAACATGCTGAAGACTAGATTTGGCCAAGAGGTGGTAGTCTGCTAACCCCTGGCCTAGACTCTCCAGGCATGGCTGAACTTTATCTGATCCTTAATGCCACCATTCTGTCCAAGTTAGGCTTTACTCAGAATGAGTAACACAAGGTGATGTCAGAGGCTGCCTATACCTGGTACCTCTAGTGTCTTATAAGCAAATCATGAATCTAACGATCACTAGGATTGAAATAGGTTCACTGGTTCTGTTCTGCTCACTACCAATTTTTAAGGGATTCCCCCACTTAGGTACAGTGCATCAAAAAAAAATTTTTAAAGGGTGTATCTTCTTACAGCCAAGTGCTTATATTCATGGCTTCACTAGCACTTGTTCTATTTGTGTTTTGGGAAAGTATTATAACTGTGAGGCAGAATCATTAGAAGAGTGAAAGAGAATCCCCCCTCCCTTTATACCCTCCTTCATTGGATTACTTTTTAGCTTGTAATTTCTTTTATTAGTGTTTCCCAGTTTATATAGCAAAGTTAAGGATTGATTACTTTGTCTATTATTACCAAGACAAATTAACTCTTTTCTATTAGTACAGATTAGTTTAGCAAGCAGTAGTTTTAAATTCGCATACCAGGATCCCTTTGCAAGATATTCAGTCCCTATCCCAAGACAAGTTTTAACTGGTTTGGGGTGGAGGTCAACTACAGGTATTTTTAAGAGTCCAAGTGAGGGTCAGTCATGGTGGTGCATGCACCTGTAATCCCAGCACTCAGGATCCTGAGGTAGGAGAATGCCATGAGTTCAAGGTCAGCCTGGGCTACAAAGTGAGTTCAAGTCCAGCCCGAACGACACAGCAAGACCCTGTATTAACCCTCCCTAAAAGTCCAGGTGACCCTAAAATATGGTCAGAATTGAGAAGCAATAACAAAACAGGTACCATGAAAAAGTTAAGAACAATTTGAGAAGCCCAGGTAAAATTCTCTTTGGAGGCAGGACAGTAAGTATGACAAGTTCTAGAAGACTCAACTAGGATATGGTGGGCTTCTAGGTTAAGATTTTATATATAGCACAGGCAAAGGATGCCAGACACTTGGCAGAAAAGCCACTGAAAGAGCAGGTGGTAGGGGCTCAGCGGCACCCCTATCAGGCATGCTTTCCCCAAAGCCACTTTCTTCCTTACCTTGGATCCCATGTAGAGTGCCTGGATTTCACTATGTCGAACAGAAGTCAGTTCTCCATAGAAGTGACTGGTGAGGTAGTTGGCCAAGAAGTGTGAGGTGTACAAGCTAGGGTGCTGGTCGAGGGACTGTTCTGTGACTTCAAGGCACATGGTGGGGTCAGGGATTCTTCGTAGGAGCTGTTGCAGGAGAAGGGTAGAGGAGGTGAGGCCTGCAAAAAGAACTCTCAGGCCAGCCTTGTTTGGTTTGAGAAAGGAATACTTAGGTGTATTCATTTTGGGCTAATCCTTTCTCTATATTCATTAATCACTAACTCCATTGTTTCAGAAAAGGAGCTATAGCTTTGATAGGACCAGAGTTGAGCATAATTCTGGACCCAGCTGCTCCACCTAGAACCTAATGCACAACTGAACACCTTCTACTCAAGATGACTGTAACTGACCGTGAAGGACACAAAGGAGGAGATCCTTGATTATAAATACGTTACATGGGATTCGGTATGAAAAAAGCCACCTTCTTTTCCTTCCCCAAATGAAAAATGGGAAGAATCAGAAACTTACCTGCAGAGCCTTTTCATGGTCTCTTCTTTCCAAAAGGTGGAGAAGATGCTTCTGATGTAAGCTGATTAAATGTTCCCTTGGAATGGGGTATAGGCAGCCCCAGTCCTCACACAGCTCATACTCCTGTAAGGAAACACAAATGGCTTCAACTCCTTCAAGTTACTGGCTTGTCACTTCTCTAACTTTTGTCTGATTTTTCTCAGCAGTGTTAAGTCTGCTAAGCCCCAGGAACATTTGGTAAGTACAGAACTGATGGGATTACAGTGAGATCATAAATAAAGGACTAGAGTAGCAAGGTAAGGTATGAGAATGACTGAAGCAGGCTGATACCAATTTCATTTTCCGCTTTGCTCTACTATAAGGAAGGGAAGCAGATGCCATATGGTGACTGTGTATCAGCCCTGGAGAAATGCTAAGGGAATGGAAAAACTGAGAAGACTGTTTAGTGGAGACAGCACCTACTCAACTCTTGACTGTAGCAGCATGAATGTGACAACCTAATGTTGTCAGACTCCACCATCCCCAACTCACGAACTCTACATTAAAGTTTCAGAGGATGGAATTCCAAGGACTTGGTCCAAATATTCCAACATGATGGTATACGTAATGCTCTTCCCACACCTCTGCCTGGGCTACCTTCTTCTGGATTCTTTAGTTCTCAGGCTGCGTCAGTGCCCTGCCTGAGCTCCCATGATCTGTCACCTGACACATTATATTGCAATGGCCTTAGGATGCATCTTACATCACTCCTCTCTCTGAAATGTGTGTCACTCCAGGGGAGGGACTGAAATTAATTATCTTTGCCTTACCACCACCTGGCACAGTAAACACTACACTCAGTAAACGTTTATTAAATGAATGAACATGTGAAAGAACATTAACATTTTGAACTATGGCACATCAGCTGCCAAAAGGTAGATAAAATTCTAGTTAACACTCAAATGGCCAATAAACAGAGGACAGACATTCACATTCATTTCTAACCATGAATACAAAAATTGAAACAATGGGATACCATCCTATTTTGCCATCCTTGGCAAAATGTGAAAAGTTGGACAATATAAAAAGTTGGCAAGGATATGGAGCAATAGGAAATGTGAAAAATTTCCCTTCTAGGTATACATTCTGTACCTAGTACACATTTTAGAAAAATGTCACATAAATGCAGGGGTCATTGTACAAAAGTGATATCTGTAATATCCTCTACCTTTACCTCTATGTTGGTGTTACAGTTTGGATCTGAAATGTCCCCGCAAAGTCTCATGTGTTTGGAAGGTGATTGGACCAAAGGGTGCTACACTCATTGGCTGATTAGTCCTCTGATGGATTCACAGTTCATATGCTGTTAGGAGGTGGGGCCTGATCAGAGGTGGCTCACTAGGAGCGTGACATGGAAGGGTGGATCTCTCCCTGGCTCCAGCTTTCTCTTTCTGCTTTCTGGCTGCTAGGATATGAGCAACTGTCCTCCTCTAGGCCTTTCCCACATGTCATTTCTGCCCTGGACCCAGCAGACCATGGACTGTAACCACAAGCCAAAATAAACTTCTCCTCCTTTAAATTGTGGATGATGGGTATTTTGTCCCTGCAACAACAAAATTGACAAAGACAGTTGTCAAATTTCACAATTAAGGAAAAGGAAAAAGAATGTGGCATAGCTATAAAAATGTGCATACTAATACACAGAAAGGAACCCAGACAATCAGTTAAAGAGTTGCAGCCCTAAAGGAGGATGAAAAAGGAAATGGTACCTGTGCTTCTAGAATCAAGCTCATGACAGAGGATGGGTCTGCAACACAGCAGCTCCTTAGGGTCTGCCAGTCACACCATGCTGGAGGTTCCTGCAAGCCTAGAATCTAAGATAGGAAAATTAATCAAATCACATGACTGCTTCTCCCTCGTGAACAAGTCTCTGATGTTTCAAGGGATCTCTGCCCCAAGTCAGGCTATCAGACCCTGCCAGGAAAGAGGACAAAGACAGCAAATGGGCCAAAGACTGTTTCACGAGGAGAGTGAAGTTCTCCAGGAAGTAACATCAGGGAGCAAAGGCTGAATGGGAGGCCAGGATCAGGGCCTTTCACTAGTATGGTGAGTTTTCAGAGGCCTGAAGCTTGTCCATCTTAACCCATAAGATTCTTTTGGCTTGAATGGTCTATGAATCACTTTTCTTGCAGCATTTTAGCTTTGCATGAAAATTGCTGAAGAGGTGTGAAAAGAAAAGCCCTTTCTTCTGCCATTTTCATTTTCCCTCATAAGGCTCTAAACTGTTCTGTTCCAAGGACCCAGGGGAAATTAGCATATATTATACACATATGTGGCTGAGCCGCCTGAATTTGTCTCCCTAAGCCTCTTCAGCTTGGATGTAACAAGCGTACCACAAGAATCTTTCACTTTTGAAATTGTCACAGCCATGCACCCTTTCAAAATGACTCTTAAAATTTAGTTGAAATTAAGTCTTTAAGAGGTCATATACACAAAACATACATGGAGCTCAAATATACATATGAAACCTTTAAGGACTGCAGAACACCATTCTGATGTTAATTTTGTTATTATTATCCTTGCTTGATGCAAATGTATTTAAAATAATAAGAGTAAATAACACAGAAGCCAGACAAGAGGCCTTCTCTGTTCATGTAAAAATAGAAGCCTAATGCATAGCAAAAGCCAGGTCTACATTTCTGTTTCTTTTCTTTCTTTTTTGGGGGTGGGGTACTGAGGATTGGACACAAGGCCTTTGCAATGAGTCCTTGTTTTCTCTCTCTCTCTTTTTTAGTTTTTTGAGATAGGGTCTTGGTATGTGGTTCAAGTTGGCCTTGAACTATGTAGCTTTGCCTCAAACTCATGGTGATCCTCCTGCCTCAAGTCTCCTTAGTGGGACTGTGCCACCATACCTGGTTTATTTTTGCTTTTTAAATTCTGAGACAGAGTCTATCTAAAATTTAGTAGCTAAATTGCTTTGTCTGGGCTCAAATTTGGAATCCTTCTGCCTCAGCCTCTCCAAGTGCTGAATTACAGGCATGCACCACCAACATGTGCTTCTTAAAATATTCCATGATATGAGGTTAGGCTGAGGTCTGTCACAGGGTAGAAGCCTGTTTCCCTCTCTTGATGCTGGGGCCCATACCTTCTGATATACTTGAAACTCCACCTGCTTCCTCTGCAGCTCAGACTTTAGTCCTTCTTGGACAGCTGTGTCTGAAATGCAGTAGGCCAAGATCTCCAGGCATGACTCCAAGGGCCACCGATCCAAAAACCGTAGGGCCAGCTGACTTCTCAGAGATGCATCCTTCACAGGAAACAGGTATTGCCAACCTTCCTTGTCTACAAGACAAAAAAGATGGGCCAGGGATTTAGCTCAGTGGTGCCACCACCTGCCTTGCAAGCACAAGGACTTGAGTTCAATCCCCGGTACAAAAAGAAAAAAAAAAAAAGATGCCCAGAGGCAACAAACCTAACATTGGAAGAGTTCAAAACCCCAAGTTACTTTTTTTTTTGGAGGTGGGAGGGGTACAGGGGATTGAACTCAGGACCAGGGGATTGAACTCAGGACCTTGGACTTAACAGGCAGGCGCTCATGCCGCTAAACTAAATCCCTGGCCCCAACACTAAGCACCCCCCGGGTATCAGGGATCAGGACCTTGCACTAGCAAGGCAGGTATGGTGCCACTGAGCTAAATCCCTGGCCCTCCAAGTTACTTCTTAAGAATGGCTCTGTTTGATCTCAAAACAGGAGCTTGGAAGATCTTTAAATTCCACGTGACTTTAACTGTTTTTTACACTTGGAACTAGTATATGACAAGGAGAGATCCTATGTGTTTCCTATATAAATCTGATCATAGTCACAGAACCTTCAGAAGGGAGGAGGAAGGAAGGACAAAGGAGAGGAGAGAAAAGGAAGGGAGGGACTCTGCCATGAGTCAGCATGTTTGGCATGCTGCGTGTATAGTACTCTCAAATTCATCAGCGTCACTTTAGTTTTCCCTGAAATTTCCACTCTGCATCACATATATCCACTTGAAAGTTATTTTAGGTAAACAATTTCTTTCTCTTGATATTCTGTCCTATTACTCAGTAGATCTCTCTCATATCCATTTCTTTGATATAATCTTGGAGTTACAAAAACAGACTCCAAGCAATTATGACTACAGCCTTTCCACATTCTTCAGGAAGGATTTTCTACTTTCTGAAGGGCAGTCGCGCCTCCTACATAAAAGCCATTCCTTCCCTCCAACACACCCTACTCTTGCTCTACCCTGGGCAGTGTCATAGGTCACTAGCTTTCCATTCTGGTTACATATCAAAATGTCCTGGGGAGCCTTCGTATGTATGGGTGGTGGGTATCAGGAACTGAAACCAGGGCCTTCATACTGAGTTACATCCCCAGCCCTTTTTTATTTTGAGGCAGGGTCTCACTAAGTCACTAAGTTGCCAGGCTGGGATCAAACTTGTGAAATCTCTTGCCTTAGCCTTCCGAAGTGCTGGGATTGCAATATGCACTATCACTCTGGACTTCCAGGGCAGTTTGGCCTGGCCCTCACTGGTGGACAGTTTGCCCACACCGGTCCGTGGTTTGTTTTGTAAATGAAGTTTCATTAGAATATAGCTATGTTTACTCCTTCATGCATTGACCACAGCTGCTTTCATGCTACAGTGGTAGAAATCAGTGGTTGCAATAAGGATGGCATAGCGTACAAAGACTTTACAGAGTTTGCTGACCCCTGTTTAAAAGTGATCCCTAGCTTCATCTCTTATCTTGGGCTTCTCAGGGCGGTACCCAGATTACTTGTTGTTTGTAGAATTTTAGAATGGTTCTGATATGCAGGACTGAGAATGCTGGTCACTGGTTATGAATGCCCATTCTAAGGTCAGATAGAGTTGGGTTCTAAGCTCTACTCACCACTTAGCATTCTGGGCAAGTTCTCTGACTTCTCTAAGCCTTGGTCTCCTTTCAGTAAAATGATATTACGTGGCATTTTTCTCTAGAGTTAATTATGAGAATTAAATGTAATGATAAACTCATAGTGAATGCTAAATATTATCATTACCACTAGCGAAAGAGAGAGATGTGGCTTTCTGCTCACCACATGCCACTGCACAGCTCAGGACCGCATCCCTTATGTTGCTCAGATCGTCCACATCTCGCCCGTACACTTCAATGAGCTGAAGGGCCCGGGGCCAATCTCTGGCCACAAGAGCTTCCTCAAAGGCTTCAGTCAGCACGTCCACGGCAAGGGGAGAATGCAGGCCCAGGAGCACAATAGAGAGCTTGGTCTGACCACACAGACTGGCTGTCAGGCTCTTTCCCTGTTCGGAGGACCCACACAGGGGCTCCCAGGCAGCCAAGAGGGAGGCCTCGAGCATAGGGAACTGTTCCAGGAGGTGCTCACACTCTCGGGCTATCTGCCCTGCAGTTAGAGGCACCTCCCTGCGTCCACGCAGCTCCTTCCATGACAAGCTGGGCTTGCTGACCTTTGACCCCTGGGAAGCCCCAAGGCAGGCTACTGTAGCCAGTAGCTTTGAGCAGGATTTAAGGAAGGCCAAGGCAGAGGAGGTGAGGGCTGGGGGTGATGAGTCCTTTGGGTAGGAGCAGTGCTTCTTCTCCAATGTGGGATTTTCGGTTGGCCTAGGGGAGCTCAGTGCAGAAACGGGAAGGTCATTCAGGAAGTGAGAGGTGTACTTCTGGGCCAGGACACCCAGGTGGCTCAGGAGGGATGATGTCTGCTGGTTTTGCAGAGAGGAGCAAAGAGCAAGAGGCTCACTGCAGCAGTCGATGATAACTTGTGGCACACTTAGGCTGAGACCCTCTTGGGCCAGAAGGGCTGCTAGCCTGGAGGGAGAGAAGCAGAGGGAATGCAGGACCTGAATACATGGACATCATCAACCAATCTTCCAATTTCTTTATGTTTATACAGCAAATGTAAATGAAAACAAGCAATTGTTGTTCCCCGCCCCCCGCCTCCTTTTTTTGGGCAACACTGGAGATTAAACCCAGAGCCTCACACATGCTAACTAAGCACCTACCTGAGCTGCATCTCCAGCTGTCTCTTTTTAAGACATGCACTCATGCATTCACGCATACACACACACACACACACAGACACACACACACACACACACACACACACACACACTAGCTTATTAGACATACCTGCCCTGTGCTTACTAACATATCTGGGAGATTTATCCTTACCCTCTACAGAGAGGATCATGATTTTTTATAGCTACTGAGCATTCTGTTATGTGGATTAACCATAACTTATTTTTTTTTTAATTAGTGGACAGTGGGATCTTCTGATCTGTTCTACATACATCACTTTTCATATAAGTTCCTCAACATGGATTGCTAGATCAAAGGGTATATAAATTTATAACCTTGATATTAACAAATTGCCTCCCCACAGAGGTTATACCAGTTTATATCCCACTAGCAATCCCTGCTTATTATCCTACAGCCTACTCAACTATTGTTATCAAACTTTTGCACTTTTACCTATATGTAAGTAAAGATTCATCCATTAATCTCATAGTTGCAATGGATGTGTTAGCAGTGGCAGGAGAAAAAAAGAAATACTGAATTTTAATGTATTGTATGGAATAAATGCACAGTAAGAACCAAGTATGGAAAAATCTCCACTCTCTATAGTGACCCCAAGCACAACCCCATGAGGTTTTGTTGATGAAGAAATCCACCAGCTCCCTTGGGGGTGCTTCCTACCTGTCTGGGGGAACTTGTCTCTCAAGCAGGAGATGTGACACAAGTTGGGAAGGACTCTGTTGCAGCACAACAAAGGGATTTCCTACCTTGACCTCCACGTGCTCTGCAAAGGTAAAGAAAGTGTTTATGACACTGACTGTAACAGTTCAGAGCCCTGTTTCCCAGGACCAATAAAAAAGTACATGAAGACAACATGGAGAGCTAGGTAAAGGGTATTCTGACATGATTCGTGCTAGGTAAAGGGTATTCCCAACATGACCCTGCCCACAAGTTTATCTACAGTTTACCACTGTTTTAAAGATCTCCAACTTAGACAAATCCAGTGAGCAGGTCCAGCCATAGGGAATTGACTCTTACTTCAGCCTGAATGAACTGCATGCTATAGAGGTTGAGTATCCCATATCCAAAATACTTGGGACCAAATGTGTTTTGGATTTTGGAATATTTGCATATACATAATGAAATATCATGGGAAGGGGATCCAAGTCTAAATATGAGATTCCTTTAGGTTTCTTTTACACCTTATACACATGGCCTGAAGGTAATTTTATGCAACATTTCTAGTATACCTGTATTTTAACTATAACGTGTCAAATGTGGAATCTCTCACTTACATCATCAGGTTGGCATGCAAAAAAGTTTGATTTTGGAGTGTTTAGAATTTCAGATATTCAAATTATTTATGCTTCCCCTGTACTTGTTCTATGCACTCAAATAAGAATCTGGTACTAAAGTTAAAAAAACTCGATTCCTCTATTGGGTACTCAAATCCACAATGGACCCAAGGTCTGGCAGAGATATTTATGAGTTACTAATCTCATGAGATTTTATTGAGAACTTCCATGTGCTATACAACTACACTTAGCATAACAATGCATAAAATGGAAAGAGATGAGTAAGAGAGGAGAATCTTACAAATCTGATATCCTCGGCTATTGCTAAATCAAGAACCTCTCTTTTTTTTGGACGGGGAATTGAACTCGGGTCCTTGTGCTTGCGCAGCAGGCGGCCAAACCATTGAGCTAAATCCCCGGCCCTTTCAAGAACCTCTTAATAGTCCACCATTCTTCTTCATTACTCTATATATTTTCAGGCCAGTTCTGACTTCTATTTCCTGTTTCTTGTTACTTACCAGGCTCAGAGCTCAAACTCTGAAGGAGAACAGCAGCCAAGGTGCTACAGTAACTGAAGAAGGTGCCCACGTAGTTAGTCTGTCTGCTGCCTGCTGAGGTCTGTTTGCCCAGATTCTTCTGGAGGAGCTGAGTCTGGATGTACACAGGGTGGGCTTCTGCCTCAGGAGCTTTCTGGGATGCCTGCTCCACCAGGGAAGAAAGCGGAGTATTCCTGGGCTCTGAGAGGGGTTATGGTATGGGAAGGGATACAGGCTTTAGTCTTTATATTCAGAACTGAGTCAATTTCTGAGCCAGTATGTAAAACTAAGGCTTCTGTATACTGCCTGGGGTATCATGTAGTTTGCATGCTACACTTACAAGGGAGACATAAAATCCAAATTTGGTTATTTGGAGAAGCGATTCTCGGCCAGGAAGGACTTTGAGTCTGAAGAAATCAGAGCATCAAGTTGGGTTTTCACTCTGGGCCTCTAGGGTGAAATAGCTTTATGAAGAGTACAGTAATCTCTTGGGAAGGGTTGATCAGTATTTACGAAGTACCTGCTGGGCATACTTCTCAACAGGAATGAGAACATGTATCAGCTAATGGAGGGTTAGCTATCCTTTTGATTAAGAGGAGTGGGGTCACAGGTGAAATTCAGTTCTGAGCTGTGCTCTGGCTGACTGTAGGGGTGCTGAGCCCAGTCTGCAGATCTAAGTGTCAGCTGCAAAGTACTCCTCACTCTCAGTTGTTTCCTCTCCCAAGCTTGGCCCTTATCTGTATGTCTGTTCCTGAGCAGACAGCCTTGTACCTGGCAGCGTTAGCACCTCTCTCAGTGACTGAAGGACCTGTTCCAGCTGCTGGGAGAGGGTGGTGTGCCTGGCAACGCAGTCCTCAGTCAGGCTGGGCCAGCACATCTGAAGCAGCTCGGTGATGCTGCATCGGGGAGAGGCTCCTCCCTTTTCTTCTATAGTGTCTTTGGAAAGCAGAAAAGAGACAAAGTCAAGGCTGTTGCCCACCTAATGGTCCAAGTCAAGAAGGGAAAGGGTAACTTACCTGATTTAGCTTGTCCGGCTGACAAAAGTGGATAATTAAGAATCTTGTTAATTTGCTGAAGAACAACTGGAAACCCTCGAATGCCATCAGCATTGGGGAGTACTTGGTCTAGCTGCCGACCTAGAGATACATGAAACAAGAGGGAATGCAAAAATATGAGGTATTTCCAGGCAGTGATACTTAGTATTTTAATATCTTCTGCAATTTTACTTCTCCAATATTAAGGATGAAATGCATGTTGTGCCATATTGGGTGACCACCTGGGTTTGGCTATCAACAGCAGCAGATTCAGAGTCTGACACTACTAAGGAATCTGCTGCCCTGACCAAATGGGTAGTTCTTATAGATTTGCCCTAATACCACCCTCAGCCATGGACTTGAACTGGGATCATATCTTTCTTCTCTAATTGCCTAAGTCTCTCTCCATATACCTCTACCTTCATATACCTGATTCCTCTAAGAGTCCATATATACAGTTTGGGACATTATTAACCCGAAGGAATGATTCCTCCTCCAATTATGCTCCACTGGTTTCAGGTTTTTGGGTAAATACGTTTACTCAGGATGGGGCATAGTCTAAAGACAAAATTCTATTTGTTCCTTTTTGTAAAAAATGTAGATTGTTTATTTAGCCCTTTATACTAGGGATTGAACCCAGGTCCTCAAACATGCTAAGCACATGCTCTACCACTAAGCTATACCCCTGGCCCTCACTTTTACCAATTTTCAATGTATGCTGCTGCCTTGAATGTAATGATAAACCAGAAAAAAATTTTCCCAAATGACTCCATCCTGCTATGCCTTCTAAGAACGCGACACTTTCAGCAGACTCTATTTATGACATCAGATTAGACATGAGTGCATATAACTAGTAAAATTTTTCCTTGTTCTCCTTTCCCTACAAACAACTTTCTTACACAAATTATCATATCTCTCAAGAGGTTGGTGCCTCAGCTCAGAATGACAATAAAAGGCTAACAAAGCCTACTCACCCCGGCTCTCCAGGCTACTGTTCAGACGCCGTTCAGCTGTTTCCAAGAGCTGCTTGCAGGTTTTCCAGAGCTGGCACTGAGAGCAAGCTAAGTCAAATGCAGCCATGGCGGGGGGACTAAGGTCTTCCAGAACCTCTTGCAGGGGAGTGTTGGGCTCTGCCAGAGTGGTGCTTATCCAGAAGTCCTCCTGGAGTGTGGGGATGGGGTCTCCAGAGGTGCTGAGAAGCTTGTCGGTCACATCAGAGATGGAGTAAAATACCATCCCTGGACACCCGGCAGTGAAGTAAAAAGCTAAGGGTTAACATAACTCTATCACTTTTATTATGAGAACTAGTTATTTTAAAAATGTGGTTTCTCTGCACAGAATCTATGTATATCAGCACCGCCACTATAGCCTATCCTATTGCATCAAAACAAAGGGATGAGAAGGAAGACCGAGAGAAACTCAGAATGGTCAAGATGAAGGAAGCCTTTTTCCAAACAGGATGTAAAAGCAGGCTCAGAAAGAAAGAAGTGGATCTGTGAATTCTGATCAGAAAAGATCTCTAAAATACACTGCCAAAAAAGCAAGGTAGACAACAGTATTTGTTGCAAGAGTTCATTTACAACAGAAATACAAAAAGGATGTGCCTGTATTTTTTTATGTAGGCATGCAAAATTCTTGGGAGGATATATAAGGAACAGCATGTGATGGTAACTTGATATAAAAAGCCTAGACCAATAAGAGATGTGAAAATGTGGGACAAGATTCCACTTTCAAGAAATAATGAAAAGTGAGCTTTTGGGCAGTACAGCTACAGCTAAGACTTGAGACATGTGGATCTCAGGCTATAGATGTCAGTACACAACTAATTCACTTTAGGAACAGTAAAATAACATGCTTTATTCCTGAATAATCACATGAGAAAGAAACTCCCACCACTTCTTGAAGCCTGAGATAGTGGTCACAAAATGCATAGTAGTCATAACTCATGCTCTATAGTATTCACAGAAGCCAAGCTTACCGGAGCGGCTCCAGTGCCAGGTATATGAACACCTGGACAGGGAGGTTGGATACAGCTAGAATACTCTGAATGTGTCAGGATTCCTGCTTTCCAAGATAAATGTCTTGCTTTACATTTCTGCCTGCTATCATGAAGAGCCTATGATTTCAGTGGCTTCTCCTCTTACACCTCTCACCCCCAGCTGCTACCCTACTACCTATGGTGGCAGCAGAGAAGCCTGACCTGCAGCTGCAGCATTGCCAATGGCCTGTAGAGTTGAACAGCCACTGCCAGTTCTTCGAATGGTGCTGTTAGTGCCATCTGAGTTCTGGTTTTCAATCTTGTGCTCCACTCGGGCCAGCTCCTGGATCACTTCCTGGTAGTGCTCCACAAACATCAGTTCCCCTGCACTAGGTGAGGACTTTAGGTTGAACATGAAGACCACCTGCCATGGAAAGGGGAAGAGTGTGGCTGTGGTGAGCCCACCGAGTCAGGGAATGTAGAGAGAGAGGAAGTCTGGCCAAATCATTAGACTATGGCTCTAAGATATTTGCTTTGTAGGGTCAATAAATGTACTTATAAAAGTATATAAAATATGAAAACAACTCATAATTCTTAATTGGTCAGTAAGAAAACTGTCAGAGGCCCAGTAAAAGATGCAGACAATTTCGGAAGAAATACTTATAACTAGTACAGACACAGGAAAATGTTTGGCCTTATCAGTAAGCCAAGAATTTAGGCAACAAGATTATTTTGCATCTAAAACAATAGCAAAGTACAAAAATGAATCCTCACGGAGTAGTGTATAGCTAAACTGCCACAACTGTTTTGAAAAGTAGTTTACTAATAAACTATAAAGCTTGAAAAATGTCTTTTTTTTTTCCTTTGGTACCAAGGATTGAATTCAGGACCTTGCGCTTGCTAGGCAGGTGCAGCGCCACTGAGCTAAATCCCCAGCCCTAAAAATGTCTTTTGATGCAGTAGTTTTTTTGTGAGGAACTTTTGAAAGGAATTAATCCAAAAGAGTCTATGCTTAAAGGTGATCATCTTGGTACATTACAACTATAACGAAGTTGAAAATAATCTAAATGTTGGTCAAAAGAAAAATGGTTAAATGCTACTTGATCATACTATTATAAGGTCCCTAAAGTCAAAATTACAAGACAAATGGTTATATTATAATATACAAAGTACAATGTAAAGTTTAGATTCAAAATAATTTCAGCTATATGAAGTCATTTGTATTGGAAAAATATCGGCCAAAAATACCAAGTATCTTTAATGTTGGTTGTTCCATACAATAAGTTTAAAAGTAACTTTATTTTCTTGCTAATATTTTTTGTTATTTTTGTATAATATGTACAACTTGTTCTATAACCAGGTTAAAAAAATCAAGATTTTATTTAAAAAAAAAGTCAAGGCTGGAGGAAAGGTCAAGTGGAGAGCATTGAGAGGTAAAAGGAGTCATGGGACTCCCAGACAATTTCCTTTATGTTTGGGTTTAAGAAAGGCTGGGGAATAACAATAACAACAAAAATTCAAAAAGCCAAATTTTAGGACTGGGTATATAGCTAAGTTGTGGAGTGCTTATAGATATATGCCAGGCCCTGGGCTCCATCCATAACACCACAAAAACAAAATGACATAAAGGAAGGTTGGGGAAGGTCCCATCTTCCCAAAGAATCATAATTATCATTATCATTAAAGTAGGAGATCTAAATGATTAGTGGAAGCATTTAAATTTTTTTTACTTTGAGACAGGATCTTGCTAAATTGCCCAGACTGGCCTCCAACTTGACCTTTTGCCTTAGCCTCCCAAGCAGCTGAGGTGGGATTACACATATGGGCCATCATGCCCAAGAAGAGCCCGATTACAGCTGTAGTGCTATTTTTCCTCTACACCATCAACATTGTAGTTTGCAACCCTCTCTACTTCTCATATATTGGCCTGGCATTATTACTGAAAATTGTCTGCATGACGATTTTTAAACTGTATGAAAATGTGGACATGATCCAAGACTGGGCACAAGAAAAGAAACAAAAACATTTCAATGATTTGAAGTGGTGAAACTGTGGTTAAATATTTTCTTTTACCTTGTCAAGACACCGTTTATGTTAAGAATACAAACTATTCAACGTCTCTGCACCTGCAATGCTGAGGACTGGATCTGAACACATGGAAACTCCTTCTGCCTCTCCTCTCAGTGTTGCTCAAGTGCTCCTGAGTGGCTCTGGTGTCTCACGCATCGAGCTTTCCTCGAGGCCCAGTGTGTGACAATCACTGAGGGTCTGACTTCGCACTGTTTACTATGACAAGGTGCAGCTGAGGCTCCCCTTACCTGATGGGCTTCTGAAAAGTTCCCCCGGAGGATACAGGATGCGAGCAGTGACTCAGGTGGGGAGAACATCATGGGGAGGAATGCACTTTGAGGTTGGGGCTGCAATCGGCTGTCCAGCTCATTCTGCCCAGACACAGTGGCCAGACTGCCTTCTGTTAGAACACAAGGACATGGGGTCCAGAGAAGCAAGAGAAACTGAGGAAAGACCATACTGCTGCTACCTACAACTACACTCTTACCTTCTCATAATCCTTCTCTAAAAGTTGTACATGGGTCTTGATTTTTCCTCAAGTGAAGTGCTAACCTATGCTATCATCGCAGAATATGAGACACGTACAGTACCAATCACCTTTGTTGGGTAATCACATGTTTCTCTCTGCTGATGGGCTCAACTGAGGGTGAAACAATCCAGTCCCCTTTTCCAGCTGAAATCTGTTTGGCTATATGCAGCACCAATTTTCTTAAACACAGGTTTGAATTTGGCAGCTATTTGGAACCTGCATACCTGAAGTACTTGTGCTCAGTTCACTACTCGTACTTTCCAGGGATGGGTTGGAGCTTCTGTCCCGGCCATCTAGAAGTATCAGGAAGAAGAGAGAAACTCAATCAACTTCTTACATTGCAGAAAGTGCAAGCTGGCCTGGAAGTTAAGATCCAGATAGAGTTAAAGGATAATGGGCACACATGCTGTTCTTTCAAAGGCAAAGGGTAAATTTAATGTGGCCCCAGGGCTCACTTGGGTTGTAGCCTATACCACTGGTTCCAACTTGTGAGTCTTACAGCCTTAGGAGCTTCCCAGTTATTTCTAGGGGTCAATGGCTACCATCTGTTCAATAAGTATTGAGAATAGTCTGAAAAAACAAAAATCACAGCTATTATGACCCCGAAGCAACAGGATACAAAGGGTCCCAACATTTTCTGACATAAAGAAAAGGGTATTCTCAGACTTGAAAAGGTAGGGAACTAAAGTATGAGGCCTAGTCTGGCAAAGACCACCACATTCAAAGGCCCAGAGGAAAAGCTTTCATCAGCTAGCTTTCCTGAAGTGCTAGGGCTTGCCAATGGAGACTCACTGTCCTTTAGTGTGGTCCTTGAGGGCTGTATCACCCTATGCAAGGGAGCTCCCTTGACTCACTGTTTGGGTTGCCCTTTAGGGGGAGTAGGCAGTTATGAAAAAGAGGTGATGGGTTTCAACCAGGATAGGTCAAGTGAATACAGACTCTGCCTTCTCACCCAAACCAATTACTTGAGCAGCTTCAGGGCCCTAGCAACCATATTTAAAGTCTTTCTAGGTTTCTCTCATGGCACCCTCCACTCTGCCCAATATATTCACCTTTCTTATTACCAGTTTGCTAGTGAGTACTCATTTTTTTGGAGCTTAGTTCAGGAATCAACTCCATGTTAACTCTTTCTCTGAGTTTTGTAGGCTGGGGTCCCCTTCTAAGAGATTTCTTCTGTTTCCAGATCGTATCCCAGTTTAGTCTTCCATGTATACTGGCTATTCAAGTAATTTACACATTCTTTGAAGGCAAAGGCTTTGTTCATGTCTCATTCATCTTTGGCAAGATACCAAGTATTATTGTTTAGCATATAGGAAACTCTTACTATTTCTTGTTAATTATGTAAAATATCAGTATCAAAAGCCAGAATGAAAATTTGATTATCTAAAAATTTAAAAAGCACTCTTGCATAATGACACTGTATTAAATTCCTCAAAGAAAAATCTAGTCAAAAGACAAAACAGAGAAAATGTTGTAGCACATGATGACAAACTATTTTCCCTCATACATAAAGAGCTTTCTACAGTTCAACAAGAAAGATGAAGCTACTAGAAAAAAATGGACCTTACATATGATTAGGCAACTCACAGAACAATATACATAGCTAATAAATGTTTGAAAAAATAATCTCAATCAAACCAAAAAAGTTAATATTACACAATGAACCATCATTTTATTAATTATACTAGTAATGATTTTTGAAATTCTGTTATTATTCATTGTTGATTAATATATGTGTAAATAGAAAATCACATATAGCTGGCAGAATATAAATCAGTTTCCATTTTTTAGACCATTTGGTAATGTCAATCTATATTTATGTAAAAACACCATTGACCTAGCAATTCTGCTAGGAACTTGTCCTACACTCACGTAAGTATGCACAGATATGTGCAAGATTGTTTTCTGTAGCTTTTCATCTTTTTTGCTTTGTTTTTTCAGTTCTGGGGATTGAACCCAGGGCCTTCCACATTCTAGGCAATCATTCTGGTGCTGAGCCACAGCTTTAGCCATTTTATTTTGAGACAGGTTCTCATTAAATTGCCCAGGCTGGCCTTGAATTTTTTTTTTTTTTTTTTTGGTACCGGGGATTGAACTCAGGACTTTGAGCTTGTGAGGCAGGCAGCGGCACCACTGAGCTAAATCCCTGGCCCAGCCTCGAATTTTCTGATCCTCCTCCTTCAGCTTCCTGAGTAGCTGGGATTACAGGAGAGTACTATCATGCCTGTTTTAGCATTGTTTCTAGTAGTAAAAAACTGGACACAACTTAAATGTTCATGAACATATATATGAACATTATATGACATGGAATACTAAGCAGTCTATTATTATTAATTTATTTTCTGGTACTGGGAATCGAACTCTAAGCAGTCTTTAAAGTGAAAGGAGGAAAATTTCAATAGATAGCATGATACATCTGTATACATAACTGGATATAACTGAGAAAGCAAATGTATATATATATATCATCATGCATCTGCATATATGAAGGATATATAAGAATCTTTTAACAAAAAAGTTAACTTAGGACCGGGGATTTAGCTCAGTGCTGCTGCCGCCTGCCTCATAAGCATAAGGTCACGAGTTCGATCCCCAATACCAAAAAAAAAAAAAGTTAACTTAGGGGAGTGGGACTAGGATATTTTTAGAACATGTTTGTTTGACCATAAGCTTTGTCTTTTTTTTTTTTTGCAGGCAGCAGCACCACAGAGCTAAATCCCCGGACCCCATGAGCTTTATCTTAAAGGCTATTAGACAGGCGGCAATGTTTGCTTGCCTGGCGTATGAGAGAGAGAGCAAGGTATGAGGAAAGAGCTCTTCAGATCACCTGCTCTGCTTCTTCTTGCCCGACGACCCCTTCGGAGACTAGAGTGCCTTGTGGTAATGGGCCGGTACCTTCGGGAAAGTGGCTCCTCTGAAATAGCAAATTAAAGGAGTGATCAATTTGGCTGTGCCCTTCCTCCTGGGGGGGGTGGGGGTGGCGGGAAGGAGTTGATGTGCACTGATATCCGAGACAGGGAGTACTATGCCAGGGTTCTGAACTGGTCGCTAGTGTGATTCTCATACACTCCTACCTCTCTTCCTCATTTGTTCTCCCTCCCCACTTTCTGGGCCTACCAGTTCTGCTCCTTTTTCTCACCTGAGCCCTGGTTGCTTGTTACCACCTTATATCTCCACTGGGCCTCAGAGAGAACCCTGGAAAACTGGTTCAGGCGGCTCTGCAGTCCATCTCTGCTTCCTGCACAGCCCTGGCCTTCCAGGAGCTTTGCCTTATCAGGCGGGCTGTGGCTGCTGATCCTATCCAGCTGTTCCTGGAGAAGCCCAAGGAAGGCCCCTATTGCAAACTCATCAGCCAGGAATCCATTGATACCACTAGTAAAGTGCATTAGATCCAAAAAATTGCCATGGGGCCCTGGGGAGCTGTCTTTTGGCTGTAGTTTTAGACAGCTTGGCATTGTATGTACAAGGTTCCTGGGGGCTCCAAGGGAACCCCGTTCCGACTTCTTCTCAGGTTGTGCTGTGTGCTGAGGGCTTTCTGATGGAGACCTCCAACCCAAGGAGCCTTTCCCCTCAGTGTCATCATCCTCAGCATAGTCTTCAGGCAGATGAGGCTCTGGGTGAAGATCAGTAGAGGTAATGAGAAGCAATGAGAAGATGTTTTCTAGAAGTTCTAGGCACAAAGAGTCAGGGATACTGCAGAGATACTGTTGACACCTGGCCAGGTAAGTTGAGAAGAGATGTGAAGCACCTAAAGAAACACATGCAAGAGAAAAGGCAGGGGAAGAGAAGGAAAGAGAATACAAATATTAGAAGCATTACTTGCCAGATTCAAAATTTTCTCGTAACTATAACCTTTTTTTTTTTTTTTTTTTTGGTAACAGGGATAGAACTCAGGACCTTGTACTTGTGAGGCAGGTGATGGCACCACTGAGCTAAATCCCCAGGCCAACTCACTTTTTTGTTTGTTTGTTTTGGGTTTTTTGGTACCGGGGATTGAACTCAGGACCTTGCACTTGCAAGGCAGGCGGCAGAACCACTGAGCTAAATCCCTGCCCCAACTCATTTATTTTTTAATGACTAAGGGAACTGAGGGAAGAAAGAAACATGAGTGTTTACCCAGCCATGTCGCTTCATGATTGGCAGAAATATTTTTTTACTTTAATTAAAAAGTAGAGCTTCCTGAAAACTCATTATTTGTTTTTGCTTTTTAAATATGACATTATTATTCATCTCTGACAAATATTTCATATTTGATTGAAGGCAGCATGGAGATTCCTTATTCTTTATTCTATTTTAATTTGTTGTTAAATTAAAGGTGATCATAGGCTGCCTAGATCTTTTAAGAAACACTGAGTAGGGGCTAGGGATTTAGCTCAGTGGTTCTGCAGCCTGCCTCACAAGCACAAGGTCCTGATTTCGATCACTGGTACCAAAAAAAAAAAAAAAGAAAGAAAAGAAACACTGAGTAGACAAAAAAATGACCATGCTCGAAGTGAAGGTCTATTCCAAAGCTAGAAGTGAAAGGGAACTGAGTACTCATCATAGAAGGCAAGTTTAGAAATTTAAGCTAAGAAAAATGAGATAGGATAGGACATTAGGTATGTATTTCTCACACTGGATTATAACCTAACCTATTGTCTTAGAGGTTTACATTTAAAAAATGAAATAGAACAGAAAAATAATCGCAAGTGTGCTCCATTTGGAAAAGTATTCTTAAGACTTAGTTTCAGTTTATATACCACATATACACACATATATCGACACACAAATAAACACACAAATTGTATATGTAGGTACAAACTGGGGTGTGACGTGAGACACCATTGTTACTGTGGCTCATAAATAAAGAAAAAGAAAGCATTTGGAAAATACTCTAGGACAATGGTGGCGAAGCTATGGCATGTGTGCCGCAGCAGGCTATTTGTATCACTGAAAGATCTAAAAGGTTCACCATCACTGCTCTAGGCGATCATAAGCAAGTCCCTTGTTTCATCAAGCTGGTAAATGGATGGCATTATTACTGAACTCCACAAAATCAAGGCCACCTCAGTCAAGGTGGGAAAGAGTAGTCACCCAAAGTATTCATTGGGACAGACCTTGCCAGCAATCTGTCAGAGATGGAGAGGGGGAGTCCCTTACCTGGGGAAGGGACAGAGTCCTCTGTTGGCTCTGTGGCCAAGGCCAGGTCCTCAGAGGGGCTGTCTCTGCAGTCCTGGCACTGGGAATACTGGTGCGAGTTCACACAGAGAGCATAGATGGCATATTTCATGGCACAGAAGCCCTGGTAGAGGGTCAGATTCTGACACTGGCTCAGGTGCTCAGGAACTGGGGCATCAGTAGAATCTGAATTAGACAGAGAAAAAGGCAGAACTTCAGAGTGAATTCTTTCATGAGTAAGTGTCTAGCATGGCTAAAGCAAAGAGGCTGTACTTTTACATTCTTACCCTCTCTCTTTTCTGTGAATCTGATCTCCATCCCTTCCAGGTCTTTCTTCTAGTCAACATCAACTTTCAGTCCCCTTTGCTTCCTTTTCTCTATCAACCTACATGTCTCATGCCTCTACATGCCATTGTTGCTCAGGGCTCAAGCTTCGAACCCTTGTCCCACCCCTGTTATTGCTTCTTTTTTGCCTTTTTTCAAGTTCAAGTTCTAAGTGTATCTCCATGGTCACCACAGATCAGACTTAAGTATTTTTTTGGAAGGCTTTTGTACTTCTATGTTAAAGCCAGAGTTTTAGTTCCTTTAGGAAATCTCTTAACCAGGTTGCTTATCTTTCCAGGAAAAAAAATATGTAATATGATAACAATAATTTTGCAATCATTTGAAGGTCCTTTTGAAAGTAAAGCAGAGCAACATCCAGGCTGGGAAATATCTATTGCCATATAAGAAAGATTGTTTCTCTCAAACATATGTGTCCCTGGTCTGTACGGCAGGCTGTGACTATGGTATGATATGATTTTGACAGTAAAGAGAACAAGTTTGCAAATAGGGTTTTGAATTTCAAGAAAAGATCAAAAGTAAAAATGAAGTTTGTTATAGTTTCAGATAAATCTTTTGTCCAAACCTCTGGATCTGTTCAATACAGTATGAAGGCGATATGGAAAGAGGAAGGAGGGCATATTTTTGTGCTGTGGGAAAGCTTATGAAGCATGAAACCATTCGCCAGGAATTTCCATAGACACTGTCAAGAACAATGGTGTGAATGCAGAAGACAGTTCCTAATTTTGTATCATTGGGATGAGGGTATGCCAGTGGTTTCTGAGATGACTCCATAGGACAAAGTATGTGGGACTGTGCCCATAGGATTCCCTACAACTCATCAAGGGGGGGATAAAAAAAAAAAGAAAAGAAAGGGGGGGAATGGCCGTGTATCCCATGATCTAATAGCACTAATTTGGAGGACACTTGCTGGACCACTTTCTCAACAGACTGCCCAGTGATCACATCTAGATAATCTTCCACTGGAGGAAATATGTGCAAGAGGGAATCTTGGCCAAACTGTTCCATTGCCAACTCACCATGCTCTTGTTGGAGGTCCTTGGCTGGCTCCTTCTGTAAGAGCTTGAGAACTTCTTCCTCTTTGAGGGCTGGAAGGTTAGTAAGGTGATGGAGAGAGTAGAGCACTGAGTGGCTGTCTCCGCCGTGTAAATGATACAAGAGATCTCTCTTTGGTATAGGGTTGCTAAAAGGGAAAGTTGGGAGGATGGAAGAGAGGCGGTTTATATTACTGTTCTAGAAAGACTGGTCTTTATTTCCTTTTATTCTTCTCTGGCCCAGAACACCACAGTTTTACTTCCACAATCTCTACCTTTTAGTAGGTCTGGGATAGAGCCTACCATTTATTTCTCCTCAGGGAAGTACATCCATCAAGTCAGCTCTATTTGTCTAGAAAGGACCTAGAAGGGGCCTTTCCAGTAAGTAGGGTCTAGAAAGGGCCTGCAGTTTCATTTTCCTAATTTCTATGCTCTCCCTTAGCTTTGAACTGACATAAACTTCTCTGGTGTTACTTGAGGAAGGGCCCCTCACCACTTCCCTCTCCACCTACTCCACTCTGGAAAGTACTGGTGAGGTGAGTGAAGAACAAGACAGAAACCCAGAGTTAGGCTGTCTTCAGGGAAATGCAGGATTTCACACACAGTTCAGTGAGCATTTATTGAATAAAAGTATGATTCAGGATAACATGACTAAGGATATGGATGACATTTACTTGCTATGTAATTTTGGACAAATTATTTAACATCTCTGGGCTTCAGTTGTTTTACCTTTCAAATAAAGATAATATTGGTATTTACCTGATAGAGTTGTTGTGAAGCTTAATTATCCAGGAAAGGGCTTAGAGCAATGCCTGGCATATAGCAAGTGCTTAGGAAATTGAAACTGTCCTCTAGTTATGGCCTGATGGTCATGGAGAAGATAATCATGACTTATCTTTTTTTTTCCTAGTTTAATAGCTGGAACAATTATTTATGACTGGTCAACATCAACTCTAAACATTTATGTAGAAGTCTTGAAATGGACACACACATGGAGCACAGGGTGCTGCTAGACAGTAGGAAGGGGCTAACCATACATATAGGCCCATACCTGCTGTGCTGTACGCACCACTCCAGGATCTCCAGGTGGGCCCACAGGCCATCACAGGCATCCCTGAGGAGCTCATCACAGCCTTGTTCCTATGGCAACAGGGGAGAAGATGCTGACTCAGGTATCTGACATCAGAGATTGCGACCAACTTTGCTAACTGCTGAATCCCAAAGCCTCACATACTCACTTATGGAGCAGGCCAGGGCATAGAGTTAGGAGTGAGCATTACCTGGGTCCTGTGCAGTGTCTGGAGCAGCCCTTTTGCTGACTCAAGGCTCTGGCAGTGGGTCCAGCCTACAAGCACGAGCAGGTGCCTGAGAGGCCTGAACTCTCTATCCAACAGGCAGCCAAGGCTTGGGAAGTCTTCTTCTTTCAACAGAGTTAGCGCTGTTACCTGTAAGCCAAAGAAGCCCACTGTAGGCTGCTGTGTGGACTAGGAGAGAGTTCCAGCTTGCTGTTCACTAGGCAGAGAAGCTCTTTAGTACAGTGGGGAGACTTCTGATACCACAAAAGTGGACAGTGGGATAAAATAAATATTCACAGAAGCACAAGCCTATGATGGAAGCCCTCATAGGCAAGGAATGACTTCTGTTGTAATCCTAGCTCCTAGCAAGTGCACAACACACAGGACAAGATTCAGAAATATCTGTTGAATTAAGTTCAGTTGTACTCTAGAAGGTAAAATTTAATTAAATTTTTTTTTTTTTTGTACTGGGGATTGAACTCGGGACCTTGCGCTTGCGAGGCAGGCAGCGGAACCACTGAGCTAAATCCCCAGCCCTAAATTTTGTTTTTAAGACAGAGTATCACTATATCGTTCAGGCTGGCTTTGAACTCACCATGTACCCCAGGCTGACCCTGAACTGACGGCAATCCTCCTGCCTCAGCCTCCCAAGTTCTGGGATTACAGGTGTGTACCACTATGCATGGAAGCATAGAAGGAAAAATTTAGAGTAATTAAATTCCCCTGTCAGCTATGCCATGTAGTGCTGCCATGGTCTTTTCTCTTACACCTTTCAGAAAGCTGACGTATCCAACATCTTGTTTCCTGCCAAACCACCAATATAAAGTGACTACAACTGTAATTATGAATGGTACCGATTCTCAGAGCCTTTTCTTCTGTGGGACTGTGGGATGGACAGAACCAGTGACTTGCCAGTAATTAGACTGCTTGTGTCAAATAAATGACTGGCAGAGAAGTGAGGAATGGAAAAGGCCAGGAAAAGCCCTGTGATGGAGAATATGGTACTTAAGCTTGACTTACCAGAATCTGCTCGAGGAAGTGCTTGTTGTTGCTCAGGCAGTAGAAAAAGGCCACTTTCCAAGCCTGGGCTGGGTAGGGAGTGGAGAACAGCGCCAGCATTGTCCGCTCAGGATCTGGATGATCCAGGGAGACTGAACATCAAACCAGAAACGGTTATTGGGAAATCAAGAGCTCTTCTTTTCTAAGCTAGAGCCCATTTGAAAAATCAATTGATGTGAGAGTGGGTTGTTCAAAAAATTTAAACCAGGTTTCCTATGCTTTATCTTAAAGACACTTTACTTCTCTTAGTAGTCTCTGCAAAGCTCTTTCCTGTTATTACTGTTACTTTTCCCCCCACTGGTTGTCTTAGGTGATTTTTGCTTAGCCTCTATTAGGGGTCCTGAACAAGTGAGCATCAGTCTACAGCAGTAGTGGCACACATGCTGCAGCGGCTGTTTGTTATTACTGAAAGCTCTAAAAGGATTGCCATCACTGGTCTAGAGGAACTTCAGAGAGGCTGGGCATACTGGAATGACCAAAACACAAAATGAAATTGCCAAAGGAACATACCTTTCCCTGAAGGCATGGCTGTTGGTGGCTTTTCCATGACTTTTTCTGCATAGGTGTGGCCATAAAGGGACAACAAGCCCTGCCCGCCCTTGTGCAGTAGGCAGCCAAGCAGCTGGTCCTCCTTTAGGGGACTTCCCTCGGTCCTGCAGGCATCCAGGAGTTCTTCACACAGGGCACGCAACTCAGCCCCAGGGGACTCTGCAGGGCATCGCAGAGTCTGAAGTGCTCTGTAGATGGCATCCACATCCCCTGGGGGCCCAGAGGCAGGTCCCTGCAGAGTCCGAAGTGCCTTTCGAATAAGGCCCACCAGTGCCTTCTGCAGAGGCCAATGACAGAGGCCAGTGCCATCATCCTCCCCAAGCAGGAACTCCAGCAGGGCCTGTGCTTGCTGGGGAGCCTGCCTCAGAAGATCCCAGAGCACAGAGACAGCTTCGGAGCTGAGCTGAGGGGTCCAGCTCAACTGCCTCTGATGTGCATCAGGCAACTGGGATACTGTCCCTTGTGCTACAATCTCATACAGCTCCTAAATAGAGACAAAGAGAGGTGGCAGTGAGGGTAGGGGTGTTAGTATGCCCAGAATGTTATTACTTGCAGTAGCAAACACTTCTAAGACTTATTATGTGCTGGCCCCGAGTGAGGCAATTTACACAGAAGAATCAAATTAACCCTTAAAACAACATTAACTACTTAATTACTATTGCAATTCCATTTCACAAATGAGGAGATTGAGAGAGAGTAACTCAATAACCCAAGGCCCCCAAGCTCAAGCTAGTTCCAAATGTGTACTGGTCTCAACTGGGAACTGTAAATTCACAGACCAGATAGGGAAGACATTATTCTCATCTAAAAGCATTTAAACTTACTTTTTAAAAGGACATTACATATCAGTTTTAAACTCCTGATCTAAATCCTACCCATGTTTTAAGGTACAGTCCATTCTGGCCCTCTCACAAAACCTTCCTGCTATAGTGTAAGTGTATCCCTTGAAATTTCACATGTTGGAAACTTAATCTTCAAATTCATTTGTTAATGATATTTGGAGAAAGGGCCTTTGGGAGATAATTATGATTAGATGAGGCCACAAAGGAGGGGCCCCATGATATACTAGCAGTTTTGTAAGAAGAGGAAGAGAGACTTGTGCTACCACACTGTTTCGTTTTGCCACGTGATGCCCTCCCCCACATTGTGATCCCATAAGAAGGCTCTCAACAGATGCTGAGCAGATTCCAGTGCCATGTTTTCTTCTCAGCCTCAGAACCATGAACTAGATAAAACTCTACTCTTTATAAGTAACTCAGTCTGTGGTATTGTTATGGCCACAGAAAACAGACTAAGACACTCGTCTAATGCTTCTAATTCACACAAGTTAAATGCCATTTAAATTAGAACCATATGGTTTAACTAGGTAATAGTCTCAGGTGTGTCTTATTCTTCCTCCCAACCAGATGATGAGCCCTTCAAAATAAGAGCCTGTATGTCCTGTCTGAGTGAGGCAGAGGAAGAAAATGGGGCAAGAAGTAGGTTATTACTTATATTTTAGCACCAGGACTATGGATGGTGTTCAGGGATGCCTGTTTTTTTAACTGAAGATCATACGTCCTTGACTTCATTTGATCTTAGCCAAAAGGCCGAGAAGTGATTAAGTCCTTGATTTAATAGAAATTAAAGTCCCTACTTTATTTTTGAGACAGGATCTTGATATGTCATTCAGGCTGGCCTCGAACTCAAGGCAATCCTCCTGCCTCAGCCTCCTGAGTGATGGAATTACAGGTGTGTGGCACCATGCCTGGCTCCCCAACTTTACATTCTAAAATAAATATGTCTTTAACAGTAGCAGGGCTATTAAGAAAATACACATTGGGTTGAGGGTATGATTCAGTGGTAGGGCCTGGGTTCAATTCTCAGTACAATAAGTGCCTGACTTACAAACATTTGAGTTGCAAACTTTCACAGGTGTACAGAATAAGATTGATATGTGTACTGTATAAGACTTTGTGGGATTATGAATGAGTCCAACTTATGAACATTCCCCTGGAATGGAACTCATTCAGTTCTGGGGACTTACTGTACAGAAAAAGAAAGAAAGAAAATAAGTATTAAGCATCAGGGCATACTTCAGGTACTTTACAAGTTGCAACTGATTCTATATGTATACTATATAGATATAGCTGATACTTAGCTTGAATCTGTTTCTAGAAATTTGAGGATTAATTACAACACATTCAGTGCACCTGTTACAGAAAAGCTAATTCACCAAATACTAGTTCATTTTTCCCTTCATATTCCTTATCATCTACTGGTCAAAAATTCAAACATTAGTTTAAAGCCAAGCTAAGTATTCCTTTTACATGAAAAGAAAAAAATCTTTAATCTCTAGCTATACTTCGTACTTTTTTTTTTGAGAGAGGGTCTTGCTATGTAGTTCAGGCTGGCTTTGAACTCACTATGCAGACCAGGCTAGCCTCAAACTCCTGCCCCAGCTTCCCCAGTGCTCATACTTAGTACTTTTGGACAATCTACCTCAAGTATTCTAAAATCAGGTAAGTTTACCTGAACTCTAATCTCCCCTTAGAGGGGCCTCTACCAGTCCTTTCCTGAAAATAAGGTATAGCTGACATCTTGACAGCTGAGGTAGTCTTCTGCTGAAAATTTTGTTGGGTCTCAGAAAGCTGAGTTTGTTGACTGACTGAACAGATAGCTCAAGGGCTCTCTCTCACCTTGAGAATGTCCTCTGGAATGTTACTTTGGAGGTCTTCTGACAAAAAAAGAAACTCAAGCTTTCTCCGGTAAACAGCTGGGAGTAACTTCTAGAAGAATCATAAGAATCATAAGAAATCATAAGAATCATAAGAGAGCATATTAGGCACATGATTTAACACATCATAAGTAAATATATCTGTCCTGTTAGTCTTATCTGTTCTATTTCTCTAAGATAAAGCATTTTAAACCACTAAACTTCTTGATATGTTTTCAGATACTTTATAAACAAACAGTTAAACTTGGTCACATACCTCTCTTAAAAACTAATATGTAATGGACCGGGGATGACTCAGGGGTGCCACACCTGCCTCATAAGCACAAGGTCCTGAGTTCCATCCCCAGTACTACAAAAAGAACTCACAGAAGACAAAAAACAAAACTAGTATTTAAAGCCCATATTGATTAGCCTTAAACTTCAAGTTGTATTAATTTCATGTGATTTTCTAAGATTCTTCTTTTTAAATGGTTAAATTTAATTATATTTGTGTGGTTTTTTCATGTGACCTTTTTCTTTATCACTTGAGCTTTTTTTCCCCAGGAAATCTCTTTTGCTGTGTCCAAAGCACCAAGGTACAGGTAAGCCTGGCAGGGTTTGCCTCCTATAATCCTTTTTTGGTCTAAACCCCTGTTTTTGGTATTAACTCTCTTTTGCATATGAGTTGGAAAAAAGGTAAAGAGGGTAAGATTTAACATTTTCTAATGTTTACTAAACAGTTATATGCCAGGTATCATGCAGCATATTTAATTTTATTTTTTATTTAGTTTCTGCATCAAATAAATTGGTGGCACATAGTTACATAGTTTAAAAATTATCGGGCCAGGGATTTAGCTCAGTGGTTCCGTTGCCTGTCTCGCAAGCACAAGATCCTGAGTTCAATCCCCGGTACCAAAAAAACAAATAAATAAATAAAAATAAAAATTATCTTTATTAGGTGAAATAGAAAGACTTTTCAAATTATTCCAAACCTGAAAAAGAAAAGTGACCCACCCACTCACCCCATTTTTTTTTTTTTTCTGCAGTGTTGGGGATCTAACCCAGGGCCTCTCACATGATAGGCAAGCATGCTATCACCAATCTACACCCCCCCAACCCCCAAGAAAACTTTTGTTTTTGTTTCTCTGAGATGAGGTCTCACTCTTGGCTGGGCTGGTCTTTAATTCATGAGCTTAAATGATCTTCTGCTGCCCCATCCTAAGCAGCTAGAACCACAGATGTCTACCACCACAGGGGGCTGACCCCAGAGTCTGGTACTGTGATGTGCCATCAGTATGGTCTAATGCAGAAACAGAAAGGCTGCGACTTCCTTACACCTGCTTGCTTCACAGTAACTTCCCTCACTCCCTAACTCAAATTAGAGTCTCTCTTTCTCCAGAAACAAAAATGACATGAGAGTCTGGGACTAATCCTGACAAACAGTAAATTAGAGACATCTGTAAATCAGGCCTCTGGGTAAAGCTTCTCAGAGATAAGTTTTATTGGACAGTAAGAAGCACCAGGAGTAACATGTGTACATGCAACAGTTATAACACAAGGCCACATTTCTGCCATTCATGTGCATGGTCCAATGCATTCTTGGCCCTAAATCTTATGCTTGCCACACCCTTCCCTATTATGTGCATCAGTGCCATGTAAATGCTTGCATAATGTTAATGATTACAAATTGATGGGGAAAATTCATGCTGAGAAGCTGAAGGTTACTGGACAGTGTTTCTATTGAAGAGTAAGAGGAAAGAATAAGTAGGAAATCTAAGACACCAGGCCCTTAATAGTCTGGTTAAGATTCTAACACTTTGTCCAGAATCCTAACTGCTAATTAGGTTATATTTAATTTACTGGTGAAATTACTTTAAGCATATTCAGGATCATAAAAGGCTAACATTTCTAAAACAGGCAAGAATTTGCTTAATGTTTCTAAGCACAGATTTCCTTATTGTAAGAGCAAGGCAAATTCAATGGGAAAAGATAAGAATACACAAATATGTAAACTTAATATCTATATCTATATCTATCTATGTATATAGTTCTATATCTTCAAAATGAAATAGAACTACTATTAATGGCCATTTTCTTTTTTTTTTTTTTTTTTTGGTACCAGGGATCGAACTTGGGTCCTTGTGCTTGCACAACAGGCAGTGAAACCACTGAGCTAAATCTCCGGCCCCTATTAATGGCCATTTTCTATACATGTATATACCACACGTACTATTTCCTAAACTGCTTTTTTTCATCTCATAAAGTTTGAATATCCTTTCATGTCACTGAAAATTTATTTACCATATAATTTTGAATACTGGCACAGTGTTTCACATATAGATATACTTCCATTTATTAACTACTTCTGTGCATTGTGAACATGGGGGTTGTTCCCAGTTCTTTTCCATTAGAAGCAAAGCAACAAACATTCCTGCAGCTAAATTTTTGTATACATGTTTACATATGTAGGGGAAAAATCACTGCAAGAGAGAGGCAGAAGGCAAATGAAGGAAAGGAAAAATAGAATCATTGCTTCACTTAATCATTAAAAAGCAAGATTTTGGCCGAAGGTGAGAGCCTGGAAAAGAAGCGGCAACCAGCAAATTCTTAGATCAAGGAATCTCTAGGATAATGTAGAACTACCCCAAGAGTGCATGTGCTGAAGCTGGGCGTGGTGAAAAACACCTGTAATCCCAGTGCTTGGGAGGCTGAGGCAGGAGCATTGCCATGAGTTGGAGGCCAGCCTGGGCTACATAATGAGTTTATGGCCAGCCTGAACTACAGAGTGAGACCCTGTCTCAAAAAAACAAAAAACAATCAAACAATAAAAAAAGAATATATGTGCAATCTTGGTCCTTATACCTCCAGTCCCTCTGAGCAACAAAAATATTTCCACAATTGATTAAATAAGGGAGTCAACGGAGCTTTAAAAAAACAAGTGATCTGTTACAGGCCGGGGATTTAGCTCAGTGGCACCGTGCTTGAATTCGATCCCCGGTACCAAAAAAAAAAAAAAGAAAAGAACAAGTGATCTGTTACAAAACAAGAACAACTCTTAGTTCGTGCTAAGGAGATGTGAAAGACAAATTCACTGCCCAACATGGTTGAGCAACTGTCCAGAAAATAAGCACCATCAGCATCAAGGACACAGAACCTCCACTGAGGGGAAAGTTCATTTGGTTTGACAAATTTCATGTTTGTATTAGAGAGATCCTTAATCAGTAACACAATTTATTTTCTCTGAAGATACTATTCTAGATAAAGTATTTCAACTTTAGCTCAATTTTTTTTTCTTTTAAATTTGACTCTTAGTTATCCTGGGTTTCATTATATTTTAATCTTGCTTTTCTTTCTTCCCCCTCCTGCTAGTCTTTTTGACATTTGTCTTTCCTAGACAGTGGCCCAAGGCCTGGATAAAAGATACATTTAGATCAGTAATTTCTGTTATTTTTGACAGCTTTGTAAAGGATAAATGTCATGCAAAAATGGAAATAAAGACAAAATTGATCCTGATGACTAAAGGGAATAAAAACAACAACAACAAAAGGCTAAATGACAGACATTTAAGAAACAGAATTTACTTTAAAGATCATATAAGCTATAAATAATGTTGAGATAGAAAAAACAGAGGACTGGGATTCAGATTTTGGTTTCAGCTCCAGTTCTGTCAACTGACTTTATAGTATATCCTTGGGCCAATGATGGTTCCTCACTTAAAAAAATCTTAAAATCTGAGGTTCAGGGGCCGAGGATTTAGCTCAGTGGTTCCGCTGCCTGCCTCGAAAGTGCAAGGTCCCCAAAACTCTGAGGTTCAGTATGGAATTGCCTCAGAAATTCCTTTAATAGATCTCATCTTTGATAATAAACACTGTAAAAGAGCTTTTAGTGGAAGATTTCCTTGAAAGGAAAAAAAAAACCACTTCTTCCCTAGTTTTCTCTTGCTATTAATTAGCTTACCATGTTTTTAATTTGGTAATTTTCCAATTCATGTGAATTATCAAATTACTAGTTAATAGAACTTCAACCTATAAGATTTCACTGTTTTGGACAAGTGAAAATAAGATTTTCAGAAGGGAACCCAAGCTTTGGCTCAGCCTATTCTCAATAAACCTAGTGTTGAATAGATCTAAATGTTATAGGTTCATATTTTATTTGCTATCTTGTCACTTTCACTGAGTTCCACAAAGTTCTTTCTAGGCACAGACTCATAGTAGCATTTTACAAAATGGCATCACCTCAAATGGTATTAAATGCCAATGTACATTAGTAATTTAATGATGAATTTAGGTAAGGAGAGAGTAACAATTTAAACAATTATTACTGTCAATACTGAGAAAGAATGTGACCAACTTCATAATAAAAGAAGTAACAGACAAAGGGAAATCCCATAACCACTCTAAGTTCTTCTCTGTTCTGGCCTTACATTTAATTGTAACCCCTCTTACCTTTTCCTGGGCCAACCATTTTTCCAGTACAAGAAGCCAGAGCCAAGCTAATCTTTGGGGGCTCATGTCCTGCCCACATCTGAAAAAGGTGAAAAGAAAGGAGTTTCTACAGATATTTTCTCTTTTGTGCTCCAAAACTTAGAATTCGCTGTCCAGTCTATGTTAAACCTGAATAGGTAAGTTCTAATGAGAATTTTTCAATTGCATATGATAGTTTAGTAAAATATCAGAACCAGAACAGATCTGGAAGCTTTCATAAAAAAGTCTTAAGCCACCTCCATATCCTCCTTTTTGATTTTTTTTTTTAAGGTGTCTTGCTGAGTTACTTAAGGTGGTCTTGGAACTCCTGGGTTCAGGTGACCCTTTTGCCTCAGCCTTCTGAGTAGCTGGGACTACAAGCACATGTCACTGTGCCTGGTTTAGTACTGCTTTTAAACATAATATTAAAAAGAAAATCATAGTAGGTAATGGTATCTAAATTATATTCTTGAACACAAAGAATGAATCAAATATAAAAGAAACAAGGAAGTCATAAAAATTTATTTTTAACCATGTGGAAAAGAGCCAGAGTTATAAGAATGCCTATGTCTTTCTTTGAAGTCAGCAATTTAAACACTAACTAGCTAGAACCCAAATTTAAACTAAAAAAAGTAAAAAAGGAAGGGAAAAAAGAATCACTTGTTTCTTCTCCATCGATACGTTAATACAATACTTCAATTGTGTAACATTAACAGTTAAAGTAAGGATAAACCTGGGAAAGACTAACCAGAACATTTGGCTCCTATTTACTACTATTTAATAGCACTGACAGGAAGAACTTCATTAAAAACCTAGGGTGGAGAAATCTGGTTACCAGGAGACAAGGAGGGGTCATAGTGCAAATATAAATAGTACCAAGGAGGAGGGATGCAATCACTTTTGCAGTGATGCAACAGTTCTAGCTTTATTACCATGGGATCACATGAATCTACATGGGGGTAAAATTATATAGAGCTAGTAATAAAACATGAATTCAGATTTTAAAAATGGTGCAATCCAAATAAGATCTGTAGTGTAGCTAACAGTAATGTACCAATGTCAGTTTCCTGGTTGTGATATTGTACTACAGCTAAATGAGGTGTCATTGGGAAAAGCTGGGGAGAAGATATACTGACTGCTATTTTATTTCTTGCGAGTGTAATTATTTCACAATGAAGTTTTAAGTGAATTCATTTTCAGCCCTTTGTTAGAGCTACAATATCTTCAATCTCAAACCCATACCAAGAGAGCAGAGTTTGCTTTTTTTTTTTTTTGTACTAGCAATTGAACCAAGGGCCTTTGTACTAAGTTACATTCCCATCCCTGTTTACTGTATTTTTTATTTTATTTTGAGACAGGATCTTGTTAAATTGCCCAGGCTGGGCTTGAACTCTTGATCCTCCAGTCTTAACATCTGAGAGTGCTGGGATTATAGGCATGTGCCACTATACCTGGCATTAGGGTTTGCTTTTTTGGAGGCAAAGAAAACACTTTTCAATGTAGCTACACCAATATCTTTAAGGATAATAAACAAAAAATGACTTCAGGTACACTTTGGTGGCCAGGTTTAAATCCAGTTTCAGATGATAATCCAAAATCATTAAACTACATTAATACTAAAGGGCATATATTTTACAGGTAAATTTTCACAACACTTGAAATATACTTTGCTTTTGCTAATTCTTTAAGAGGGTAGTTGAATGGGGCACATGGACACAAGGAAATATGTGCCTCTGGCCCTAAGACCCCCTAGAGCAAAGGGAGATCCCTTACCTCAGCAGATCTGGACACAGCACCAGCGCCTGAAGTATGTCTTCCACCCTCTTTGGGATATCCCCTTGTGCCTCGTGTAGCTGATGGATACATGCCTGTGCCAGCTCCCACTCTCCCCTCCGCAGGCACTCACAAAAAAATTCAAAAAGCTGCTCCTCGGTAGCAGTTTCCTCTTTTCCAAACGGATGACTCATTTTCCCAGCCAGAGTGCAGGGAGGTAGAAAGAGATGCGTTACGCGGAACACATTCTCAGTGGTCTCATTCGTGGAGTACCTCCTAGAAACAACACACGAGAGAGGAAAGGAAGGTAGACAAACCAGCAGCTACGGACAAGACCAGGAAAGGCGGGACTTATTTTCATAAATATTGTTTTAAGTTCGACACGTTATTATCTCTTTTGGAGAACTGCCACTTTTTCCAAGGGGTGGATTTCATCTCTACGCAGATCCTATATTTAATAAGATCAATCGCAGTATTGGCGGGGGCTAGAACCCATAACTCTATATCCTTATTCCCTCCGGAACGTTTTGCCCAGGGTGGCTCCAAATCCCCAGGTGGTCGATTCAGCAGGAACACTCCTCCTTTGAGCCTTCTGTTAAGGCAGGTTTGAAGATCAGGAGAAAATTTGTGTCAGAAGAGCAGTGGGGGGTGGGGGAATTAAAGGCCAGGGACACTGCCTACTGGGGCTGTGGAGGAAGCCCCCATCTCCCCCGCGCCTTACACTCACCTGTTCCCGGCACCCAAAGCATTGGAGTTTCCGGGGCAGCCATGTTTGAGCTGGGTCAGGTGACAGATTCCACTGTGAACAGAGGTGGCGGAGACAGAGGGCGGTGAATGAGAGCACCACTCCTATTGGCTCAATGGAGGAAAGATGCAAATTAAGTGCCATATTTGTTTGAATCACGTGATACAACCTCTCTGGACTAAGGAAAGCTAAAATGCTCAGAGTTAAACCAACTAGCTACCTGGCTGCAGACCATCCTTCTCAATTATGACAGCTCCTCCCCTCAACACCTGCAGTTCTGTATTAGTCGAGCAAGTGGCGGGAATACCTATACTCTTTGCTTTGTTTTCTTTCGCTCTTTCTCCCTAGTATTTGAAGTCATTTACTTAGCGACAACCCGTGATAGTGCTTTGCCAGGGGCCCAGAGCTAGGAAAGCTTGGCCCTCCTCTATTATTATTCTACTTGGGCCCTCTTACAAGCTCAGAACTCTGCGGTCTGAATTGTCGTATTTTGGTTCACTCCGTTCGTTTATGGCCTTTTTCCCGACTTTTTTTTTTTTTTTTTTAAATGGGGTGGTCTTGCTATGTGTTCCAGGCTGACCTCCGACTTGCTATCCACCTGTCTCAGCTTCCTGAGTGTTGGGATTACAGGTGTGTACTACCACACCCGGCAACCCGACAGCTTGTAATTGAATGATGTGCTAGGTAGGCTCTGTTTTAGAAGTTGAATAAAATGCGGTTCCCTTTTTCAAGTGAGGGATGTAGGCCAGTCATTAAAATACTGTGGGCTAAATTATGTGATAGAGACAAGGAAGTTGTGCAGGGGAGTACAAAGAATAAGTGCAGGGTTTTTGCAGATATAATAATCTGAAACCAGGTCTTAACTGTTTGTCAGGTTTCCTCATCACAACTGCCTTTACACCAAACGTTCTTGTTTGGTTTCCTTCACTTTCAGCCAGACTCTTAGGTTTCCCCAGTGTGCATGTTTCAGTTTGAGTAATTTCAGTCAGCATTTCCCAAACAATAAAACAAACAGAGCCAGGTGTGGTGTCACAAGTCTGTAATCCCAGCACTTGGGAGGCTGAGGCAGGAGGATCTGTGCGAGTTTGAGGCCAGTGGGGCTACATAGTGAGTTTAAGGCCAGCCAGGACTACATAGCAAGAGCCTGTTTCAAAAAACCAAACTAACGGCCGGGGATTTAGCTCAGTGGCACTGTGCCTGCCTCACAAGCACAAGGTCCTGAGTTTGATCCCTGGTACCACAAAAACTAAAAACAAAGAAACAAAAAACCCACACCACACACACACACACACACACGCACACACACACACACCCCAAACCAAAAACCAAAACAAAACCAGAAAGCTCTCTTCCAAAAACTTCTGTGTTAGGTGGTGGAGTGTTTTCTAATTCTCCAGAAAACATGCCTCTTGGCGTTTTTTTTTTTTTTTTAGACAAGGTCTCACTATGTAATCTATGCTGGCCTCAAACTCACAGCAATCCTCCTGCCTCAGCCTCCTGAGTGCCCATTAATCATTAATCATAAAATGTAGTCCTACAATAAAGAAAATAGAAAATTCCAAGCAAGGCTCCCCTTGTTTCACATTCCCCTTGGTGATGTTCCGGCTCCAGTTTTTGATAATCACTACAATGTTCTCCTCGCTCAAAGGCGGATTAGAGAGGGCAAACTACAATTCCCAGCAAGCTGAGGAGCCAACCTGCGCCTCTGCGTGCCTCTGATTGGATAAACCCACAGGGTGACAACCAACCCGCGCTTGGGTTGTTGCTTTGCGGAGCTTTCCGCGGAGAGCTGTGTAACGGGTGGGGGAACTTTGAAAGTTGGATCCTGCAAACCCGGTACTGGAAAAGTTTTCTGTGGGAGAAGTTGTCGGGGGAGTGGGTGTGCTCATTATTCCTGTTGCCTCCTGGCTAGTGAATACTGATATCGGGCTGGCGAAATCTCTCTGGGTGCTGGGCACGCCCCCTTAAGCCGGTGGGGATGGGGGGGGGGTGCCTCTGGTCTTATTTGGGAAGGGAGGGATGATTGAAAGCTGCCCTTCGTTGGAGAAAACCTTTGTAAAGGAGATTCTGGGTAATGTTTTCGTCTCTTTATTCCCTCTCCCAGTTCGGGCACTTTGAGGTGTATCTGTAGGAGCAATGTAGGGACTGTCCCACTTGAGGTGGTGTTGTAGAGAGTGGAATCTTGGGTCAAACCCTGGATTCGAACGCGGTTCCACTGTTGGCTGGCTGTTTGACCTTGCGCGTTTCTCACCACAGTGCCTCAGTAGTCTTATCTGTAAAATGAGATAAAAATCCGAAGCGGTGGAAACAGTGTCCACCACGAAGATTTTTTCTTTTCTTGCTGGTGGAGAGGAGAAAGTTCGAATTTTCAGGGCTGAATAATAACTCCCTTCGCCTCCAAAAAACATAGGCAAACTCACACGCCTACACAGAAGACACAAAAGGCGTCATGACACATTGGTAAGATTATGGTACAAATATGTACACGGCGAGATGGAGAAACACTGGAGAGAGGAAGAGTGACTCTGGGGAAGGTTTTGTGGAGAGAAGTCAGGTAAAATGATGCTTGAGTAACCTTATTGATTACTTATTATTGATACCTTCATGGCTGGAGAACAGTTTATGTGAGGGGCAGCAAATAGTGTTTGCTGAGTGAATTGATGATGATTGGGTGACTTTAAGCACTATGGTGCCAGCCACTACCTACTATAGTCCTATGAGGTAGAGAGTATAATCACCATTGTTTTATAGATAAGAAAACCAGTGTACTGAGAGGTGAAGTAACTGCCAGGAAAGCCAGGACCTGAGCCTTACAGTCCCATGTATGAGTGAGAATGAAGTAAGGGAGCCAGTTTTAAAAGTTTTCAAAATAAATGTGGAATTTATTCGGTGGTCTGGTGGTCCCAGAGGACATTTTAAAGGATGAAAATGACTTTTTAGGGAGCTACTTCTGGTAAGAATGTGTCACTGACCTAACGTTTTCAGGCCAATTTTGGGCTCCTTCCTGTCTGCTTCCACCGCACATTTAAATAGCATGCTTATTGCATAGCTGTGATTATTTGTATACCTCTTTTTTTTGTCTCTCAAGTGTGAGTACCCCAAACGGAAGAAATATACTAAAATGATTCTTATACCACTGAGCTTAGCAGAGTCTGTGCTTAAGAGGTGTTTGTAGAAGGATTAAATACAAATGAATGGAGAGTAGGTTGGGTTCTTTTTTGGTACTGGAACTCAAACTCAGGACCTTGCGCTTTCGAGGCAGGGCGTCACTGACTGAGCTAAATCCCCGGCCTTTTTTTTTTTTTTTTCTGTAAAATAGGGAGTGACCAGAAGTAGTATGCTGTAGATCAGGCAGATGATGAGAGTGACCCATCCAGGTACAGATAATAGAATTTTTTTAATCGATTGAATTCATCAATGATATTATTGCTTAGAACTACCTGTTTTAGGGCCGAGGATTTAGCTCAGTGGTTTCAGCGCCTGCCTCACAAGCGCAAGGTCTCGAGTTCGATCCCCGGTACAAAAACAAAACAAAACAAAACTACCTGATTTAAAAAGACACTAGGCAGTGTGAGAAACTGAAAGTGAAAATAAGGACCAAAAAAGAATAATAAATATTGTGAATAGGAAGAAATTGTTCAAAATTATACAAAATGTGAGAATCTTTGTCAATACTTAAAATATTTTCTGCAAAAAGTATAGTATTATTAGGAAATGAGCTGAGAGATAGATTAGCAAACGAAAATATATTCTTTTAAGATCACACACAATGTATTTACCATGGTTATTCTCTCTCTTTTTTTTTTTTGGTACTGGGGATTGAACTTGGATCCTTGCACTTGTGGGACAGGTGGCAGAACTACTGAGCTAAATCCTTGGCCCTCTCTAATAATTTTTGTTATAAAAATTATTTTTTCATAGAATGACTTTTATATTTTCTTTATTAATGTCTACTTGTAGATTAAAATAAAAATTTTTAAAAAGACAGTAGGAATAACAAAGCAGATAGATATTATTTGATAAGCTTTTCTATTAGAGGAACAGAAATTTATACTAATACATTCCCATTTTAGAAGGGTTGTGTGTGTGCATGGGTGTGTGCTTGTGTTTGTGTGTCTGAGAGAGAGGGATAGAGATTTGATCTGATTCATAAAATTTAGGTTTTAAATATAAATGTGGAAATAAACAAATAATTTATAATTATATTACTTCATTTCCTGGAACAATGAAAAGTTTATATTTCAGCTCTTTCCAGAGGATGTTTTATCTCAGTGACACAGCCTTTCCTTTGCATGCACTGTTAAAGAAATCACAGCTGTCTCAGTTTAATTGCCCTCAACAAAGTATAACATATAAGCTGATGGTATAACAAAACAATTTTGGTTTATCAGTAACACTCATAATAATAAAATCTCATTTGATTCAGGTTTGTTCTGACTCCTAGATAAAGGAAAGATTATCGCTACTCAGCCTTTTGGCTAAGATCAAGTGTAGAAAAAGGAAAGATTAAATATGATAATGGACTTGCACTAGAATGTAATGGTTAGATGAATAGGTGTTAGAATTAGACTGGGTTCAAATTCTGGATCCCCTATTTACTTTTTCCGGTGACAGTGGACTAGCTATTTCCAAATTAGTTTTCTCATATATGAAAAAAAGTCAATAATCTACTTTTCTCAGGCCTTTTGAGAATATTAAGTGTGATAATTAAGGTTAATCTTTGAAACAGTGCCTTTTATACAAAATGTACTTAATAAATTTAATTATTATTACAGTGCAATGATAAAGAATTTCTAGGGGTGCTCTGTAGAAATATTCCTTGAAGGGAGAGCATCCTGGCTGTGCTTGGCCATAAGGAGAGATTAAATGGCCAAAACAGACAAGTAGAATTAATTCTTGCTGTTAGCTTCATTTTCTTCTCTGTACCTGACCTGTTCGTGATGAAGCAGGTTATGAAAGTGTGATTTTCACTTATCTTATTTTGTGATAGGCCACAGTAAACACAGATGTGCAGGAACTATTTGCCATGGAATCTGGGGAGATTGGGAATCCCAAACCTACCTACTAGTTTATCTGTGAGGCCATCCACCCAGTGTGGAATATGTCAGCTTACCACCTTGAGGGCTCCCAGAAACTATGCAGCTGAAGAAGGACATATCCCTGCTGAATGGGCAATATGATCAGCTCAGGGATCTTTGTGTCACTCAAGGGGCTGCTGGCATACCTCCTATGGGTCAGGTCATGTGGACCACGGATGGACTCTTCTCTTTTGTGGGTATCCTTTGCTATGTATAGCTGGGACCATCATCATCAAGTCAGGGGCCAACTATGCTTATATTCTAGGGGTCTTTGGGGGCTTCGTTGCTTTTATCCATCTGTGGGCCTCAGTGCTAATTGTTGAACCTACCAGTCAGGCAATCATCATCATCACCTTTGCCCACTATATCATCCAGCCTTCTTCACCTGTGATCCCTCCTACTTGACCTTCTGTTTCCTTTTACTGCTTGCATATGTCTGTTGACATTTGTGAACTGTGCCTGTGTCAAATGGGGTACATGAATCGGGACATGGTCACTTACACCAAGGTCCTATGCTCATTGCTGTCATTATCAAGGACCTTGTTAAACTGCCAGGGATACTGTGAACACTTTCAGGATGCCCTTGATGGTTCCACCTGGGGTGTGGAAGACCTCTCTCTTGCCCGCTACCCTCTTCTACTCAGGTTGGGACACCCTTAATTTTTTTTTTTTGTATGGGGGATTGAACTCAGGTCCTTGCGCTTGTGCAGCAGGCAGTGAAACCACTGAGCTAAATCCCCGGCCCAACACCCTTAATTTTGTAACAGAAGAAATAAGTCCAGGAAGAAATTTACCTTGGCCATTGGGCTATCTGTGCCACTGTGACGCTTATCTACATCCTGACCAATGTGGCCTACTATATAGTGCTGAGCATTTCGGATGTCCTTAACAGTGATGCTGTGGCTGTGGCATTTGCTTGCTAGACATTTGGCACATTCAGCTGGATCACCCCCATTGCTGTTACTCTTGTTTTGCTTTGGTGGCCTCAATGCATCTTTCTTTGCTTCATCAAGGTTGTCCTTTGTGGGCTTCCATGAGGACTGTCTCCTGAACCTTCTGTCCCTGATCTACATTGAACATTTTATACCCATCCTTGCTTTATTGTTCAGTTGCACTATGACACTCACCTATCTCATTGTGGAGAATATTTTCCTGCTCATCAACTACTTCAGCTACTGCTTCTTTTTAGACTTCTCTGTTGTTGGACAGATCTACCTTCACTGGAAAAAGCTGGAGTGGCTCCTGCCTCTCAAGCTGAGCTTGTTTTTTCCCATCATATTCTGCATATGCTCCATGTTTCTGATTATTGTGCCTCTTCAGTGATGGCATCAGTTCTCTCATTGGCATTAGAATAGCCCTCTCTGGTCTTTGTCTACTTCATGGGTGCTCATCTCCCAGGGTCTGGGAGGCTAATTTTTATTCAGAAAGCCCTGGCTACCAGCAGCTTTGCTTTTTGTGTGTGTGTCTTGACTGAACTGGATGTAGCAAAGGAGAGAAAGGTTGAGAGGAAAACTGACTAGAGGCCAGAGGTGACATTCCTGAGGCCTGGCAAGCTGGCCATTTGTGGCCACACCCACCAAAGTCCAGATAACAAGAGTGTGGGCCCAACTCTCCTGAATTAAAGGAGTCTATTGACCCCACATTGTGTAAGGGGGAAAAGGGTAGTGATCACTCATTGGTAAGCTATGGGAGGACACTCAGGGTTAGGGTCAGCCTGAAGGTGGGAACCTCAGGAGCAGAGGAAGCTTGTTGCAGTGGGGGAAGAGGGAATGCTAGGTTGATGACTAGGGCTGGTGGTTTACAGCTATTTTAAGAGTTTGAACTAGGAATCTCGATAGAGGGGCTACTTTCAAGTCCAGCTACCTGACTTCAGAGGCTTGAAATGGTACCATTTCTTTCACTGGTTCAGAAATTTTTCCTGGAAAGAGGGTTGTGTTCCTTTGATATTTGTTTATATTTGGGAGGCACGAACAGCAAAGCTTTAACTAAAATGGGGACAGTGTTTCTTCTATTTCCTGAATTTTGTAAAAGTAGTATCATTCTCTGTCCTGGAACGTCACACTCAATTAAATAGTAAGATTGATGTGAGGAAGTCTTTTCAGGGTCTCAGCAGTACCCACCAAAGGTCCCTCCTTAAGGTTGACCTCTCATTTGTGGGGCCATGTACTTAGAGAGCTGCAGGATCTCATTGGATACAGATTATTCATCTCCTTGGGAAGGTCCTGCCTGTCTGACTGACTGAATTTGCTAGGATCATACTTGTAGTTATAGTCAGAATCCTTAAGAAAGGAAAGGAGCTTCTGAGTGCGAAACAAGTTGGCTTTGGCCACCCAGCTGTGCCCTTTCTAGCTGGAAGCCTGGTGCTTCAGTGGAGGCAGAACGGACACAGGCTGGGAAAAACTTTGTTACTCCAGCTGAGAGGAAGCAGCACTGGAACTAAGTGGACATGCTACTTCTGCCACCAAATTCAAACTCCTGTATTCCATTATTTCCTGATATTTAATCCAGAACACCAATTCTAGCAAAACATTAGTGTTTATCTACAGGAGGAAATAGGTTATGTTTACAAGTATGCAAAACTGAATCTGTCCTCAGACATGATTTTAACAACATATTTTATGCTCAATTTTGCACAATCTTCCCTTGTGCCTTACCTGTAAAGGAAACTTTAAGGATTTGAAAAAATCATATTCTTGTAACACATCCGTATATAGATAAATCAATATGTTACTAGCACCAGGCTCAGGTCTAACAAGGACAGATAAACAAATTTATGAGTCAGATGTCTGATAATCTTTTTTTTTTTTTTTTTTTTGGGGTACTGGGAATTGAACTCTGGTCCTTGTGCTTGCAGGGCAGGTGAAGGAACCACTGAGCTAAATCCCCTGATAATCTATTTTGAAGGATAATCTTTTATTTTATTGAGACTTTAGGTCTTTGCTCTAGGTGGTAGAAAGTAAATCTCTGGGTTTCTGGTATGAACACAGTGCTGTAATGTTCTGGAATTCTGAGTGATCACCTGAAATCTATCAGCTGTCATTGACTTAGAGACCATCTCATGGACCTATATTATATTTGTTCTTCTTTGTAAGGGCAGGTGTGAGGGACTGCTGTGCAGACCATGCAAGTCCATCCTGGTGTTGTGGTCATGTTTTCTTATTTTGAAAACCCCATACCAGACTTCATCCTTACTTCTGTCCTGAGTGCCATACTTTGTTTACACTCCTAGCTGCCTTGGGAGTTAATGCACTCCTCTTCTGCCTGCCTTCCCTTGCCAGAGGCTTGGTGGGGCATCAGTCTTAGAAAGACTTAGTACTTGTGGAACTTCTATTTTTTCCATGTGGAGATCAGTGAGAACTCTGGAAGAAACTGTAAGAGTGGAAGTAACTAATTTAGGTGCTCAAGCTGGGCCACCAGGTCAGGCCAGGGCAGCAAGTTGGATCTCACTGGATTTTCCTTCATAGGCAGTCCAGTTGCACTGGATTGTAAACAGTTAATCTTGGGCCCAGAAGAACCTGTTGGCTTGCCATACCCCAGGGACATCTTGTCCTTGGGTTTTGGGTTTGGTTATCTAAAGATAAGAACTAGGAGGCAACCTCTCCTTACCATTTTTTTTTGTCTTTGTAAAAGATTTATTAAATGTGTTTACACAGCAACTTCCCTTTTTGAGATACAGCTGCCAAGGAGAGACTGTTATTCTATAGGGACCAGCTGGTGCATGGTAGGCAGCTTTGGGTTTCCACCCTTCTCTTGTGAGATAGGGGTGGTGGGTAGGATCTCATCTTCGGGTTCTGTGATGCCCTCGTGGTCAGGCAGGGGCTTCTTGGGGCCAGTCTCACCACTTGGATCTTTACTTTGATGCCCAGCACACCCTGTCTGAGCAGCACATGGCTCATGGCAGTCAATGTAGTAGTTAACCACTGTGGATCAAACCATCCACAAACTTTGTGAACTTAGTCCTCTGTCTTGGGAGTTTTCTAGACACCAGGACTTTGTAGTCCTCGGCTCCACGGTCCCTTGTGAACTGTAGCACTCTGTAGCAGGTCCTCCACACAGCAAGGCCTCCTAGGAGTTTGTAATGCAGAGATCTGCTTGGACAATGGCACACAGACATCTTGTGGCCCCCTTCTTTGTGGCATAAATTTTTCCACTACCCTTAGGGAAGCCAGACCTCCTCTGAACCACAGTGGTCAATTCTAAAATCCTCCAGTCCTTCTTACCAAGAACTTTTTATAGCCTGCTAAAACACAATGATTTCTGTCCTGCTTGCTATAACTCGGACCTCAAGTCCACAGTAACCATCTTCAACCAGCTCCTGAGTTAGAAACTCATTCAGGTCAGCTTTGAAGATGTCATCTGTGAGAAACTTTCTCTTTGAAATCTGCATTGCCATCTTGCCGCTGCGTGCCACCAAAAGGCAAGGAAGTCCCCTTCTGACCATTCTTCACCACACTGCCCTGTCACAGACAAAGGAGTAAATTTGGAGGGCCGAGTACTTAGCTCAGTGGTTCCGCCACCTGCCTTGAAAGTGCGAGGACCTGAGTTCGATCCCCCGTACCAAAAAAAAAAGGAAAAAGGAGTAACTTCGGACATACATTTGCTTAATAAAGATTTAGGGGAGCATAAAAAAGGAAAGAAATATACCTTGAAGGTTAATTACATACCTATATAGATTTTATATTGAAAATTTTAAGAAACAATATAAAGGTGAAGTGGTATTATATTCATGTACTGTATATCAAAGAATTGTGTGAAATTGCACATTCTGAAGTGGTCTTGTTTTTCTGTGCTGTGTGGGGCCTCTCCTATTTAAAGCATTTAAAAAGATTCTATAGTCCTGCCTTTATGAGTAATTTATGTATTATATTTCATTTTGTGCAAGGTTGAAGAGTTTTTGTTTTGTAGAGTGTTTTGGATAGCCCATTTGCTATTGTATGTTATTTAATTATTTCTTTCCAGGTTCTTTTCTTTGCTGGATCTGGAATCATGAGTAACAAGAAGCTAAGACGAGTGGGTTTGTCACAAGAACTGTGTGACCGTCTGAGCAGACATCAGATTGTTACCTGTCGGGTAAAATGTATTTAATTGTTTGATTGCTAAGAGATTTTACATACTAATTAACTTTAAATATAGCCTAGTAACTCTTAAACCTGGAATTAAACACTTAGTTTTACAAAAAATAAACTAACCAATGGTGCTTTTCAATAAGCCACTTAAATTCATTTATTGAAATTCAATTTACTTGCATTTTTAGGGGTGAATGGTTATGGTGTACAGTGAAGTGCCTTTATGCCACTAACTTGAGGTTCTAAAGAAGTTTTATCAATGTAAAAGAAATTTTGTAGTTACATGAGAAATGTGACTTGGATGAGGAGATGGTATTCAACATGGATAATTTTTCCCAGAAAAGAAATTAATATTTAGGACTATTGTTTTTTTTTTTTGTATTAAATTCTTTTATTGGTACATTGTAGGTATACAACACAATTACATTTCTCATTGGGAGTTGTACCTTTATATAATGCATCTTGGTTCTTATTTTTTCCCCATTCCTAGCCCTCCCTTCACGCCCTCCACCCTTCCCTATTTACAAAGACTTTATTTCCATTTTTTCCATTTCTCATCATTTTTCCTTTCCCTTCTTTCCTTTCCCCTGTGCCTCCCACTACCCCTACCCCTTTGGACCTTTTATTCTTATTTTACATTATTGACTATTCATTCTAATAATTGGTACATTTTAGGTATACAATATAATGACACTCATCATTGGAAATTTGCACCTTTGCATAGTCTCTCTTGGTTCTTATTTTTCAACCTTGCCCAGCCCTCCCTTCAACCCCTCCAGTCCTCCCTATTTACAAAGATTTTGTTCCTATTTTTCCATTTTCTCATATTAATCCAATTCCCTTCTATCCTTTCCCCTAGCCCTCCCACTTCCTTCCCCTTTGCCCCTTTTCTTCCTATTTCACATAGGACTATTGTTTTACCACCATTTTCTTATTGATGGGGCTTGAGAAATCTGTACAGCACATGTTGCATTTTTAAGCACAATAATGAAGCAAATCCCTCTTAGGAAGGTAAGGTTTTGTTTTAGGATTTTATCTTTAATGAAACATGTTTAGCTGGTGCACACCTTAATATTCTCCATTACTTGGGAAGCTGAAGGAGCAGTGTTACAAGTGCCAGTCCAGCCTGGGCAGTTTATCCGGACTTTGTCTGAAAAAGGACTGAGGGTATAGCTCAGTGGTAGAACACTTACCTGGCATGTGGATGCCCTGGATTCAATTCCCAGTATCATAAAAAGAAAAACAAAAAAAAAGAAAAGACAGATTTTTAGAGCATGTTATAATCTTTTTGAATTGCTTGGCCTGTGAAGGATATCTTTGATTCTTCTGTTATACATTTAATAATCCTCATTTCATATTTTAATGAACTTATATTCATTTATATTTTTATTTAATGAATATGTTTTAATGCATGAGGTCCTGGCCTCAATTCCTAGCACTGAAAAAAAGAATAATTCTTTGATCTGCAATAAATTATGTTTATCTTGATATAGACTATTAATTGAACATTTCCTTTCTGTTTTTAATTTCAATATCTTTGTTATACATGTTTAAAATTTTCTCTTTATGTCTCTTTAGGACTTTTTATGTCTTTCCCCACTGGAAGTTATGAAGGTGACTGGCCTGAGTTATCGAGGTGTTCATGAACTTCTGTGTACGGTCAGCAGGGCTTGTGCCCCACAGATGCAAACGGTATATATATGTATATATATGTATGATTATGAAATGATTATCTCATTTAAAGTCTCTTTTGGGATGAAGCAAAAGTAGAGATGAACACCTCAAAAATACTGAGTTTCCTACTACAGAGTTAGTCCTTTAATGAGAGTTATTTATGAAAAATTAGGTATTAAGCTATGAGAGACAGTTCCTAAAATGTGGGAATTATGGGGGATCAGGAAGTTTTTATGTTTTTCTGCAGGCAATAGTGATATTTGAAAATGTCGTCTTTCTCTGTCAGATAGGATTTGAGTGTCTTATGGTTAAATTATAATATACTCTTACTTTTTGAATGTTCCTTTGTCTATCATAATGACCTTTACTATTACTACTTACTCTGTATTATCATGTACACATAATTGCACTTGTTCTTGCTTACTAAATGAATAATGGTGGGGAGAATATGGAGGAGGAAAGCTACTCACTTCAGTGTGGTAGGGCAGCAGAGAGAGAAAAGAAGAGACCAACTTCCCAATGTCTACTTCAAGGGCCTAGCCACAATGATCCAGCTTCCTTCCTCTAGACCCTTCCTCCCAAAGGTTCTACCACACCCAGTAATGCCATAGTCTACTGACCAAGCCTTTGGCATACAGGCCTTTTGGGGGATACTTAATATACAATCCACAACGAGCTCTCTTTCTTTTATGGGAAAAGAAAGTTAAAATAGTACATGATCATTTTGTGATTAGATTCAAATTAACTTGTTACTATCTTGTTAAGTCCCTAGATTGCCCAGGCTAGGGTCAAACTTGTGATCCTCTTGCCTCAGCATCCTGCAGTGCTGAGATTATAGATGTGTCCCACCATGTCAGTGTGATTTCTTATAAGAATTGTTGCTAATAGTGAATTTGTATACTACTTTTAAAAAAAATTATAAAGTATGAGAAAAACCTTTTAATTTAACATCTATTATTTTAATTGATCAATATTTATGGCATATTTCTAATTAGAAAATTTATAGAGCTTGGGCAGGAAATTCAACTTTGGTTTCTACTTCACCAGTTTCAGTTGCAATCTTAATATTATTCCAAATACATTTCACAAAGCCCTCTTTCTCCTTAGGTTTGTAACTACTCTTGTAACGTTCTTTGTATTTGAGTATTTTCTTAGATTTTGGCTTAGCTTAGTTCATCTCTTCAAAATGGATTTTTTTCATTTATTTATTTAATTGTTTACTTTTTCAACCAATAGCTACTCAGTGCCAACCGTGTGTCAGGTATTTTGTCAGGCACTGGGGTTATCATAGTGAACAAGCTTGATAGAGTTCTTGTTCTCAGTTTAGTAGGAAAAATTAGACTTTGAACAATATGGAAATGATTGGTTAATTATAGTATTGCCAAGTCCTAAGAAGGAAGAGTAAAAAGCTTTGGAACTTTGTAACAAGGGACATTACTTAGTTTGGAGGTCAATAGGGCTCCCCCAAGGAAACAACACTTCAGTGAAAAGTAAGCAGATGTCAGATCATTGCATGACCATATTTAGGATGGTGGACATTATTCTAAGAGTAATGGAAAGTGTATATAGTCTCATAAGTGTTTTTAAAAAATAGGTCTTGAATACAGATAAATGATTGAAATAGAAAATAAAAAAGAGTATTTAGGTATCTATTACTGTAGTCCAGATAGGAAGTGATTAGTGTGGTGTTAAAGCAGAGGGTATAGTGTTGGTTAGTATAAGTGATATTTAAGAAATAGAATTAATAAGATTTGGTGATTGTTTAGCTATGGAAGATAGAAAAGTGCAGGAAAATGTCAGATAATTCCCTGATTTTTGTTTTGAGAAACTAGGTGATGCCATTTCCTGCGATAAGAATACTAGAAGGAGGAGCAGGGGACAAACGGTGAATTCAGTTTAGTTATTGTCCAATTTAAGGCACTTGTGAAACATTTGGAGGCGATGTGAAGGCAGTTAAATTCGTATGTGGACCTGAAGAAGCCTGCACTAAAAGTATGTGTTAGAAGTCATCAGTGAAGGGCCAGGGATTTAGCTCAGTGGTTCCGCTGCCTGCCTCACAAGCGCAAGGTCCTGAGTTCAATCCCTGGTACCCCCTAAAAAAGAAATCATCAGTGAAAAGCCACGAGTGATCACCTAGAAAGCAGATACAGTGAGGAGATGAGTGTACATAAGATGGATTCTCAAGTGATGCCGTTGTTAAGTTCACATTAGATAATGAAAAGTCTGAGAAGCAGCAGCTACCTAAATAGAGGAAAAACTAATGTAGTGTCATATTATAAAATTCTTCTTTGTCTAATTTATTTACATACTATTATTTTTGGACTTGTTCTGTTAGTTCATCATATTTTTTTGACAGTCATGAAGTGTGTTAGTCTAGTAATTATATTTGCAGTTGTAAGTGAATAACTTTCATGTTGACTGACTGGGCTGCCTTCACATGTTTGATGAAGTATCCCCGTGTGCACTCATGTTGCCTGCTGATAGGTTATAGACAAAAGTGTTTGTGTAAGATGCTCACTGAAGTATTTCTTACATCAAAAAATGGGGAAAAAATTATTAGTAATGGGAAAAAGACATTTTTGCTACTCTTGTGTGCTAAAATAATACATATTAAACTATTTGAAAAGTTTTTAATATCAGGAGAAATGGTCAGGCTATAAATGCTTTGTGAAAAAGTAGGCTGGGAAATTGTTCATAGTATACCTGCCAATTTTATAAAAGTGAATTATATAGTAATGTGTTGGTTATTTATATATATATACATATATATGTATATATATACTGTATTATTAACAGTGATTATCTTTTGATTGTGGAATTCTATTATTGACTTCTATAACTTTTTTCTTTCCAATTTGCTATAGGTCAGTTATTGCTTCTAATTAGAAAAAAACTAGCAACAGTTCTTGTTTACCTCATAATCACTGGGAAATCTCTTAGTATCCATTTCTCAGCATCTGTAAAATGGAGATAATTATACCTATGTGTAGGGTTCACATAGGGTATTTATATATATGTATAGGGTTTTGAGTATTAAATGAAATGAATGTATAGTACTTATATAGAACTTACAGTATGGTAAGTTTGGGCACCTACCCAAAGAATGTTCATTACCTTTTTATATCCTTGCTTTTTTCCATTTTTCAATTCCTGAATTACAGCAATATATGAGAGAGGCTGACAATATTTGCTTCATATCCTAAGATAGTGACTTAGTAGTATAGTTTTAGCAAGGAGAAGCAAAACTAAACTGAAATACAATAAAACAAAACAAAACCAAAAAGCTTCAAACCATTACAACACTCACTTTTTAATACTGTTTTGAAAATGAAAAACAGAATTTCAGAATTTTATTATATTAGAAAAACTTTAGAAACACTATGTCCTTTGCTTTAGATATATTGATTAGTATGGCAGATTTTTCCCCCCTTTACTATTACCCTCCTTGAGCCTATTACTTTCTTTGGAATGGTTGGAATATCTTGCTGACAGATGGCCCACCTTCTATTATTACCTACCTTCAAGCTATTTTTCTAACCCAAACCTTTGAAATGGTAATTCAGTGTATTATTTTTTGGAGTGGCTCTAATACCAACCACAAACTACAGTAGTGGCTTCAAACAAGAGAGTTATTTTCTCACAGTTCTGTAGGCCAGAAGTCTGAAATCAAGGCAGAGGCAGAGCTGCATTTTCTCCAGGGACATTTAGTGGAGAATCCATTTCTTGCCTCTCCAGTTTACCACGAACATTGGCTTGTGGCCATTCCCTCTCTGCTTCATCTTCACATGGCCTCTTCCTCTGTATATTGTGATGGCATTTAGGATTCACCCAGATAATCTAGGATTATCTCTTCATCATGAGGTCTTTAATTTTTTTTTTTTGTGGTACTGGCGATCGAACTCAGGACCTTGTGCTTTCAAGGCAGGCAGCAGCACCACTGAGCTAAATCCCCAGCCCGATGAGGTCTTTAATTTAATTACATCTGCAGTGACCCTTTTTCTGATTAAGGTGACATTCACAGAGAGGTTCTAGGAATTTGAGGTGGATATCTTTTAGAGGATGGCTTCTCAACCTATCACAACTTCCTTCAACTTATTCTTCACACATCAACTGGAGTTTGAAATGATAACTTGGTCATGTTACTCCTTGTTTCTCAGCATAAACTCCAAACTTCCACAGAGGTCTTCTTGATTAGACCTCTGGTTCATCCTATGGTCCAGTGGTGGCGAACTTATGGCACTCCTGCTGCAGCAGGCTGTTTGTATCATTGAAAGCTCTGAGAGGTTTGCCATCCCTGCTGTAGCCTTATCACTTGCTACACTGTGATTACACTCCATCTTCCAGCCATTCTAAGTACACTCTGCTTACTTTTTGCAGTTTTCATTAGTTTCATATTCTCTCTTGCTTTTGACTTTCTTTGTACATTCTGTCCTCTTTGGCAGGAATACCCCTATCTCTTTTGCTTATCTAGTAACTATTTCAGATTTTAGCTCAGATATTCACCTCTTCAATGTAGCCTTCCTAGATCACAGGGTCCAATCAGTATACCGTCTGTATGTGTTCACTTTTCCTATCACAATGTCTCTTATTAGTTGTATTGTATTCACCGAGTTTCTAGTCTTAGTTTCATAGTCTCTGGTTGCTGATAAGCCTGTGAAGGCAGGGGTCTGTTGTATCACATCCCCATACTCTAGCACAGTCCCTAGCATGGAGTAAATGTTTATTGAACAAATAAATAAGAGGGAAAAAGGATGGATTGGGGTCCCAGGTGCTAAAATTCAGAGGTTAGGAGTTGATATGTCTTTTCACATACATATATGGAAGATGTAAAGAACTTAACTCTTTTCTTCTTCAGGTTTATGGGATAAAGACACAAAGGTCTGCTAATCACTTGCCAGCTTTCTTATCTACGACCCTCTCTGCTTTGGATGAAGCCCTACATGGTGGTGTTGCTTGTGGATCCCTCACAGAGGTAAAGGAAAAGCTTTCTATATCTTGTATTGATCTTCAGAGCCAAGAGGAAAACTTTAGTTAAAAACATAAACAATTTTATAAACATTAATCTGAATTAAATTATAAGTACTTCAAGGGTGTGGTTCTGCACTCAGTACCTAGAATAGCTGTGCAGATGATGGTGTTAAAAAAAACATCCTGTGGACTGACCAAAATCTGTTTAGGTACCTATTCCTTTGAATCAATTTAGAAAGTGATGAGTATTATGAAATAGTATTATGAAACAATTTGAAGGAATTAAAAAAGGATCACTACTTAGTATATAAGGAAGGCATATTTGAAATTTTATTAACATTTGAGGAAATAATACCATCAAACTAAGCTGAGCTATTTTTATTGCTTGTCATAGATAAAACTTGGTTTAGGAAGTGATAGGTTATTGTGCTAGTTAATATCATTGCATAACAAATTATCCTAAACAATTATAAACATTTATTTACTTCTCAGTTTCTTTAGGAATGGCTCAGCCTAGTGATATTGGCAAGGGATGCAGTCATCCAAAGCTTGCTTGGGGCTGGAGGCTGTTTCCTAGGGGGCTCACTCATGACTGGCAGGGTGGTGCTGATTTTTGGTTGGAGGCCCCAGTTCCTCCCAAGTGGACTCTCCACAGGTTGCTCCAGTCTCCTCATGACATGATGGCTGACTCACCAGGGTGAGTGGTCTTAAAGAAGGCAAGATGGGGGAGGTGGTGGCTTAGATGATCTAGCTTTGGAAGTTCCACACTACTATTTCTGCCACATTCTTTTCATTGCAAGTGAGTTATTAATTCCAGCCCACATTCAGAGAAAGGATAATTGGGCTTGAAGGAAGTGTCAAGAAGTAGAAGACATTTTAAAAGCACTGCAGTTCCTTCCCCTCAAAGCTACATTTGTGTGTTTATGGATAGACTTATGTATTTGCTAGACTGTGTATTTACCAATACACTCCTGAAGATACCTTTCCTGAAAGTTCTAGAAGCTCAGTTCAAGAAATTTCTTTTTTTTTAACCTCAAATAGTAAGTGATATTCAATAGTTTTCTGAATGATGGACAATAAATAGTAACTTCCTAATGCAGAATAAACTTCTTATATAGGAAGGCAAGAAATTTCTAAATAAGAGCAGACTCTTTTCTTACATTCTGATAGTCATATTAATTTTTTCATTGAAGATAGAGATTCTGTTTTAGATACTGTACCTTATTTTATTTTCTATCTTCCAAAAGTGATTTTAAAAATGCATGTGAATTATGCCTAGAAGATGCCTTAGTTAGAAACCCTGCAGTTGCATCGAATTATCACCAGATGGCGCCAGAATCATAATATAGTACCATACCTGACAATCTTCCAGGGATTGAGTTGGACAGCTCAATTATTAAATTTTGTAACAATAATGATACATAGTTATAAACTTATTTAAATAGAAAAAAATTGAACTTGAAGATTAACCATTGCATGCTTTTATTTTTAAAATTTGGAATAATTTTCAATACTTTTTCACTTAGTTTTTATCAATTCTTTTTGAATCCAAGTGGAAGTTATAAATCTTTTTGATGTTGTGATCTACTTTTCTGGCTTCGAATATCAATACTTTGACTGCTTTCTCTACTTTCTGTTGTATTGTACTGCAGGTAGCCTTTTCTGTCTTTTTGGGGTTCTTCAGCTGAATGTAGGGAGTATCTCAGTTTATCTTCCATTAAGAAACAAACTTTTTTCTGAATGTGGTGGTACACAGCTGTAATCGCAGCATGCAGGAGGCTGAGGTAGGAGGATCATGAGTTTGAGGCCAAATTAGGGTATATAGCAAGTTGAAGGCCAGCTTGGATTACATAATGGTACGCTATGTCAAAAAAACCCCGTTTTTAATAGACCCTAGGTATACAAAATCAAATATATCTTATGTATATAAATTATGAACTTTTATGATCCTGTATACCAATATAAAAACCACAGTAATACAGAAACCATTAAACTTAATGGTCTTAATCCCTGATCTGTCATTGGTCTTCTTTTGGGAGGTAAACTCCATCCTGAATTTTTATCATTCTCTGTTTTTTTCTTTTACCTTCCATATACTTCCACAGTAGATATAACAACATTTTATTTTGCTGTGCTTACTTTTGAACTTTATTTTATGTCTGTGATTAAATCATGATCTCCTCTATAAATTGCTTTTCTCACTTGTTATTTGTAAGATTTATCTGTGTTATTATTGTAGGTAGCAAGAATATAATTCGCTTTTACTGCTGTATACTATTCCACATTGAAAATATGCTTAATTTTTTTTATCCTTTCTCTTGTGAGTGAACATTTGAGTTGTTTCTTTTACTGCTAATATGAACAAATCCTGTGACAACTTTTGTATTTGTCTCCTGGATCACACGTGCAAGTATTCCTTTAAGGAAGGGATCGGCAAAGTACTACCTACTAGTTAAATTTGGTTTGCTGGCCATTTTTGTAAATAAAGTTTTATTATAACATGGCTGTGCTTGTTTGTTTACATTTTGTCTTTGGCTGTTTTGTGATACAGAGCAGGGTTGAGTTAGTTGGGGCAGCCTGTGTGGTGTGGAAAACCTAAAAATATTTATGATGTGGCTCCTATCTAGGATATCTACCTTAGAGTGATTTGGTGACTAGCATATACACATGGGTAACTTTGCAAAATCAGTACAGATTGTTTTTCAGAATAATTGTGCCTATTGATATTTGTAGCATTTGTGTGTACAAGTTTTCTTGTTCTGTATCTTCTAGCCTTGGTATTGTCAAACTTCTGTGCATCTTTGTGATTTTAATTTTCATTGTCGTAATTATTGATGAACTTTCAGAAAGTATTTGGATATTTTTAAAAAACAACTTTATTAAGGTATAATTTAAATATCATAAAATCCAGCCATTGTAACTATATAATGTAATGATTTTAATAAATTTATAATTGTGCACACATCATTACAATTCAAGTACAGAACCTCCATGACCCACTTTGCTTTATTTTTTTGTTCTTTTTTCATGTAGCTGTACAGTGAATTCTTATTTTTTATTAATGTCTATTAATTTTATGAAACACTGGGTTTCAGTGCATATGTTTTGATCATATATACCCGCTATTATCCTCTTACATTCTTCTTCCCCTCCCCCTAATCTCTTCCTCTTGGCTAATAATAGTCACCTTTCTACTTTGATGTCAACTTTTTTAGATTCCACATATTAGGGAAAACACAATACTTGTCTTTCTGAGTCTGGCTAATTTCGCTTAACATGATGATTTCCAGTTGCATCTACTTTTCTGCAAAAAACAAAATTTAGTTCTTTATGGCTGAATAATTCTCCATTGTCTATATGTAGCACATTTTCTTTATATTTTCATCTATTGATGGGTACCTAATCTGGTTCCATATCTTGGCTATTGTGAATTGTGCCAACATAAATGTGGGTATGCAGGATTCCTGTAGTATGCTTTAATTCCCTTGGGTGTATATACCAAGGAGTGATATAGCTGGATCAAATGGTAGCTCTATTGTTGAGGTACCTCCATACTGATTTCCATAGTAGCTGTATTAATTTACATTCTCACCAGCATTGTAGAAGGGGTCCTTTTCTTCCACATTCATGTCTTTATTTATTTATTTATTTAGTGTTCTTGATGATAGCCATTCTGACTGTGATGAGATGGAATCTTTTTTTTTTTGTACTGGGGATCGAACTCAGGACCTTGCACTAGTGAGGCAGGCACCATGCCACTGAGCTAAATCCCTGACCCAGATGGAATCTTAATGAAGTTTTAATTTGCATTTCCCTAATGGCTAAAGTGGTTGAACGTTTTTTCATGTACTTCTTGGCTATTTGTATTTCTTTCTTGAAGTATCTGTTCAATTCATTTGCCCATTTATTGATTTTTGGTGTTAAGTTTTTTGAGTTCTTTATATATTCTATATATTAATCTGCTGTCAGAAGGGTAGCTGGCAAAGATTTTCTCCCATTTTGAGGGTTGTCTGTTCACTGTCAGTTGTTTCCCTTGCTGTGCAGAAACTTTTAAATTTGATTTAGTCCTGTTTGCTTATTGTTGCTGTTAATTCCTGTGGTATTGTGTCAGGAAGTCTTTACCTTTTCCTATGGCTTCATGTTTTTCCTCTGTGTTTTATTTTAGCAGTTTCAAAGTTTCAGGTCTTATACCTGAGTCTTTGATCCATTCAAGATCGATTTTTTTTGTTTTGGTACCAGAGATCGAACTCAGGACCTTGCGCATGTGAGGCAGGCGCGGTGCCACTGAGCTAAATCCCTGGCCCAAGGGATCGATTTTTTTGTACAGGGTAAGAAATATGTATCTAGTTTCAATCATTTATGTTTAGCTATCCAGTTTTTCCCAGCACTATTAAAGACATTGTCTTTTTTTTCTTCCACATACAGTTTTGGCTTCTTTTTCCAGAGTCAGATGGCTGTAGTTGTGTGGGTTTCTGTGTTCTCTATTCAATTCATTGTTCTATATGTCTATTTTTGTGCCAGTACTATGCTGTTTTTTGTTACTATGACTTTGTATACTTTAATTTTTTGTTTTTATTTTTTATCAGTACATATTTACATTGCATAATGATTATATTCCTTGTGGGGAATTGGTTCATGTACATAACACATCCCAGTTCTTTTTCTTCCCCTTTCTTTCCCTTGTTCCTCTCTTCCATTTCTTGATCTCCTTCCCATTTGAAAAAAATATTTTTTCCCCATTTCTTATTATCTAATTTTTATTTTGTTCTTATTTATATTTTGGGTTTCTCATATAAGAGAAATAATGTGGTATTTAAGCTTGCATGTTTGATTTATTTCACTTAACATTATGGTCACAAGGTGTATCCATTTTTCTATAAATGACTCAAGATAGTCTTTTTTTATGACTGAGTAGTATGTACTCCATTGTTTGGAAATATAGCATTTTCTTTATGCATTCATCAGTTGATGGACATATAAACCATTTCCAAGTAATCTTGTAATATAACTGGAAATCAGGGATTGTGATGCCTTTAGCCTTGCTTTTTTTGCTTAGGATTTGGCTAGTCTGGGTTTTGTATTTCCATATGAATTTGGAGAGTTTTTTTTTTTTCTAGTTCTATGAAGAATATCATTGGAATTTTGATGGGGATTTTGTTGAATCTGTAGGTTACTTTTGGTAATATGGCAATTTTAACAATATTAATTCTGCTGTTACATGAACAAGGGAATTCTTTCCATCTTCTAGTGTCTTCTTCAAATTCTTTCTTCCATGTTCTGAAATTTTCATTATTGACGTTTTTGACCCCCTTAGGTAGATTGATCCCTAGGCATTTTATTTTAGTTTTTTTGAAGCTGTTGTGAGTGGAATTGTTTTCCTGTTTTCTTTTTCAACTAGTTCATTATTGGTGTATAGAAAACGTATTGATTTTTGAATGGTGACTTTGTATTCTGTTTCTTTATTTGATTTTAGCACTTACATAGTGTTTGCTTACCATGGTGCTTTGGTTTCTGTTGCTTCTTCTACAGTTTCCCCTTTGGTTCTGGAATAAGTCAAGCAATAAGAACTTTTAATGTTACTGCAATTCCAGCCTACAGTATTAATTTTTGAACATTTTTATTTGTGTGCCTTTAAAAAAATTATTGAAATAATATATTTAAAGAATTTGATTTTCTATTTATTTGAATTTTTATTAATGAGGATTAGTGATTCTTTTATTTTAGGATTTTTTATATTAAAAAATTGTGTATCTCAAATTTTCAGATTCATTCTAGATCTCGTTATAAAACCACAAATCTAGTTCATATAGTTAAAGGTAGCAAATTAATAGTTACCACAGTTTGTCATTTTCTAGGTTGTATTTGATGCTGCTGTTATTGTTGATTGTACTAAATTAGCCAAGGTGACATAATTGTGCTAATCAGTTGTTCCTCCACTGGTATACCAAGACTGAGATTGCCTAAGGGTCTTAAAACAAAACAAAACAAACCTATAGGCCAGTGCCAAAGAACTGGCAGCTGGGCCAAGTATGCAGAAACTTCTCATCCCCAGTATATTGAAGAGGTAGGATCTTGCAACAGACTCAAAACACAAAAGCCAGCTACACCTGGAATGCACTTCTGAGAAGCAATCATTTCCTAAGGGTTCTGAATACTAGCAATAAAGCTACCTTCCATAAGCAGGTTATAAGGATCAACCCAGGAATCAAACTTAAAAAAAATGGAAAATGAGAAGACACTTATACAAGATGCAACCCCTAAAGGCAAACTCCAGGGGCAATGAGGTGGAACAATTCGAAAGCCACTTACATGGACTCTCTGAAGTGGTAACAGCAGAAGTAAAAAGCAGATGAATGAGGCTGTAGAAAAAAATCAAAGCAGAAATAATTTCCCAGAGATGGTGACCAGAACGAAAGACATGCGTAGTGACTCTAAAGCAGATTCAGATAAAAAAAAAAATAGAGATGCTCAGGAACATGATAGAAACCATGAACACCCAGCATAGGAAAGAAATGGAATCCATGAAACAGATTCAAACAGATATCCAGAAGATTAAAAACTCCACTGAAAGTATATGCAGCAGAATGAGCCAATGCAAGGACCAAATATCAGATATAGAAGACAGGATTGTGGTTAGTGAGCATGGAAAGAGAGATTTCTTAAAAATAGCAAGGGACCATAAGAAATCAATCCAGCAGCTGCTGGATTTTTTTTTTTCTACTAAAAACTGTTAGGTTTTATTTACACATTGGGCCACAGCTTACAAAATTAAAATCCAGCAGCAGTTTTGAACTAGCTGTACTAGTTATACCAGCTTTATCAGTCCATTCTTCTGGTCATTTCACACTGTAGTAAGTAAATACTTGGTGAGACAGATGGAGACATATTTATGATCTTATCTGGAAAGCTGACTACCAGACAGGACAAATTGTCATATTTACCCAGATGAAACACAGTTTTGTTCCTTGGTAGATGATGCAAAGAAGAATAACATAAAATTGATTGGGGTCAAAGAAAAAGCAGGAGATAGTGCAAATGACATAAAAAACCTGATCTCAGAAGTAATGTCAGAAAACTTCCCAAACAGGAAAAAAGAATTTGACATACAGATGAATAAGGCATATAGGACTCCAATTAGCCATAATCAAAAAAAATCTTCCCCAAGGCATATAATAGTCATGATTCCAGAAATTCAACACAAAGACAGAATATTAAAAGCTGTTAGAGAAAAAGAAACAAATCACCAATAAAGGAAGGCCCATCAGAATCACAGAAGACTTCTCAACACAAACTCTCAAGTCAAGGAGAGCTTGGAGTGAAATATTTCAAGCCCTAAAGGAAAACCCTCAAACCCAGACTAATGTACCCTGCAAAGCTATCTTTCAAAATTGATGGAGAAATAAGATACTTCCATGGCAAAGAACACCTGACCATCAAACCAGCGCTCCAAAGTATCCTGAAGGATATTCTAGAAAGAGACAATAAGGATTACAAACAACTCCATGAACCCCAGCAGAATAAATCCGCCAGGCAGGGCAAGAAATTAAACAGAAAAGGAAAGAAGGAAGTGAACAACAGGAAAATAACATGACAGAAGACAATACATATCAATTATACCATCAATGTTAATGGTCTCAATACATTAATCAAAAGAAACAGACTGGCAGAATGGGTCAAAAAGCAAGATTCAGCAATATGCTGCATACAAGAAACACATTTAATTCAAACAGAAATGTATAGACTAAAAGTCAAAGGATGGAGAACAATATTCCATGTGACAGGAACCTGGAAAAAAGCAGGGGTAGCTAGTCTATTTGCAGACAAAGTGGATTTCAAGCCAAGACTGATTAAGAGAGACAAAGAAGGTCACCACTTCCTTGTAAAGGAAACAATCTAAGAGGAAGAGAACAATCATAAATATATACGTGTTAAGTAGCAGCACACCCAACTATATAAAACATATTAACAGACATGAAAAATTATATAAGCACTAATACAGTTGTAATAAGGGACCTCAATACCCCACTGTCACAAATAGATCAACTAGATAAAAAATCAACAATGAAATATTAGAACTGAACCAAACATTTGAACAGATGGACTTAGTAGATGTCGACAGAGTGTTCTTCCCCTCAACATCAGAATACACATTCTTCTCAGCTGCACTTGGGATGTTCTCCAAAATAGACCAAGTGCAAAGAAATTGAAATTATCCCATGCATATTATCAGACCATAGTGCAATGAAATTGGAAATCAGTGGCAAAAGAAACCACAAGAACATAAATACATGGATATTAAATAACACCCGCTTGAACAACCAATGAAACACAGAAGAAATTAATGAAGAAATCAGACAATTTCCACAATTAAACCATAATGACAGTACAACATCCTGGAATTTATGGGATGCAATGAAAGCAGTCCTATGAGGGAGATTTATAGCAGTGAATACCCATATTAGGAAAACAGAGTGGGCTCAAATAACCTTTTTTTAAAACTGTGTATCCTTTTATTGGTACATTTTAGGTATAAAGTATAATGACATTCATCATTGGAAATTTGCGTCTTTACATACTCTCTTGGTTCTTATTTTTTCCCCTTTCCTCTGCCCTTCCTTCAACTCCTCCATCCTCCTCCAAAGTCTATTTACAAAGGCTTTGTTTCCTTTTTGTCATTTTCTTATATTAATTCCATTCCCTTCTTTCCTTTCCCCTACCCCTCCGCCTTCCCCTTCCCCTTTGTCCCTTTTCTTCCCATTTCACATTATCTAATATACCTTTTAGTCCTTATTTACACTTTCAGTTTCTCACACTAGAGAAACTATTCGGTATTTACACATGTGTGTCCT
>NW_004624734.1:33124521-33147553 GCF_000247695.1 Heterocephalus glaber | reverse complement strand
TTTTTGTAGGGTTTTTATCATAAATGCATGTTGGATTTTGTCAAATGCTTTTTCTGCATCTATGGAGATAATCATATGGTTTTTGTCCTTGGCTGTATTGATATAGTGTATTACATTGATTGATTTGCCTATATTGAACCATCCCTGGATCCCTGGGATGAATTCCACTTGGTCAGGGTGTATGATCTTGATGATCTTCTGCATTCTATTTGCCTTTTTTTTTTTTTTTTTGCTGTAGCAGGGATTGAACTCAGGACCTTGCACTTGCAAGGCAGGAACGTTGCCACTGAGCTAAATCCCCGGCCCTCAAATAAGCTAATGGTGAATCTTATGCTTCTAGAAAAAGAAGAGCAAGTCAAGCCCAAAGCTCATACGAGGGAGGAAATTATAAAAATCATAGCAGAAATTAATACAATTGAGAATAAAACAATAGTAGAATCAATGAATCAAAGAGTTGGTTCTTTGAAAGATTAAATAAAATTGACCAACCCTTAGCCAACCTTATCAAAAAAGGAAAGAAAAGACTCAATCTCATGCAATTAGAAATTAAAAGGGTGAAATCACAACAGCCCCTGCAGAAATCTAGAGTATCATCAATATCTACTTCGAGAACCTGTATTCTAGTAAGATGGAAAATAGAGAAGAAATGGACAGATTCCTAGATACATATGAATTATCCAAACTGAATCAAGAAGATATAAAAATTCCAAATAAACCAATATCAGACAATGAAATTGAAGATGTAATTAAAAACCTACCAACAAAGAAGAGGTCTGAAGGATTCACTGCTGAATTCTACAAGAAATTTAGAGAAGACCTCATGGCATTATTTCTCGAACTCTTTAATGAAATTGAAAGGGAAGCAATACTCCCAAATTCTTTCCTGGAAGCAAGCATTACCCCGATTCAAAGCCAGAGAAGGATCAAATCGAAAAAGAAAATTATAGGCCAATCTTCCTAATGAATGCAGATGCAAAAATCTTCTATAATAAGATAGTAGCAAACAGAATGCAGCAAATCATCAAGAAGGTTATATACCCTGACCAAGTTGGATTCATCTCATGGATGCAGAGATGACTCAACGTATGCACATCAGTAAATGTAATGCACTGTATTAACAGAGCCAAGGATAAAAACCTTATGATGTAGAAAAGGTCCAACACCCATTCATGATTAAAAACCCTACAGAATATTGGTATAGATGATCTTTGTCTCAATCTGATAAAAGCCATCTATGACAAACCAACAGCCAACATCATACTAAATGGACAAAAACTGAAAGCTTTCACTCTCAAATCAGAAACAGGACAGGGCCGGGGATTTAGCTCAGTGGTTCTGGCACCTGCCTTGCAAGCGCAAGGTCCCGAGTTCAATCCCCGGTACCAAAAAAAAAAAAAAGAAATAGGACAAGGATGTCCACTCTCACCACTCTTGTTCAGTGTAGTTCTGGAAACACTAGCGAGAGCAATTAGACAAAAGAAAGAAATAAAAGAAATAAGGATAGGAAAGGAAGAAGTTAAATTACCATTATTTGTGGATGACATGATGCTCTACAAAGAAGACCCCCCAAAACTCCACCAAAAGACTCCTAGATTTGATAGCCAAATTCAGTGACATAGCTGGATACAAAGTCAACACTCAAAAATTAATAGCCTTCTTGTATATAAATAACAAACTCACTGAGAAAGACATTAGAGAAACAACACCTTTCACAATAGCATCCAAAAAAAAATATTCTAGGAAGCAGTCTAACAAAAGAAGTAAAAGACCTTTACATTGACAACTACAGTACTCTGAAAAAGGAGATTGAAGAGGATATTAGAAAATGGAAAGATATCCCTTGTTCTTGGATAGAAAGAACCAATATAATGAAAATGACCATACTTCCAAAATTGTTATACATATTTAATGCAGTTCCAGTCAATATTCCAACAGTATATCTCACAGGATTAGAAAAAACCTAAAATTCATTTGGAACAAGAAGAGACCTAGAATAGCAAAGGCAGTTCTAGGCAACAAAGGCAAGGCAGGGAGTATCACAATCCCTTACCTGAAATAATACTACAAAGGTACTGTGAAGAAAACAGCATGGTACTTGCAAAAGAATGAACCTGAGGATCAATGGAACAGACTAGGAGATGCAGAAACAGCTCCAGACATACTCAGCTACCTCATCTTTGACAAATGAGCCAAACACCCTCACTGGAGGAAAGATAGCCTCTTTAATAAATGGTGCTGGAAAAACTGGCTTTCCACATACCAAAGATTGAAACTAGACCCATATCTTTCACCATGCACTAACCTGAAATTGAAATAAGTCAAAGATCTAAATATTAAAATGGAAACACTAAATCTGCTGGAAGAAAGAATAGGCAGAGTGCTTGAGAAGATAGGAATAGGCAAAGACTTCATCAACAAAATTCAGACCATCCGGGAAATACTACAAACAATCAACAACTGGGACCTCATCTTATGAAAAAGCTTTTGAACAGCAAGAGAAACCAGCAGCAGAGTGAAGAGACAACCCACAGAGTGGGAAAAATTTTTTACCAGCTATTCATCAGACAAAGGACTATTATCTAGAATATATAAAGAACTCAAAAAATCAGACCCAAGACACTTCTCAGATGAATTAGAAACAGCAAATAAATATATGAAAAATGTTCAACATCACTGGTCATTTGAGAAATGCAAATTAAGACAACTCTGAAATTCCATGTCACTCCAGAAAGAATGACTTCTATCACGAAATCAACCAATAACAAATGCTGGAGGGGCTGTGGGGAAAAAGGAACCCTTCTCCTCTGTTGGTAGGAGTGTAGACTAGTGCAACCACTGTGGAAATCAGTGAGCAGATTTCTCAAAAAATTAAAACTAGAGGTTCCATTTGACTCAGGGCAAAAAGCATCATACCACAGTGATATATGCACACCCATGTATGTAGTGGCACAGTTTGTAATAGCTAAAACTTGGAAACAGCCCAAATGCTACTAAAAAATTATATATCTGTAATAGAGAGTAGTATTCATATATATATATATACACACACACACACACACACATACATATACATATATATATATTAACAAATCATGCCAAAGCTTAGTGGCTAAAACAGCAGTACATATTATCTCATACGACTTTTGGGAGCAGCTTCACTGGGTATTTCTGGTTTTGAGCCCTCATAAGATTATAGCCAAGGTATTGGCTGAGGTTGAAGTCATCTGAATACTCATCTGGAGCTGAGAAAGCTGCTTCCAAGATGGCTCACTTACTTGGCTAAGAAGAAGTTGATCCTGTGTGGCCAGCTTTTTGCTATGTGAATCTCTCCACCTGACTGCTTAATGTCTTTATGATATGAAATGAAGTAGAAATGGCAGCTCTTATGACCCTGCCTTGAAGTTACCATATCATCGTTTCTACTGTATTCTATTAGATACAGAGACAGACCTGATTTAGTATGGGTGGGAACTACAGCAGGGCATGAATAGCAAATGTGAAGATAATTATGTCCATCTTTTTAATTTTTCCCATATCTAGGATTGAACCCTGGGCTTTTGTACTAAGCTACACCCTCAGATCTGTTTTCTTTTTTATTTTTCAGTTAGGGTCTTGTTAAGTTACTGAGTTGCTCAGGTATGGCTCGAACTTGTGACTATTCTGCCTCAGCCTCCCAGAGTGCTGGGAATACGGGTGTATGCCACCATGACTGGCTCACTGGGTCCATCTAAAGGCTGGATATCACTAATATATGTAACTAAGCATCTGTGTATGTGTATCTAATTTTTTTAAAATCCTTGATTTATTTTGGCTCTCTTTCTCTCCATTCTCAGAAACATTGTAGTAGGCAGACTTTCTAAAGAATTGTGTTCTAATCCTTAGACTATGAATAAGATGAGATGGTACTGTCATGATTATGGCATGGTGACTTCAGGGTAGGGAGAGCATCCAGACCTTATCATGTGAAACAGTGAGCTTTGTTTGACTGATAAGAAAGGGAAAATGCAAAGAAGAGGTGCTATTGTAGCTTCGGAGATGGATCATATGAGAAGGAATGTAGCTGTCCTCTAGTAACAGTGAAGGGCCCTCGGATGCCAAAGCCAGAGATCATGGACCTACAGTTGCAGAGAAATAGATTTTCCCCAACAACATGACTGAGCTTGGAGGTTGATACTCTATCCTCCAGATGATGGCCCTGCTTGGCTGACACTTGGATTTCAGCCTTGTGAGATCTAAAGCAGAGAACCCAGCTGACTCCCGACCTGTAGAACTTTGAGATAGATAGATAGATAGATTTATTCATACATGCTTGTAATACTAGGGATTGAACCAGGACCTTTATAGTAAGCTACATCTCTAGCCCTTTTTAATTTTTTTTTTTTTTCATTTTGAGACAAGATCTCATCAAACCATTGAGTTGCCCAGGCTGGGTGTGAACTTGCAGTACTCTTGCCTCAGTCTCCCAGAGTGCTGGAATTACTGGCATGTGCCACTATGCCCAGCATGGGTGTTGAAATAAACTGCTAGATCTGTGGTAACTTGTTATACAGTAATAGAAAACTAGTGCAAGCATTCGTGGAGCTGTCTATTGCATTTGTTTCTGGTTGAAAGGTCAATATCTAAGTCTGGAAATGATTGAGGGAGTAAGAATAAATCTGGTAACAGTCTGCTGTCATTTTTATGATTGTTCTTCCCTGGCTTTAACTTCAAAATTTCCTAATTTATCATCAATTTTGATTTACTTGAACTAAATTGAACCTGAATATATGTAAACATCCCCAGAATCTTAATATATTTACATATTAAGTTAAAGCACCAAGATGAAAAGTGATACCAGAGAATGTTACTCAGGTCAAAAGCAGAAGCAGAGGGGAGAATCAGATATTTTTACTAATTTGCTTAAGGGAGAGAGCTGCAGGGCTTTATCCTATTTCCTGATAATATCAAGTTCCTTATTTATGGAATATATAAGGAGAAAATTCTGAATCTGTTAAAATTGAAAATTAATACTAAAGTAAACTTGAAGCTTAAACTTGAAAGGTATATTTTATATGGAGATCAAGCCAATTGGTAGCCTTCTACTATGAAATACATCAGTGCTTCTCAACCATTATTTCATTATCATCTGCTAAGGAACTTTCTAAATGTTTTTTTCCCCAATCCTTCTCTATCTCTATGGCCCAGTGAAAATTTAAAACTACAGATATACTGTATATTTGTATAGTTACTGTGTATATATATTTATGCTTGATAAAATAATAAGCATCCCCTTCTACTTCCTCAAATTCAAGTTTTACCTTTGCAGTCAATATCCACCCTTGCTGAGAAGGCATTCAATAGATGCTATTGTGACTAGGTAAAATTAAAGGTATATTTAAAGAAATCATCAAAAAGATATTTTTGTATTGTAATCTAGACCTTACAGTAGTAAAGGATGGGTCCAAACTCATGTCAATGAAGAGAGACATAACATCTGCATATCTTAGTTCCAGAGTCCCTCTAGGAGAGTGAGCCTGTGAAGTACTGCCAAACAGTTACTATATAAGGGTGATGATTTACCCAGTTTCTTGCTCTAAGTCAAGAGAAATGAAAAAGTACATTTCTACATTATTTGTACCTCCTAAGTCATTCTTATGCTTTGCTCATAATTTAAGGAGACCAGGTATTCTCCTTTAGTGGTGCAGTTTTGCTTTGGAATTGATTTTCCTTCTGTCCCCAAAAGTCCTTCTGTTCCTTCTGCCAAAGTCCCATTTTAGCATCCTGTTTTTTTTTTTTTTTGGCGGAGGGGCAGGCTAGCCTCCAACTTGCTATGTAGCACAGTCTGATCTTGAATTTGGTGGTCCTCTTGCCTCACATCCGAAGTGCTAGCATTACTGACATGTGCCACCACACCCGACAACATCCTAAGGTTTTCCTTGAAACAATTCATATTACAGTTCTTTTTCTTTCTCATTTGTAGGATTAGCTGTATCCTGAACAATTACAGGAGACAATCACCTAGGGTTTGTAAACTCAAATACCTACAAGGGCCAGGCATGTAATGGAAATGCATGAAATAGTCAAGTGTAAGAGTTGAATACTTTAAGCCTATTTTGGCTGCTGACAACTGAGACAGTCTTTTATTTTTCTTGCTTTTGGGTCTATAGTCTGTGAAGGTGGTATTCAGGCTGCTCTACTTGCAGCAAAAGTGGTAGGAAACTAGGGATAGATTTCAGATGGAGATCGATATTGTGTACAGTCTGCTGATATGATTTATTTATCCTGCCCAGTGTTTTGAAAGGCAAGATAATCAGGATTTTTCCTACTCTGGGAATTTAGCATATATGTTTGATTGGATAATTGTTCCTAATTCTTTACTCCTTGACTTATAAAGAAGCATTTTTTTTTCTGTAATAGTTGGAGGAAAATCCAACTATAGTTGGGTCTCCCATATGGCATGTGTTTGGTAAATGCTGTTAAAGGAATGATTATCTCACTTGACACTATTTGATTTTTGTTAATTAATTAATTAATTAATTTTTGGTACCAGGGATTGAACTTGCGACCTTGCGTTTGCAAGGCAGGTGGCGGAACCACTGAACTAAATCCCCAGTCCTGATTTTTGTTAATTTTGCATCTTGGGGTACTTGTCATTTCCATGTCTCACCCCCTTTTTTCTCAATTACTTTCCTTTCTCCTTTCCTATTTACTTAAAAAATGACAGCTATCAATATGAGATAAGATGGAATGGTGGAAAGAACCCAAGACATTAACTCTTCTACATGCTGATGTAAATTTAAGATCAAAGTTTCTTTCATGAGGCAAAATGCAACCTGACCTTTCTGAGATTCTTTGCTTTTTATTTTTTGGTTTTAGGATTTGGAGAGTTATTTTTAAAATGAATTCTGTAGGTTTAAAGATCTAATCATATTCCTACGTAATTGTTGAGCACATAGAGATAAGTAGTTAGGTGCTGGGGGACATTTAAAAAATGATGTGAAGTTTTCATGAGCTTTCTTGTCTCAGATCAGAGCCAAGCAATCCTTAGATTTTCATCTGTCAAGTATTGGCTTGGTGGATGCCATATCCTATTATTCCCATTTTTCTCATTTTTCAATATGTGGAAAGTTAACTTGGAAAGATTTTAGGTCCTAACGTGTCCAGGTTTTAATAGTCATCTCAACCTTGTAATCTAAGATTAAAATAAGTAGGTTTTTTGTTTTTTTTTTGGTGTTTTGAGACAAGATCTCCCTATGTAGTTCAGGCTGATCTTGAATTTACTGCACACCTGGCTATTTTTTTTTTCTGTAATACAATTAAACTTTCTTTTCTAGGGAATAATTATTTTTCCTCTTCAAAACATTTATTAATATTTGCCTATATTCTGATATACATTTATGTAATTTATTTTAAGTTGTTTTGTTTTTTTAGGGTCTCACCATATAGTTCAGGCTGTCCTTGAATTCTCTAGGTAGCCCAGACTGTCACTGAACTCATGATCCTTTTGTTTCAGCGTCCCAAGTGCTGGGATACAGGCATGTGCCACCATGCCTGCGTGATATTTGAGTGATCTTCACTGTTGATTTTTTTTCAGTTCTTTTACATTTCTTATGTAGGTGTGTTGAAACCCCAGCTCTAACTATATGAAGCCAATTGTATTTTACTGGTGTTTTCTCTTTGTAAATGTACTCATTCTGTATTTCTAAGAAGTAAATAACTTAGACTACTCTGGTTTGGCATATTTTCTCTTTCTAACCACCTTGGAACTGAAGTTGGGAACTGAGCACAATTTGAAATTTTGTGGTTTGAGTGCAAGAATTTAGGGCTAAACTATCTGAAGCTAAAAATTATTAATGTTGAAATATTTTCACCCATTAAATAAATGAAGAAATAATGAAATTTAACTCCAGTCAGTCTATAACATTCCATATTTTTTTGAGGCTGGGAAGAGAAGGGAAAAATATATGAAAAGGATCTATAGAATTTGTTAGAGTCTAAAGTAAGTGTTGTTATCCAAACTAATACAGACTAGAAAAAGCCCAAACAAACTCATATATATATCTTAATATTAGTCACATGATGTTCTACTTCCCCCAAGACTTTTCTCAATCAGTACATAAAAATAATGGCATAAAAAAATACCAGCTGTACTTGTTTAGCTTTTCTGATTTTTCAAACATGTTTCCTTTAAGAAGAGAATAGTAAGTTAATATCTAACATTTTCTTGATACTTAATACTTTCCTTAACATATATGTCATCCTAATTAAAATGATTGTTTGACCTTTGCATTTAAAATCAGAAAGCATTTAGTTGTTTTAAGCTCATTATATCTGAGAATATGTCTAGAACCTGGTGTGTAGACAGTATGTATAATCTGTTTTTCCATTAGTTTGTACTCTGAAGTATTAACATTTCCTTGTTTTTTAACCTTTACTGACAGAATTTTCCTTGCTGTGCTATCTGGTGATTAACTTGGTTCATGATGTCCTTGATAATGATAAAAGCTCCGCCATAAGTGTTTGGAACTCTTTAAACTAGCAATTTCTAAAACAGGGTATGTAAAATAGGCTGTTAGGTTGTGGGAAGACAATATTATAACTTTTATTGATATTTCAACCTAATAAATGAAATTAGCTTTAGTTGACATTTAATCTGTGCATCAATAGTCTTTGTGTCAGACCATCATGTATCAGTTACATAGTCCATGAGAAAGGATACAGAAGGCAGATAGGAGCACCTTGCTTATTCCTGTATTTTCAACAGGTTTGAATGAATTATAGATCTACATGTAATAAGTTAGGTGGATTTATGGATTTAGTTAACCATATCTCATAAAATAGACAAATAGCATAAAGAGATTCCTGCCAAGAAATTGTAGATTGAATGCTGGGAGTAGTGGTGCACACCTGTAATTCCAGCTACTTGGAAATCTGAGGCAAAAGGATTATGAGTCCAAGGCTGGCCTAGGCAGCATGTCAAGACTGTTAAACTTTTTTAAAGACTATACTGATAATATGGGTAAAGGTGAACATATACATAAATGTCAGAAATGATGATTTTCCTCTGAAAAATCAATGATAATATAATCTCACCAGACAAGGCATCTGAAAATTGAAATTGTAAAGAAGACAGTTGGATGTATGGAGTTGTCACATCCATACTGTTAACGATGAAAAATTCTCTTTTATATTTTGGCTCTCAAAATACTGATTAATGATAGTAGGAAGCTTCTATAATTAGTCAACACATAAGACAAAAGACAAGTTTTTCTTTGACATTTTAAAGTCATGTGGGCCGGGGATTTAGCTCAGTGGTGCCGCCGTCTGCCTTGCAAGCACAAGGTCCCGAGTTCTATCCCCAGTACCCCGCCAAACAAACAAACAAACAAGAGTTATGTGATATGTAATTATAGAAAAATTCACTAGAATTAATGATAGGTATTTAAATAAACTCAATTGAGTTTTCCTAACAATGAAAGATCAAATGCAATACATCATTAATAATTTTGGGAAAATACCTGTTATTCCTGTCACAGTAAAATGAATGAAATAAAATATAGGAAACAACATGGCAATAACTTAAATGGATTATGTTGTGAACAAATACTCTTGGAAACTTTACAGAAATCACTTGCAGATGATTTGAAGTTTCAAGAATTAAAACAATTATTCAATGTGGGAGAATGCTCTGTATTTACAGTATAAATGTTTCTAATATTGTCTAGATTATTGTATTAACTAGATTTTGTCTCAATATTATACGATCAACCACGTTTGTGTGGGTGTACCACTGAGGTAAAAATGTTACTAGGGGTGCTGGGGACTTAGCTCAGTGGTTCTGGTGGCTGCCTCACAAGCGCAAGGTCCCGAGTTTGATCCCCAGTACCAAAAAAAAAAAAGTTACTAGGGAAGATATATTCTTTAAAATAAGACTTCTTAAATATAAAACAGTGTATATGAAGGAATTTCCTGGGTTAGTAGTAATAATTTTACTTGATAGAAGTTTAGTTGCATATGAGGGGTTGCGGGTATAGCTCAATGGTAGATTGCCTGCCTAGCATGAGCAAGGCCCTAGGTTTGCTCTTCAGCACTACAAAACAAACAAACAAATGAACAAACAATCCATGGATTGCATACATGTATGCATTTGTTGAAATTCATCAAAGTGTAGACTTAAGATTTGTGTATTTCAACAAATGCATTTGTGTATTGCCACAGCCCTGGTGGCTGAAGGATTCAGGGAGTCAGAATTGAGAAATGGTGGTGGGAGATTAAGAAAAGACAAAGAGATACAAGATATAAGAGATATAAGATATAAGGTGGGCCAGATGGGGCTCTAACTCCGGAAGGGAGAAAAAGACCCCAGGCAAATGCAGCATGGTTTATTTATAGTGGTAGAGATAAGAGAAGTAGGGGGGTCAGGTAAAAGGGGCTGATCTGTAACCCGAGCCAGGAGAGTAGATAAGGTCTGCAGGACCTCCTGCTTGATGGCTTTCTCGCGAATGAGTGGGAGGAAGACAGTCCTCCTCTTGGCCAGGCCTTGCTCCACCATGCCTCCTTGTCACCTGTTCTTCCTCCCACAGGGCTCTGCCTAGTCCATGGGAGGAGTTGGGTTAGACCTGGCCGTAGTGATCTACAGTGCAGTGCTCCCAGCACTGTATGTAAAATTTACCTGAAAAGGAAAAAAAAAAATCATACATACTAAGCTAGTTAATGATTTATATGGTCAACTATTAGGGTCAGTAAATTGATGTCTTTGAGGGCCGGGGATTTAGCTCAGTGGTTTCGCCGCCTGCTGCGCAAGCGCAAGGACCCAAGTTCAATCCCCGGTTCCAAAAAAAAAAAAAAAAAATTGATGTCTTTGACTTACTTTGAAGTGCATTAAAAAAGACAATTTAAGATGGATTGATAATGGATTGAGGGATGATAGATGAATAGATTAGTATAACATATTGTAATAAAATAAGTGAATTAAAGTAGTAATTATAAAGTCTAAGTGGTGGATATGTGAATATTTCTTTTAAAATTATTTCAACTTTTCTGTTATATTATTCTTAGGCACTCTATAGCAACACAGAAGTTGATATCAGATGTGCAGAGTATTTTAGAATGGTATCAATTTTACTTAAATTTTTATAAAAATCTTAGACCAATTAGTGTTGCTGCAACAAAATACCTGAGGCTAGATGCTTTATAAAGTAAAGAGATTTGTTAGGCTCAGAATTCTGGTGGCCAGAAGGTCCAAATAGCATAGTTCTGTTATCTTGGTGAAGGCCTCTCTGGCGAGAGAAACAGGAAGGAAAATGGTCTTTTGCACAAAGGACCAATCTCATGAGGTAGCCTCACTTCTTTTTTTCTCTTCTCTTCTCTTCTCTTCTCTTCTCTTCTCTTCTCTTCTCTTCTCTTTCCTTCCTTCCTTCCTTCCTTCTTTCTTTCTCTTTCCTTCCCTCTCTCCCTCCCTCCCTTCCTTCCTTTCTTTCTTTTTTCACAAGGTCTTACTGTGTATCCAAGGTTCGCCTTGAACTCATGGCAATCCTCTTGCCTTAGCCTTCTAAGTGCTAAGATTACAGGCTTGCACCATCATACCTGGCAAGGTAGCCTTACTTTGTAACAACCTTTTCTGTAAGGAATAACTCCATGAGAGAAACATTAATCCCTTCCAAGATGGTGCCCCCCCCATTCCCGAGACCTAGTTACCTTCCATTAGGCTCCACCTATTAAAGGTTCCACGAACCCAACACTGTTACACTGAGGACCGAGGACCAAGTTCCAAGCACATTTAGGAGAATGAACAAACTGTATCTGAACCATAACAAAACATGGCCAGTATAGAATCTCTGTTGTACTCTATAAGGAGGGGAGGAGTGACGGAAAATAATTTGTGTCATAAGAGCTTGCAGACAAGAGGTTGACTGGTTATCTTACAGCAAAGATTGTAAGAGTTATTGAACTTAAAGATGAATGAAGCCGTTTTTTGTTTTTTGTTTTTGGTACCGGAGATCGAACTCGGGACCTTGCACCTATGAGGCAGGCGGTGGAACCACTGAGCTTGATCCCCGGCCCTGAAGCAGTTTTTAAAAAAGCGAAAAGGAATGTCAAATTTGCTTACCCCTTTTGAATGAAAAGTGTCTATATAATGTGCTACATAGATTAAAAACAAAGTAATATACCAATCAGTGGAATACTCTATCTCTTTAAAATAAAGGGGATTATTTTCACAATAAGTGCAAAAATAACTGCCCTTTTTAAAGGCAGAAATAAAAATTACTAAGAGTGTTTTAAAAACCAGTCTTTGGAAATATTATGTGATTTTTAAAATTAAAGATGGATATATCTTATAAGAATATTCTATTTGTATTCCTCTTCTCCTCCTCCTCCTACTACTGACTTCTTCCTCCTCTTCTTCCTCTCTCTTCTTTCTCTTCTTCCTCTTCCTCCTATCTACTATGATTACTTCTTCCTCCACTACTACGACAACTTCTGCTTCTTCCTCTTCTTCCTCTACTACAACTACTACTACTTCTTCCCCTTCCCACTTTTCTTCCCCTTCTCCTCCTTCTTCCTCTTCTCTTTCCCTTTCTCCTTCCCCTCTTCTTTCTTCTCTCCCTTCCCTCCCCTCCCCTTTCTTCTCCCTCCTCTTCTCTATCTCCTTTTCCTCCTTTTTCCTTTTTTCCTTATACAGGGCATTGAACTCAAGACCCTCAATCCAAGTCACATCCATAACTCCAACTTCCACTTAAAATTTTTTTTTTAAAGTTTGAGACAGGGTCTTGCTAAGTTGCCCAGGCTTGAACTTGCACCACCCTGCCTGGTGCTAGTTGCATTAATTAAAAAAAAACAAAAACAAAAACAAAAACACCTCACAGCAATATTTTCTATACTCTTAAAAAAAAGTCTTCCAAATAAAGTTTCAGTGGGCTAGGGGAGGGGTGATGGAGAAAGAAGAGATGTTCAAAGGGTTCAAAATTTCAATTATACAGGAGGAAAACATTTTAGTGTTTTTATTGTGAGGCATGGGGATTATAGTTAAAATAATGAACTATGTTTTTCAAAGTTGCTGAGTAGATTTTAAATTTCTTATCATAAGAATGTTCAGTATGTAAAGTGATGGATATGTAAATTAACATGATTTAATCATTCCATAAAGTATACACATCACGTCATATCCCTTAAATATATACAATTATTTTTGTCAATTAAAAACATTTAAGGGCTGAGGATTTAGCTCAGTGGTTCTGGTGCCTGCCTTGCAAGCACAAGGTCCCAAGTTCGATTCCTGGTACCAAAAAAAAAAAAAATTAAAAAAATTAAAAAAACCTCATAAAACAGTGCTACATATCTAATGGGTCATGAGTTTCTTGGTAGAAATTCATCATTCTGGTCATCACATATGATTTATATACTTTTCTGGTTGATTGTTAAACTTTAGCAAAAATAAATAAATGTAAGAAAAAATAGAAACCAAAATAAAACAAAAAACCTTTTCAGCAGTTTTTGACCTGTTGTGAAAAATGTTAAAATGCAACGTCTTTTGATTAGTTTATAAGAACAAATGATTGACATAAGGGAAGATAGAAATTATTAGTGCAAGTTCAACAAAAGTTTTTGATAATGGAAGGTATTAAAAATGAAAATAATGATTTAGTTAAGTCCAACAAATGATGTATTTCTTTAATTTTTATCTGTTCACCTTTGCAATTATCCCTTTCTTGGCTCTATAAGCCATTATAATTAAGTGGTAAGATAAGCAACACTAACAGTTCAGTCATAAGATTATAAAATATTTAAATCAGTGTTTTAAAGATTATTATAATTTCATTTTTACCATTGTTCCACTAAAAATGTTAATGTTTTTCTGGAAAATGAGGTGATTTTTTGAAAGATTAATAAGATATAAAACTTTCTAATGCTTGTAATTTTTGTTTTTAATTTGTATTTTATGTATATTTTGTATTATCTAGAACATAGTAGTAAAATAGTATATATTAATAAATATGCACTTATTGGAGGACTACAGTAAGGTTTGTTTGTTGGAATATGTGATCAGAGAAGTTTGGAGACCTCTCTACTCATGATCAGACAGATTATTTTTATTGGTAGCAGTAATTATTTATTCTAAAAGTCTAAGTCATTGTTATACACATTATAAACCAATACATAGATTGTATTATGCTTACCATGTGTATAACTCAGTTTCATATCAGACTGTTTTTCATTTCTGCCTGAGATTTTCTTTTTTCTCTATTCTCTTCCCATTGTGAAAAATGTTCATTGGTATTATTTTTGCAATGCCATTGTCAATGTGAATATATAAATGCATCGATGAAACTTCTAGCATATTTCAATTAAAATTTCTCATCTGAACTACAATTCACAGAGGAGGATTTGAGTGGCTATATTCTCTGTTCTCCCAAGGATACACATTACTAGTATAGCTCTGGATGCATGGGATGGAAATTAATTCATTACATGCAATGGATGATTTAGAACAGTAAGAGTAGACTTTTTGCAGCAGGTTCTTGAAATGATTTACTTTGACTGGCTTATAGTATTTATACAAACAATTAAATATTTTTTTTAGATTACAGGTCCACCAGGTTGTGGTAAAACTCAGTTTTGTATAATGATGAGTGTATTGGCTACATTACCCACCAACATGGGAGGATTAGAAGGAGCTGTTGTGTACATTGACACAGAGTCAGCATTTAGTGCTGAAAGGTAGGATATATTATTGTTTCCATTATAATGTGTTGCTGTTATAATATATACAGTGTGGAACATGTATAAATTTCATTAATTAATGCTTTGATCTTTATAATTTCTTGTGGTAGTTTCAGATTTGGATGGACATTGAGATGAATCATTAGGTTATTTGGGATCATTATATTCTTTTTATGTGTACATTTACATCTACAAACTTCCATCTTAGAAATGGTTTCATTATGTCTCATAGGTTTTGGTATGTTGTATTTCCACTGTCACTTGATTCAAGGAACTTTTTTCTTTCTTCCCTGATTTCTTCTGTGATCTATTGACTATTCAGTAATGTGTTATTTAATCTCCATGTGTTTGTGTAGTTTCTGTGACTTTGCTTTCTATCTTTATTATGCTATGATCTGATAGTATGCCAAGGATTGCTTCAGTTTTTAGATTTAGGCATGCTTTATGGCCTAAGACATAAACTATTTTGGAACATGTTCCATGTACTGTTGAGAAAAATATATATTCTGTTGTTGGATGGAACATCGTATAGATATCTGTTAAGTCCATTTGTTCAACGCTGTAGTTTAACTCTGAAGAATTTTTGTGTGGCTCTCCTATTTGTGAGACTCTGATATTTAAGTCCCCCACTATGATTGTACAGTAAGTAGTTCCTGACTTATGAATATTCAAATTGTGAACTTTCACTGATATGAACAGACCTCACATTTAGTTTTTTTATGCTTTACAATGTATATTTGTGTCAAAGGTGTATAAGACTGCCTTTGTCGGACTTATGAATGAATCTGACTTATGAATGTTCTCCCTAAACAGAACTTGTTTGTGTAGAGCTTTTACAAATTTCATTAATTTCTGCTCTGACTTGTTTGTAAGTCGAGGACTTACTGTATTGATGTTTATCTGTCTTTTTTAAGTTCAATAGTTTGAACATTTATGAAGTTGAGTGTACAGATATTCAGTGCATAGATATTTACAGTTGTTATTTCTTCCTGTTGAATTGTTCCCTTTACTAGTTTATAATACTAATTTCTGTCTCTTCTGATCAATTTTCACTTGAAGTTTGCTGTGTCTGAAAATAAGATAGCTACTCCTACTTGTTTTTGGGCTCTGGTTAAATGGAGTATCATTTTCCATCCTTTCACTTTCAGTCTGTGTGCTTCCTTTTGGATGGGATATGTCTTCTGTAGACAATATATTGTTGTATTGTATTTTTTATCCAATCTGCCAACCTGTATCTTTTGATTGGTGAGTTGAGACTATTGACATTGAGAGTTATTGTAAGGTGTTTATTGAATCCTGTCATTGCATTATTTCTTCAGTGCTCATTTTTGTTTTTACTACCCTCCCAGTTAATGTATACTTTCCTTTGGGCTCTTTGATGCTGGTAGTCTCCCCGTTTCTATCGAGAATTCCCTTAAGTATATTCTGCAGTATTGGATTAGTGGTCATGTATTTCTTTAGGATTTCTTTATTGTTGAAAGTCTTTACTTCTTCATCTAATTTGAAGGCTAATTGTGTAGGATATAAATGTCTGGGTTGACAATTTTGTTTTTTAGGGCTTGAAAAACTTTGCCCTAAGGTCTCTCTTGGCCTTTAAGGTTTGTGCTGAGAAATCTGCAGTTATTCTGATGGGCATTTCTTTATAGGTTATTTGCTGTATTCTCTCCTTTTGTTGAATTTCTGGAATTTTGATTATGCTGTATGTGGCAAAGCTCTTTTCTAGGCATGGCTGTTTGGGATTCTATAAGACTCTTGTCATGAATACCGAATTCTTTCCCTAGATTTGGAAAATTTTCTGTTATGTTTTCAGTGAATAAATTTTTTTATACATTTTGAGTTGTCTTCTAATTTTTTCTTTATTCCTATAATTTTCAGGTTCCATTTTTCTTGAGTCTGTTAGCAGCTCTTGGATCCAGCTTGCATGGTGTCTTCCTATTTTTCTGGTATCATTGATCTTATGCAGTATTACATCTATGATGTCTTCTATTTCTGACACTTTGTCCTCATAGTTTTCAAGACTACTATCCATGCATTCCATTGAACTTTTTATATCGTCTATTTCTGCTTACTTTCTTTTTCATACTTTCTAATTCTTTATTGAAGTGTAGGCCATTCATGTATTGTCTTGCTTAATTCAATTAGTTTATTGTTTCTTCTTTAAGCCTGCCATACATTTTATTAGTAAAATCATCTATTTGTTTAATGAAATCCTGTGTGAGCTCTTTAAGTATTTTATGCATTTGCTTATAAGTTTCTTATTTTATCTCTTCAAATGCTTTGACCATTTGCCTTTTGAGTTCTTTGACTATATCTTCCTCTGCTTCAGTGTCCATGAGATTGGCTTTGGGGTCATCTTGTTGCCTTACTTTCTCGTGTTTCTGTGCTGTAGGTTTAAGATCAGTTAGGGTAGAGAAACTCTGTGGCTGTTGTGGATATCCCTTTGGTTAGGCTCTGTCTCCCTGTGATATGTCCCTGGGTTTGGTTATGTTTTGGTGTTTATATTCCTCTTCATCCTATTCAGCATAATATTTGAAGGTCTTCTTAGTGTCCAAATTCTGCTTGAGACTTGATCCCCAGGACCACTCACAGAAGAGAAAAACAAATTACAGCAGTGTTGACAATATAGTGATAAAGCAGGTAATTACATACAGTAAAAACTAATTAAAAGCCACAACTATAGTACCATTAACAATAGGTATTATCAATAATGGAGTCAAAGACCAATGAGTCATTGAGATCCCATAAGCACCAATAATAGATACAGCTATAGTATCCTTAACAATAGAAAAGAGATCTGCAATAGTAATGTAGAAACAAAGACATACCAAATATTGGTGTACAGTAGATATCTACTAAAAGCAACAATTACATCAGTATTAATAATAAAAAAGAATTCAGTAATAATAGCATATAGTCAACTAAATAGCTAAAAATTAGTAAAGCTTAATAATAATAAAAATGGAATATGTGAGATTAGGGGAAAATAAAAAGTAAAATTTGAAAAAGAAAAGGATGATGAGAAGGATGAAAGAAAAGTGAGATAAAAAATTAAAGAATAAGTTAATAGAATTAGTCAAAAGTAACATAAAAAGGCAAACATAAAAATGTAAAGAAAAATAAAAAAAAAAAAAAAAAAGAACACAAGGAAAAAAAAAAAAAAAAAAAAAAAAACCCAAAAAACAAAGAGAAAGAGAAATGAGTTCAAAATATTTCTTTGTATATTTGGGTGAATGGTTTCTTTCCAGGGCCTGTGATATTGGAATCCGCCAGAAGGGATAATGAGTTACATACAACTAAGGCCTAATTTGTTTCCACACCCACTTTTTTTGCTGTGTGAGTCCTGAGTCCTGCCCTGCCCTTCCTACTATTCGTGGTCAGTCAGTGATCTGGTTCTGCCTTAGAACTGTGTTCACTCCAGTGGTTCTTAGTTTTGTGTTCTTCTGTGTGCTCCAAGGCAGTGCTCTCTCTAACTAGCTTTATGGCCTATGTGCTCATGAGGAGCCTCTCTTGTTCCAGAGGCCCCTCTATACACCGCAGGGTGTGGCAGCTCTCCAAACTGAGGTATTTCTTTGGTCATGTGGGCAGATGGGCAAAGCAAACAGACCACTGAGCTCCCTGGTGGACAAAGCAGTGTATGTGCTGGACATAGCAGTGGAGCAAATCAATCTGCTGGACTTAATGTCAGCACTTCCAGACTCAGTCTCCTCAGAAAACCACACAACCTGCCTGGCTTCTCACCACAGAGAGTGAGACTGCTGTGTCCTTTATAACCCGAGCTCACCACTTCATACATTTCTCAGGGGATTCACCATAGCCAGCCCCTTTTCTGGAATTGTCTTTGTTGGTCATCTCTTACCTAGTCACTGTGGTTGGATGAGCGTAGAGACCCTGAAGTGCAGTTGTTTTATGGCTTTTGATGTTCAGAGTAGCTTAGTCTAAAACAATAAACCCCTCCCAAAAATGGCTTCTGATTATATCACTCCCAAGTATGGTAGTTACTGCAGTGAGTTTCTTCTCCAACTCTAGCCTGCCATTGAGAAGGAGTCACTTTCAGAGTAAAATCCCTCTCTTAGTTACTTTCTCATCACTGAAACAAATTACTCAACACCCAAAGTTAAAGCAGGAAAAGTTTTTGTAGCTCATAGTTTGTAGACATTTCAGTTCATAGTTAGAAGGCTCCAAGGCAGGGTGGCATGGTGGAGAGGAATCACAGAGGAGAAATAGTTCATGGCATGGAAGGCAGACAGCAGTAGCAGCAGCAAGCAGCAGAAGCAGCAACACAGTATCAAAGAAGTATCAAAGACACAGTGACAGCAGCCTTCTTTCTGTCCCTTTTATTCTATCCAGGATACATGCCCTTAGGGTAGGTAGCACTCACACCCAGGGTGGGCCTTTCTATTATCCACACCCAGAACTATGCCAGACCAATCAGTGGACTAATTTAGTAATCACACAATCTGGGTCACAGCATCACACACTTAGTCCCAGCATCACACACTTAATCTCAGCATTACACACTCTAGATCTAGCCAACTTTGGAAAGCCCCACTGATCACTGCATGAGGCTTTGGGGGAACATCTAGACACAAGCCATAAAACCCCACACTATATTTGCAGCTTATAGTAACCACGGGCTTTTCTGGGTGCTACTGCTGCTGGTCTGTTGTTTCTCTCTGGGGTTGCTGGCCCTCTCTGGGATTACCTTATGTTTGCAGAGACATGACCTCTTCCTCTGGAGCTGGGATTAGTGTTCCAGATTGCTTCATTCTTTTCCCTGAGTTGTCTTCAGTTTCTCCAGCTTCTCTGTGATTTCTAGTTGTCCTGTTAGCTTGCTCTTGATTCCCTGAGCTTTCTCTCTTCACTAAATTTGTTGTTTTTCAGATATCTTGATTCTGGGTCCCAGAGAGACTATATTTTGCAGCTAGCCTTTACTCTATGTTTTTTTTTGGGGGGGGTACTGGGGATCAAACTCAGGTCCTTGTGCTTGCCAGGCAGGTGCTAAATCTATGGCCTGACTCTGCCATTTTTAATCCTCACATTTACCTTTTTTTTTAAGATCAAAGAATGCTAGGTGCTATTTTTTTCAAAATTGACATAGGAAGCAGTTTCTTGTTGTCTTTTCTATTCCTTATTGTTATAAGTGGGATTCTGGATATGCTGTGTTTTTCAAAAAGTTGGGAAGAAAGAGTATGAGGGAACAGTGATGAATATAAGTAGAAAATGGGAACAGGGAAGACTAATAAGAGAAAAGAAAGTAACCTGCTTTGTAACTTCTAGTTGGAAGTAAAATATTGGTGAATGGACATTCATAATTTGGGATGCTTGTGCAATTAGTGATTGACTCAATTCTCTTCTCTTAGTCAAGGTACATTATAATTGTAGCTCTTTGACTTTTTTAAAAGCATGTTACTACATGTTAGGTGTTTCCCCTATTTGTCTCTGAAGAATACTATTTAAATCAAAGTGGACTTGACCAGATAAACGCCAAATGAATTATTTTGCCTAGAGCTTATTACTTACCTTACTCTATATCTCTTGAGTATCTGTTCTTTCTGAGTATATGCCACTGATCTGGCAGCTCTTAGGGTTTGTGTATTCTATCTTTGTATCTTTAAAGCCAAATCCATGACTGACACATAATGACACAAATGTCTGAGACATTTTCTTTTCTTTCTTTTTTTTTTTTTTACATTTTCTGATATCTCAGGAAATGATAAATAAGTGAACTGGCAGGTGGTACTCCTAGATTGTAAAATCCAAATGCTATTTTGTAGTGAAAGGAAAGAGAATTTCTTGAGAAATGCCTGATTCTAGCTCTGGAGAAGGAAGTTTTTGAGTCTGGAACATCAAATCAGATAGCAAGAATGCTATTAAAAACCCCTCAGTGTTGGGCCGGGGGTTTGGCTCAGTGGTTCTGCCGCCTGCCTTGCAACTGCAGGGTCCTGAGTTCGATCCCTGGTACCAAAAAAAAAAACCCTCAGTGTCAAAAATGCTTAGGAATCAACATGAAGAGTCTACCCTTGCCAAAGATGAAACAAATCAAACATCAGTAATAATAATGTCAGTGGATTAAAGCATGAAATATTTAAATTCATGAGACTATAATGATATTAAGAGAAAAAAAGAGCCAGCTGATCACCATTGAGGAATTCTGGAGAAGCAAGTTATTTTGAAAATTGATTTTGAAAAGTAGTCTTTCCTTTTCTACTGTTTATAAACTGTATTCCTGAAGATAAAATCCTTGTGGTACTTTGTGGTGGAAGAACAATTAAACATGAATGTGGTCAAGTTTGCAGACCAACTACCACTTTACAACACATGTAAAGAAGGGTGGAACCCATTAAGCTACTCTAGAGGGATGCATCAGCAAAATCCAAACTGTGGATAGTGGCGGAACAGCCTGCTTTCTTTCAAAGATAAGTTGTAAGGATAAAAATTGAGAAAAGGAGAAGTATGATGGTTAAGCTGTCAACTTGACTGGATTAAGAAAATCCTAGGGGAGGTGACTGGATCATGGGGGTACTGTTTTATATTCAATCGTGGATAAATGCACTGATAACCATAGCTCAATGTGTTGTTAGGAGGTGGAGCCCGGTTGGAGGTGTGTCCCTAGGGATGTGCCTTTGGGGAGTACATCTCTTGCGGATGCCCTTCCCCTGTGCTGTTTCCCAGCCACCATGAAGTGAGCATGCCTTCTGCCATGATGTTCTTACCTTGAAGCCAGCCAACCATGAACTCAAACATTTGAAACTGTGAGACAAATTAAACTTTTCCTCCCTTAAGTTGTGGGTGTAGATATTTTGTCTAACCACTGGAAAAACTGAGTAATATGAGAAAGAACCTTTGAATTAAAACAGATTTAAAAGATGTGTTGATCAGTTGCAGTGAAGTCCACTCATTTAGATTATAACCTAAAGAGCCAACAAACAAAATCAAAACCAAACAGAACCAAAACCAAACAAAACCAAAGCAACAACCCCCACCAATAAAAAAACTGCAGAAGGATAAATACATCAGATCACTAAAAATGTGAACATGAAAATATATTTGATATGAGAGCAGTAAGGACATTGTTTTACTCAGAATTTTTAAGCAAAGGTGAGCCTCTTGGGCTGCCATACCACTGCCCCAGAGCGCCAAGGAGCAGAGCTCCCCCAGTGCAGAGAGGTGAGACTCTTGGGCTGCCGTACCACCACCCCAGAGTGCCGAGGAGCAGAGCTTCCCCCTCCCACCCTGTGCAGAGGAGGTGAGCAGCACAGGCGTAAGCACCACTGCCCACCATGGGTGTGCTGAGCCATTACCTGGATCCACACTGCAGAGTTGCAGGGGTCATAAAGTACATTGTTCTGAGCTCAAGAAGATAGATCAGAAGTGAACAACAGAAAGAGCGCCTCTCTGAGGCTCCTTAATGAAAATTAAAGCCCACTGGAAAAGTGAAGAAAATCATTGCAATAAAGACACACCAGACCAGCAGATCCCAACCAGGACTCTGCCCCGACCCCAGAGGCTGGGGCACATGAGCCCAAGCCAAGGGCCTGCCTGGAAAAGAGCTGCACAGGCACACAAACAACAGCCAGAGGTTTGCCCCGATACCATCAGTAAGTGCGCGAGACCCTAGGCAGAAGCTTGCTCACACAACAGGAACTGGGACGCACAGCCCCCAGTCAAAGGCCCTCCCAGACAACAGGTACATAGGGGCTGTAGCCAGAAGCACACCTAGATACCATCCCAAGTCTGCACAGGCCCGAGCTAGAAGCACACCCAGACAACAGATCAGCCCAGGGATCCAGAAGGTCACCTTGCTGAACCCAGGAATTAGTGTACTGATGAGCAGCAGAGAAGAGGCTGCTCTGGGGCTTGCTAAGGATTGAAGACCATTAGTTGAGGAAAAAGTTGCCTCAACAAAGGCACAGCAAGGCTGCATCTGTTGAAATGAAAAGACATGTAAACAAGTCTCAAAAACAGACTTCCAGATCACCTACAGCAACCCCAAAGGGAAACAAGATGGAACACTCTGATACTCAACCACCTGGACTCCCTGAACTAGCAACAACAGAGGATCTGGAAAAAATGAAATCAGAAATAATTTCTCAGATAAAAGCAGAGATTGTGGTCATAGTGCAAGACATGATTAATAAATCTAGAGAGGAGCTGAGGAACATGATGGAATTCCAACATAGGAAACTAATGGAATCCATAAAACAGATGCAAACAGATTTCCAGGACATTAAAAACTCCACTGAAAGTTTACACAGCAGAATGAGACAATGTGAGGACAGAATTTCAGATGTAGAAGATAAGATTGCAATTAGTGACCAGGAAAAGAAAAATT
>NW_004624734.1:33087581-33099412 GCF_000247695.1 Heterocephalus glaber | reverse complement strand
CTGGATTTCTGCTGGGTCTGTTGTAATTTCACCCTTTTCATTCCTAATTGCATGGATTTGGGCTTCTTCTTTCCTTTTTCTGACAAGGTTGGCTAAGGGTTTGTCAATTTTGTTGATTCTTTCAAAGAACCACCTCTTGGCTTCATTGATTTTTTGTATTGTTCTCTTAGTCTCCATTGCATTGATTTCTCCTCTGAAGGAGAATAATTCTTAAAAACCCAGATTTAATGAAATGTAATTTGCATACCATAAAATTTACCCTAGGAGGAAGTTTTGCTTTCATGGAGAGATTAATAGATTTAAGACCGTGCCCCAGATTTCTTCATTCATTCAGTTATTCATTTGTATTCTTATAGTATGAATTTATTTGTTACAAAATATGTAAACTACTATAACCCAGTTGCTCATATTATTCTTATGTTATAGTTTTATGTCTTCTGAAATAATAAACTTCTTTGATGTTTTACATTGACGAAATATTTTAAAATTATTTCTATAATTATATTTTATGTATCTTTATTACAGTGTTGGGGCCTTGTGTGTGTTAACCAAGTGCTCTGTCTTTGAGATACATCTGCAGCACACTAATATGAAATCTCATAGATGAAAAACCTTAGAAAGTTATCTTACAGAACACAGAAAGATTTTAAAGATATTCTGACATAATGGGATTTCAAAATCAGGAAAAGGTGATTCAGTGAATTCAGAGGTACATAATGATATTGCTGAGATGAAGAAAGGAAAAATACATATTGCTTAGTGTTGATAACCTATGAAGCATCTGTTGTTTCTTTCTTACTTATGGACTTATGATTGTTTTCTATATCTTTCCATTTCCATGTAACCAGTATGCAGCAACAAAGCTGATCCCATTGTCAGTCTAGGAATGGTTGATCTAATTGATCCATGGATTAACTGATTTCCTTTTTATCAATCAGTGGTTTGAGGATGAGCACATAACCTAATTCTTGCAAAGAAAATCCAAGGAAAATCTTTTCAGCTTCTGGGAATGTTCTTTCTTGATCTTGAGAGAGATCTATGGGAAACTACTTTGTGTCTTTTACAAGATGTGACCAAGGAAGCATGTAGCCCTGATGACTATTAAGTCCTTGATGACATTAGTGAACAGTCTTGTCCTTGCTTTGCAGATATGTTAATATTTGTATTTTCTTATGGAGTAAGTTTTTGGGATTGACTCTGTAGTCCATGGACTGGCAGCCTTGGCCAATTCGGTGTTGGAATTTCATGCCTGTTAGTCCTGCCAAACCAGGGTCTCTATTTTGACAGATTTCTCAGTGATTTCTATGAGCACCAATACTTCAGAAGTGTTATTTAAAACCACATTGATTGTATTGTTATTTACCTGCAACTAGAAGCATCATAATACAGTGTTCTACATTTTTACCCCTGAGGAGTTACAATCTTCCTCATGCATTCCATATAGAAAAGGGGGGGGGTTGTCTTAGCGTAATAGAAATAGCACTTATTGGATCATAATATAGACTTTAAAAAACTTCTTATCCCACTTTGCTGATATATAATTTATTTTGGATTTTTACATAGTTATTTGTAGATGAGACCTAAAACTATAGTACTTATACTTGTGGTCCAAAAGACCTAATGTTATTTTTGTCAAGCCAGGAGATGTGAGCTTAGCTGTGCTGGTTCAAAGTCAGCTTTGAGAATTGATTTGACTTCCCTTAGGAATACTGCTTCCTATTCGCTCCCCAGCTCCATTGCTATTTCACTTAGGTAAGAGTTTTGTGCTGCAATTTTGGCCAGAATCATTAACCTCTGGGGAGCAACACTTGCAAACGTGCTGCCTTGTAGACCATATGTGCATTTCAGTCACATGAATAGAGAAAAGAACATCATTCCCCTGCTGAATCTATGTTTATGAAGGCTAAAAATTGCATGAATACATTAAGTCCACCAGCAATCTAGGAGATTTGAAAACTTGTTTTCTTCTTCTACTCTTTACACAGTTAGATGCCACATTCCAAAAAAGCAAAACATTTTAAAACTGTGCTTGTTTGCCCATCATTTTAGAGGCCTTCATGCATATAAAGCAGGCTAAATTAGATTATTCAATCCACAAACTAGGCTGTCATTCTGTAATTAATTGATAATGAATTGTGTCTATGATGTGTTTTACAGTGAGAATTTCCAAAGGTCTTTACTCATTCAGAAAGGTCTTAGGTCTAAAAGCAGTACTTTTAAAGTAAAAGCAACTGTGCGGATTGATTCTCTCCTTGTTATTCTTTGAGTGTTTACCATGCATTTGGCATTATGCTAAGTACAGTGAAAATTTAGACATAATAAAATTGAAGCTAGAGAGATTGTTTAACACCAGAAAATCTTATAGTTAGGAATTCAGGATGGTACTCCCCAACCTCATTCAGGTCTTCGAGGAGTTTAAATTTTGAGTGGAATACTAACATGTGAACAGCTCACTTGCAAAATGGAGAAGAATTTAAAAGTGAAGTAAAAATTTTGAAAGGCTATGCAATTTAGTGAGAACATAGAGGATGAAGTGATTAATTAGGATGGAACATAGAAGGATGAAGTGAGAATCAATTAAAAAATCATTCATTTTCCTTCTACTCCTCTATTTTTATTTTTTTATTTCTATTCTTATTTTCAGTACCAGGGATCGAACTCAGGACCTTGTGCTTGCAAGGAAGGCATGGAACCACTGAGCTAAATCCCAGGCCCTACTCCTCTAATTTTTTTTTTGGTCCCAGGGATCAAACTCTGTCCCTTGTGCTTGCGAGGCAGGTAGTGGAACCACTGAGCTAAATCTCTGGCCCTACTCCTCTAATTTTTGAATAGCCTTTTCCTGACTTCTCTCATTCTTTTCATGTTATTACCAGTTTTTCTGTAATCAAGACTTAAAATTTTTGTTTTAGTTTTTTAATAATTTATATTTTATCAATCTATAAAACTTTCAGTTCTTTCTTTCTTTCTTTCTTTCTTTCTTTCTTTCTTTCTTTCTTTCTTTCTTTCTTTCTTTCTTTCTTTCTTTCTTTCTTGAGTCTTGCTGTGTAGCTCAGGCTGGCCTCAAACTTGTGATTCTCCTGCTTCAGCCTCCTCAGGGCTGGGATTACAGGTGTGCAAAATCATGGCTATCTCTTTTTAGTTCTTGCTCAATAGGGGGTTTCTTGCTTTCACTCCCCACTATTCATTTCTACTGTTATCCTCCTCATTTTATCTATCACTGTACCAGCTAGGTCAGTGATGGCAAACTTTTTAGAGCTTTCTGTGATACAAACAGCCTGGTGTGGCATGCAAGCCTTAGATTCGTCACCACTGATCTAGGTCAATGATTACCAACCTTTAATGAGCCTAAGAAATGGTACTTAGTCAAAGTAGCAGGAGATTTTGATCCATGATTATGTGGTCACAGATGATTCTGATGAACATCAAACCTGAGAACTACTTATCTAGGGCAGTAATTTTCATATGTGATCTGGGGATTACTGGAGTAACTCTGAAAGTTTATCAGGTATATGAAAAATCAGAACTATTTTCATAGTTATACTAAGATGTCATTTGTCTTTTTTATTGTGTGGAAATTTGTGTTGATGGTGAGAAAACAGTGATGGGTAAAACTTATGTATTTGCACAAATTAAGGCTGTGGAATGAAACTAAATTAGTAATAAATACATTATTTACTGTCATACACTTGGAAAATAATCCAATTTTGCTTAAGAATGCCCTTAATGCATCAGTTAAAATGATCAATTTCATTACCTCTTGCACCTCAAGTGTGTATTTTATTAATATTCAATGACAGTGTAAAATATTTGTAAGGCAGTTCTGCATTCTGAAGTATGATTTTGTCAAGAAGCAGAACTTTTGGGGAGTTATGAATTAAAACAGCTGCGTTTTTCATGATATACCATTTTCATTTTTAAAAAGTGGCTGGTAGACAAACTATGGTTATTTTTAATTTTTTTTTGGTACTGGGGATTGAATTTAGGACCTTGTGCTTGCAAGGTAGGCTGTGGAACCACTGAGCTAAATCTCTGGCCCCAAACTATGGTTATTTAGACTCTGATGTTTGGCAAAAATTTTCTAAAAATAAAATTAATAAACAGAAGTTTGGCATTGCTAATGATAAAATTTAAGCTTTGAAGCATAAATTTACATTTAAGTGGTTCCCAAGAATAATGCCAGAATGCTGTCAAGTGTTCCTAAGGACAAGAACACTGTGGCTAGAGAGAAAATAAACATGTTACGTAAGCTTCATTTAGGCATTGATTATAGCTCTGTTGGCAGTAAGTTCAATGTTAATGAACAACTATATAGTGTCTTTAAACAGAAATCCATATAAAACAAGTATATATTCATCAATTGATAAAAATATTCTCACCAGACATTGTGGGAACCTAATCCTGTGTAACCTTTGGGAGTTATGATTCAATATTCATGATTTCTGTTTTTGTGGAGGGTTTATGATCCATAACTACTGTGAGTAATAAGGTCAAATTTTTACGTCTGGATCTTTGTTCCATTTGTGATTTATTTGTATGTAGGATGTGAGGTACGGATTTAGTTTTTATCTCTTTTCAAATGATTATTATCCTAGTGCCCTTTGTTTATTTGAAACCATCTTTGTCCCAGTGATTTGAGATGTTACCTTTGTTATTACTGTTTCTGTATATACTTAGATCTGGTTTTAAATGCAAAACTATTCTATGATTTGACTGTTCATGTGCTAATACCACGTGTTTTAATTATAGAAATTTTATATATTTTTAGAATCCAAACTTTTTCTTTTTTGGTACCGGAGATCAAACTCGGGTCCTTGCACTTGCGAGGCAGGCCCCGGAACCACTGAGCTAAATCCCGGGCCCAGAAATTTTATATATTTTTAAAGATCTCTGATGATTCCAGTTTTCTCTGATAGCTTTTGTTTTTTAGTTTTAGTTCTTGACTATTTTTGCATGTTTATTTTTTCATATGAGTTTAAGTACCAAGTTGTCTCATTCCCCAAGAAGGTTCTTTTCTTTTTTTTTGGTACTGGGGATTGAACTCAGGACCTTGTGCTTGTGAGGTAGGCACTGGAACCACTGAGCTAAATCCCCGGCTTCCAAGAAGATTCTTGATATTTTATTGGGATTGCATTATATTTATAAGTTAACTCAAAAAAAGGGACAACTTTGTATTGAGTCATCCTTCCAAGATCAAGGGAGATCAGTTCATTTATTCAAGTATATTCTTTTATCTTTCCAAAGACTCTTTTAGTTTCTTTCATATAAGTTTTACATATTTCATTTACATATTAATTTATCCCTAAGTCTTTTAAGTTAGTAATTGCTTTTGTAAATAGGGCTTTCTTTATCACTACATCCTTTATTTAGTGTGTCTGTATGTGAAGGCTGTTGCTTTTCATATTTTTAATTTTATACTTTATTAATTTCTTTATTTTTAGTTTATATTACTAATTCTCTAGAGTTTTTCAGATACCCTATTATATCATAATCTGAAAATAGAGGTAGTTTTGCCTCTTTCCAGTTTGTAAGTCTCTTGCCTATTTCATTGGCAAGTACCTTCATTCAATAATAGTGGAGATAGTGGGATTCTTGACTTGCTGCTGGTTTTAGTGGAAATAGTCATAGTGCTTATTATGGAGGATTCTGGCTTTAGGGCTAAATTACAGTCATTTCTTACTGCCCATGGGGGATTTGTTCCAGGAATCCTGTGGATAGCAAAGTCTGAGGATGGTTAGGGGTCTAAAATAAAATGGTACAGTGTTTGCATGTAACCTGTGTTCATCTGCCCATAGACTTTAACTCGAAGATATGGAGAGGTAATTGATATTATTTCATCATGATAATGAATGATGATTTAATTTTGATATAGCAAAACTGCTAGAGTAATTTCTAGTGTTGGGAAGGACTTGGTTTCTAAGAAGTGGGAGGAAATGGAGTTGAAATGGACAGTGGAAGGGAGCAAGTAAGAAGGGAAAAGGCTTCAGAACAACTGCTCTTGGTGAAAGAGTATACTGTTTTTAATGGTACCAGCTTTCAGTATTTGCTTGATTTACTTGATTAATTTACAATGGAATGTCTGTTTGTTGGCAGAATAAGCTAGTATAAATAATTCCAGATATATTATACCATGCCTCTACCATTGTCTTGGGCTTTCCTAGCAGTCTGGGTGAATAAAGAATAATAGTCACATATATTGTTTAACCCTGAAATTTGCTCTTTTTCTCGTACCTGAACTTTTAGTTTTTGCAGAAATCAAGTGCTTTTTACAGTGGATCCCACAATGATAGTATTTATTTAATGGCTTATATTAGACTTACTAGTGATTGCCTTATATTAAAATTATAGGGATATGTGTATGTGTGTAGTGTGTATTTTTTACCCCCTACTGGTCCAGGAGTAGCCTAACTTTAAGTGAGATTTTATCCAGAAGGCTCATGATTTCATCAAGACTCAGTCTTCTTACTCTTGATTTTCCTGTTTTCTTTCTCAGAGTCAGGTCTTGGCAAACAGTTTCAGGCTTATCTTGTCTCTTTGTAAGGGTATAGGAAAACTAGACTCCTTTCCCTATTCTGTGTTCTCTACTTTAATACAATCACTAAACACTTTTGATTCCACATGTGTAGGAGTTTCTCCTCATATACCAAGTAATTCTCTGGTAGATTTTCCAGTGGACACCAGCTGTATGTCTTCCAATTCAATTCAGTTCCATACTATCTACCTGGAGATAGCCCCATAGGTTGAGGACTCAGTCCCCACAAACTGCCGTCTCCTCACTGCAGATGCCAGTTGTAAGCATAGGTTGTAACCTGTGTTTCTGACCAACTTGCTATAAATTGGGCTTGCTGTGACACCCCCCTTGGGTTCAATTAATCTACTAAAGGAACTTACAGAACTCAGGGAAATGTTTACTTATATTTACTCATTTATTACAAAGGTGTTTTAAGGAATACAGATGTGTAGCCTAATGGTAGAAATGCATAGGGCAAGGCATCATAGGAAGAGGCATGGAGTTCCATGCTCTGTCTGGGCACCCACCGTCCATGTGCCTCCATGTGCTTCATGACATAGGATGATTGATTATATCATTGCCCATTGGTGATCAGTTTGACCTTCAGCCTCTCTATTCTTCCTGGAGGTTGGGGAGTAGGACTGAAAGTCTGAATGCTGTAATCATGCCTTATACCATCCTGAAGTTATTTAGGGGTCTTTAGCCACCAGTCATCTCATTGGCTTACAAAAGATACTCTTACCACTCTGGATATTCCAAAGGGTTATAGGAGCTGTGTACCAGCTGTATATCAGGAAAAAGGACCAAAATGAAATATATATTTTATAATACCACACTCAGTGTAGCTCCTGTACAAGTCTTTGGGATTAATTCTGATGAGACTAGGCCTGGCGGTCATAGATCTGCTGTAGCTGTGGGCATTTGTCTGACCCCTATTTGGGGGAAGTCACCCCTTCCAAGACACATGATCTAAGGGTGGGGGCTAGATTTCCAAATGTGTTATATTTCTCAAAAGAACATGATTAGATTCCAGACAGGCAGAAACAACAACTGTTTACTGAATATAATAAAGTTTATTGTGTAGACTTGAGTTGAATTAGTGAATGAGTAGATAGTGTTTCTGAGAAAGGAAAGGTCCTGAATGAATTCTTTGGGAGGACCCTCCTTATTGCTTGGTCCCCTTCTCCACTTGCTATAGCAATGGTTTACTATTTTTCAGAACTGATTCCTTTAGCTTTATTGGCTTCTGTCATTTTTATTGGAAGGAAATGACATTAACTGAGTAGTAAGTATGAAGAAAAATAAGCATGTGTCCTATTTGCCTGCAGATTCAGTCTTGGTAATCAAACCTTCTACCAGAGACACATAAAAGGCTTTCCGCTTGACTTAGGCCATTCTTACATGCTACATTATTATCAAATTACATATTTGTACCACAGGAGTTTGGTTTTGTTAGTATTGTTTCAAGTTGTAAGACATTAAAAAAAAGTCTCTAACCTTATTTTCTAACCAATAAAAAGGGTAATGTTTAAAGCCTGAACCCTTTGTCTACCTTAGCTCTTATTTTAGAAGCATATCTAGCTGGGCATGGTGGTGAATGCCTGTAATCCCAGCACCCTGGACGATGAGGCAGGAGGATTGCTGAGACTTTGAGGTTGGCCTAAACTACATGGTGAGTTCAAGGATAGCTTGAACTGCATAGGGAGACCTTGTCTCAAAAAAAAAAAAAAAAGTCATTTAGACATTTGAATAAGAATACAGTAAGTAGTCAAAAACTTTTCAGTAGTTAAAATTCATACCATAATAATATGTTTTAAAGTAAATCCTTGAAAGAAAGATTGGAAAATCCTAGGTAAGTTCACATACCAGTTACCTTAAAGGCATGCCCTGCTAAGTAAAAGTGGAAGGAAGCAGTATATACCCTACCAAGAGGTCAGAGATTCTTACATAGAAGTCTCTCTGGGAAGCTAGTTCACATCTGGATAGTTGAAAGGTTCAAAGGAATTTCTAGTCTTGCTCAGAATCCATCTGCTGGCTTTTGTTTTGAGTGAAATGCCATCTTATTTTATTGTCTCATGGATTTGTATAAACACTTTCCCTCTGGATTTATCAAAACAAACACACCCCTGGTTACTATTAGAAATATAAGGAAAAAATGCCAAACTTAAAAGTCAATGGGAGATACACCTTATTTTAATTAGAGACATGGATAATGTGCTAGTTACTTTTTTCTCATTGCTGAGACAAAATACCTGACACTCATAAGGGGGAAATTGTTTATTTGGCTTACAGTTCATGGAGGTTTCAGTTCATAATTGGCTGGCTCCAAGGCAGAGTGAGAGAGGGGCAACAGTTCATGGCAGACTGAATAGCAACAAGAGAGACAGTTCATGGCTGTGGAAGACAGCAAAAAAGCAACAAGTGACCTTAACAGTGTCTTTCTGCTCCTTTTATCTTATTCAGTCTACTAGGATTAGGGTGGTGCCAAACCAATCACTCAAGGTTAGTAGTTTAGTAATCACATGCCCTTAATCCTAGCATGGCACATTCCAGATTTAGCTACCTTCAAAAAAGACTGCATGAGGCTTTGGGGGGACATCTAGACATAAGCTACAACAGATAAGAAACAGTCTACTTTGTGGACTTTGGTTCCAGACCAAAGTGGGTTTTGACCAGGTTTTTCATGTTTAGGGTGTGTAAGTTTAGACATATTAATCTCTTTAGGTCTCATTTCCCTCATGCATAGAGTAGTTATCCATCCTTTCATTCAGTAAATACTCACTGTTAGTCCCTATTCTATGTTTTGGGGGTACATCAGTGAACAAAACAACACAGATCTCTTCCTTCATGCAGCTTACATTCTACTGTGCAGAGAGAGAGGCAATAATCAGAAATTATATGTTAAAAGCAATATTTTCCCTAATAAGGAAAAAGCAGGGTAGAAGAGACATGGAGTAAGAAGAAGAGCAGGTGCAGAATTAGGTTAGTAAGGATTGGCATCACTGAAAAGCTGACCCTGGAGCAAAGACTTTACATGAGGTATTAAAAGCCTGGTCCTGGCACCGTTGAGATAAGAATGGACTGTAGGGGAAAGGATAAAGCAGGAAAAATTGTTAGGCAGCCTTTATGGTAATGTAGGGAACAGATGATGGTGACAACCAAAGTAGTACTGGTGAAAGTGGTGAGGAACAATTAAGTTTTGTATATATTTTAGATGTACTGCCAACAAAATTTCCTGATAGGTTGGATATGTTGTATAAAACAAAAAGAAGAGCCTAGATTTTTGGCCTGAGGAACTAATTGAATGGAATTGTTGTTAACTGACAAGAGGAACATGTTAGGCAGGTCAGGTTGTAGTGGAAAGACCAGGAGTTCAGTCCTGTATGTATACAGTTTGAGATGTATGGTAGGCATTCAAGCAGGGATAATGACATCTACCTGTAGGTGGGCTGTGAAGATTTAATGTGGTGAAAGGAAAGCACTGAGTACAGTATCTGGCATCATGAGATCAGAGACTATATTATTGCATTAGACAAGAATAAGAGGTTGCAAAAGGAACATTCTGGAAAAAGAGCTCACAGACTATGGTAGAGGAAAATTTTAAATAGATTGGAGGATAGATTGAGGAAATCACTCATAAAATAAAAGTCAAAGAGATATAGAAATATCAGAGAAATAATGAGCTAGGTATGTTGCTCAGTGGTAGAGCACTTGCCTATTATGTGTGAGACTCTGAGTCCAATCCCAGCAAAACACAAACACACACACACACACACACACACAGAAACAAACTCAGACATATTACATATTACTAGGACATTGAGAGTGCCACTGAGAAAAAACAAGTCACGAAGGAACAGGGATTAGCAGTGTCAGGCTTTTCAAAAGTAACCCTGTAAGCTAGTACAACATGGAGCCATGCCTTCAGCCTTTGAAAGAAAATTATTACAAAATAGCATTCTGTGTCCATCCAGTCAACCAGTTATGAAGGTAGAATAAAAATATTTTCCAACATGTAGGATGTCAAAAAATTTATCTCCTATGCATCCTTCCTCAGGAAGCTATTAAAATATGTGCTTCATCAAAAGAGAAGTAAGACATGAGAGAAAGACAACATGAAATTCAGGAAAATGGGATAGATCGCTAGAAAGAGGAGGAATTTCAAAGGATAATGGTGAAAGAAAGTTCAAGATGACAGCTGAGTAGCGGACCTAGAGAATACTAGTACAAACTAGAGGAGGAACATAGAAGATCTGGGGAGGATGTGTCTAGGAGGCAGTTTGACCTGATACAGAATGTCTTTGACCATTCCGAGCTCCGCAGTACTTTCAGAGAGTTAGGGAATAAACTAATTTAAAGGAGTGTATGCCTTAATAGGGAGTACATACAAGTAAACATGGTACTCTGTGAAGATTCATAGTTTATTACGCTGCTGTTAAACCCCCATTACTTGGGATGGAGGCTCAGAAAACAAGTATTTAGCTCCTTGAGCATCTATAATTTAACTGGCAAACCAGGAACTTGGGTCTGATTGTTGAGAGTAGTCCTTGCGCCACTCAAGAAAACTTTACCCTCCCCAGGAAATAAGTAGGGGTAAACCATTTATTTTAGATGAAAACTAAACTGATAAATCATTTATATATAAAAATATGTATAATTTTTATTTTTGAATGTATGGTATTACGATGTTAGGAAATATCTTGTTTTTAAAATGGGGAATAGCACAAGGGAAAACAGTATTCAATTGTTAACTTTGAATACTAAAAGAAACTGAATTTCTGTTTTTGTTTTCTTTCTTCTTCCCTTTCTTTTCCTTCCTTCCTTCTCTTTCTTTCTTTCCCTTGTTTTTTCCTTCTCTCCTCTTTCTCTGCTCTCTTCTCTTCGCTCCCCTCCCCCCACCCACCCAATTTTTTTTGGTACTGGGAATTGAACTCAGGGCCTCGAGCTTCCTCCTCCTCCTTATGCTCCCTGCTCTTCCTCCCTCCCTCCCCACACCCTCTGCCCTCCCTGCCCCATGCTGGGGGCTGAACCCAGGGCCTCACACATGCTAGGTAAGCACTCTACCCCTGAGGTACATCCCCAGCATCTTATATATAATAATTTACTTTACTCACTTAAGATACTGTCTTGTGCCAATAATGTTCTCTCAGTATAATGATAGATGTTATTCTTGTGGAATTCTTCTGTAACTATGAAACTATTTTGTAGAGAGTGACTAAAAGCAAATAAAAATTTTATTGTCTGAAGAATGCTGCCTATGCTATCAAGAAATCAACCAATAGCAAATGCTGGCGGGGCTGTGGGGAAAGAGGAACCCTGCTCC
>NW_004624734.1:33066551-33084998 GCF_000247695.1 Heterocephalus glaber | reverse complement strand
ATTAAAATGAATAATTGATAATTTGAAATAAGAAAAGGTCCAAGGGTTTGGGGATGGTGGAAGGGAAAGGGGAAAGGGAAGAAGGGAAAGAAAAAATTATGAGAAAAAAAATGGAATCAAACTCTGTGTAAATAGGGAAGGGTGGAGGGGTGAAGGTTGCACAGGTAATGGGAGAAAACATAAAAACTAAGATGCATCATGTTCTGGTACAAACACCCAATGATAAATGTAAATGTATTTTATACTTAAAATACCAATAAATATATATATTTTTAAAAAGATACAGCTGCTCTGTGTTAGCAGTAGAGCGAGGGGACAGGGGAATTAAATGTCTTCTGAGCAGTTGGTAGAGGAGTACATTCTAAACATCTCTCTAGTTCTGCCAGATACTGGTGGCCTCTACCAGTGTGGTGATCTTAGCACAGATGGTTACTTCTTTAAGGTAGTGCCTGATTTCATCCTGACTCCTATCAGTGAGAACCCTACAGAAAAGGGTGACCTTGGCTTTTCTCACTGGTCCCTGATTGTGTCCATACCTCTCAGGGTGTGTGTGTGTGTGGCGTGTATCTCCTGGGCATCCATGCCCCCCTCTCCTTCTCTGTTATTTTTTAACAGAAAAAAACAAAAACCAAACCACACACACAAAAATTATTGCATGCTTAAGTTGTATGAATATTAGGACTCCTACTCTTTTAATTCATCTTTCCCCACTGGGGAACATTACAACTAATCTGGCCCTCTGTGTCTCCCAAGGTCCTCAGTCTTTTTCTAACCAGACAAGCTACATAGTACTGTTTTATTTTGGGCTTCAGATTTTGGGCCACTCTAGCAAGTCGTCTTTCAGAAAGCTCTAGACAATCAGCTCCATGTATCTATATATATGCAGGTGCTTTCAAGTTCTGCAGCTCAGCAAGGAGCCATTTTAGGATTAAGCTGCCAGTGTGTCCTTGCAGACATCTCCACCTCCTAACTTGTATGTCCAGTACTCTTGAAATGCCCATTTAGTTAATTATGCCAACCCACTAGGCCGGACTCCCAAGCTCCCCATTGCTTTCCTTTTAGTTTTGTCCTTGAGAGAGTTGATTGAATGTACCAGTAAATTCATTACTCCTTAGCAAACCTTGGGGGAGATATTTGGACCTAATTGTTGATATTGTTCTCAGCTTTGGCCATTTACTGCCTTTTGGTCTCAGGAGTCTTTCTTTCTTTTCTAAGACAAATTCAATCTTCTTACATTATTTTTGGGTACATTTAGGAAATACTATTGTTGATAGAGGAAGACATCAGACTTTTATAGTATTTAAAATGTCATATAAGTAAAATGTCTTGATAAAATTGTACCTTTAAGCCAGCAGACTATAAGTAAGTAACATTATTTGTCTACTTTAGGGTAAGAAACAAAGTGAATATATGTTTCACTGTGAATCTTTGTAAATTATCAAAACCAGAAACTTCTGAGAACTTGGTTGTTGCTGTGAAGGGAAATGGGTCAGTGTATCTGATGTTGCCATAAGGCCATGCTGGCACAACAGAAGAAGTGGAATTCATTAACGCTGCTTTTAGTTAGCCTCCAGGTTTCCTGGTAACTTCTGAATAAAGGGAGCTTCAACCACTAGGTGACGCTTTGAAATTAGAAAACTGCAAGCTCTCTACTGCTATCAATCATTGTGGCCTACTTAGCAGAGCAATTGCCGGCGACAGCAGCTGGTGTCAATTTCTGAAACCTAACACAGGTTTCAAGTGAGAGAGAACGGAAGAAATAAAGATAAAAGGAGAGGAAAGAAGTAGGGAGGCAAGGGAAGAAAAAGGGAGAAAGACATATTGTGAAGGAAGGCATATCATGCCATCAGTAATCACCTCAGGAAAGTGCTACCTGTAGCATTTGCTGCTTACCATTGATTCATTTGTTTACTTATTTGACACTTATGTATAAGAGGCCGGAGTTGTGGTTTAGGATACCATAGTGAATAAAATGCTCTTCCCACCCTCTGGGAGTTTATAGGTAGAGAGTTTAAATACATGAAATTAAAATTCTAATACTCTTTTTTGTAAAATATATTAAATAATATGGGAAAGAATACTTTTTTAAAAAGTTTGGTTGGTTTCATCTTCACTATTTCATTTCCTTCTCAGAGCAAAATTTTCTGGAATTAAAAAAATATAATGTTGACATACTTGAAAAACTATCTCCCAGAAGGCAGGAATGTGTATTGCTCAGGACTCTGGAGCATATGGCTCAATACCTGGCTGCTATTAATGGAGTAGCATGTCTGTGTCCATAAATGTGTTGAGTGAATGGTGGGATCAAGTGACCAGATGGGAACCTCAGTAAGGCATCTCATAGTTACAGTCTTTAGCTTTCCTGGTCTTTGTAGAATTCCGACTTCTGACTTTGAAGACTTTCTTGATAGCCCCATACTCCCTCTATATAACATTCTTTATTTACTATCACTGCCTGTTTGCAAGGCATTCTGGGTTTTTCCATAGTGGTGAATTCTTTTTATGATAGAGCCTGTTTCTAATTTAATTTACTTATACAATCCCAGTGTTTGTTAGGTGTTGAATGCTTGCTCAGTACATTTGGTTGAATGGATGAATCTGACTAGTTACAGTGTAGCTGATATAAGATGGATTTTTTATAGGAATCCTTTCTGGAAGAGGAAATTTTTGGATATACCATTAAAGGCTTTCCTTTTAACATTTTCCACATATGTGAGAAATGTTGGCATTTGCTTTGACATGTAAGGTAGAGTGCGTGTTTAAAAATAACCAGGAGATACATTGGTCATAAGACAGAGGTGGGTTTGTAGTTCCAGTTCTGTAAATACAGCTTTTAAATTTTAACATAAATTCTGTTGCTTCATCTTGGATAGATAATGCAACTATAGTCTTATTATTTCTAAAATAATAAGCATTGATGACACCTATCATTTACTACTTGAGACTCACAATGGAACTGAGTCAAGGAAGAGCAGAAGAGTAAAATATGGCAGAGAGGGATTTCACTGTAGCTGAATTTCTAATATATGAAATATTAGTTTGAGTAGACCAACATCTATCTACTGAATACTAGGACTTTTATATTTAAGAATATATGTTAGAAAATATGCACCATTTCAGTTCTTAAAATGCTTAAAGGACACATTACAAAAAGCCATCAAAGAATAGAAAGTTTTGAAAACAGATTTATTGAGATACGATTTGCATACCATATCATGCATCCTTTTAGAGTACATGATTTGTTCTTTTAAAAAGCATATTCAGATAGTATACAACTACTACCATTATCTAATTCCAAAATTTTCATTACCCCTAAAAGAAACCATGTACCTAATAGCAGTCACTTTCAATTTTTACCTCCCCTGTCCTCTGTTAACCACTATTTACCACTATTTTTTGTCTCTATAGATTAACCTATTTTGAAAATTTCATAAAAATGGATTCATACAATATATTGTCTTTTGGGGACTAGCTTCTTTCACTTAGCAGAATATTTTAAAAATTCATCCATGCTATAATATGTTATCAGAACTTCATTCCCTTCATTGCCAAATATGCCATCGTATGAATGTGTTTTATTTTGTTTATCTATTCATCTGTTGGTGGACATTTGGTTTCTTTTCACTTTTTGGCTACTCTGAATAATGCAATTATGAGCATCCATGTACAAGTTTTTATATGGACATATGTTTTTATTTTTCTTGATTATATACCCTGGAGTGGAATTGCTAGATCATATGGTAAATCTGTGTTTAACATTTGGAGGAACTGCCAAACTTTTCCAAAGAGGTCTTATCATTTTACAGTCCCACTAGCAATGAGTAAAGGTTTCAGTTCTATACATCTGCATGAAAATATAATGTTGTCTTTTAAAAAAATATTAAAATCATCCTATTAGTGGGTGTGAAGTGGTTATCTCATTATGGTTTTTATTTGCATTTCCCCAGTGACTAATTATGTTGAAAATCTTTTCATGTACTATTGACCATTTGTATATCTTTTTTGGGAAGTGTGTGTTTAAATCTTTTGCCCATTTTCAATTTGATCATGTTTTCTTATTATTGAGTTATAAGAGCTCATTATATGTTGAGTGTAAGTCCCTTATCAGATATTTGATTTTCAAATATTTTTCTCATTTTGTCTATTTTTACTTTCTTGATGATATTCTTTGAAGCAGAAATATGTTTCATATACATATAAAAATAGTATTCACAACATGATGAAATAGGATAATTTAGCAGTGTTGTAGTGTCTGGTTGGTTGTAGCAATAGGTTGCCATAAGGAGATGGCTGTGTTTTTACTCAGTATGTAATAAATTATAGCAAGCCAAAAAAGAACAAAAACTACTAAGAATGAAACATAATGACCTCTGGAACATAACATACCTTCTTCTTACTGTCTTTGTGTTAACCTAGACAAGCTAATAGAAAAATGCTAGGAATCAGGATAGGGAGAAAAGAATAATTGTTTCTTTCTTTTGTGGCTCAAGCAAGATATACTATTAGAGATATAGCTGAAAAATAAAAGTGAAGGAAATACTTGTTCTAGCAGTGATAACAAAAGTACTACTCTTTTCAAGTTACCATCAGAGAAATGAGCTCACAAATGGTCATATCATAGTTCTGCAAGTTATTGTCTTTCTTTTCCTTTAGGTATAGTAAGAGTAACCCATTAGCAACAAAGACTTACATTTATATGGGCTGAAGGCAGGTGAGGAAAGTGGAGCATGTCTTTGGCACAGTATGCAAGGGGTGCTTCTGTGTTAGTAACTGAGCAAGTGGGCTCCCTTGATGGACAAGAAGTGAAATGTTGAGATGTTTGTGATCACTTGCCCATCTTGTTGGCTAGTCTCTCCCGGTATTCCATTCAAGAGCATTCTTAGTTTCTTTACCACACCTTTATCTTGATGTCAAAATACAGTGGCAGTTATGAACATATTTAAAATTTGGTTGAGATAAACTAAGAAATGATCATATCTGGAAAGTTGCAGGCACATATGAGTGATTTTTTTTTCCCTTCAGAGGTTCCAAGTAGAGCACTGATAGCTTTCTAAAAAAGATGTTTTCCTCTTCAAGGTTTTTCCCTGGAATGATCTATCAAAATCAACATGGGTTTTTGACCTAGGTTTTTCAGCTGTGTTATGTGAAAAGATGTGGGTTTTGTCGATTGGCCTGGGATGTGCTAAAATGCTTTAAAATTTTTAAAAATTTTCATTTCTATAGTATGAAAAGTAATTCCAAACTGTAGATAAAATGTATTTATGTGAACAGTTTCCTAAACTTTGCTTCTTGAAGTGTAAAGTACACTTTTTAAAGTGTAACTATTATACTTTATGGAATGACAAACAGTGCAGTTGTCCCTTAAGATCTTTTAGGTTGATGTCTTGTGACTAGCTTAAATTCTTCAGGCACTTTCTCTTCTGACTCCTCTCCACACCCAGAAAGATATTTTAGATCTTCTTGATCTTAATCTTGTGCTTTGAGCAGAATGAAGAGATGAGTCAGAAAAATTTTCTACCATTACTGCTTTTAGGGGAAGTTATACAACTTTATTTTGAATCTGAAGTGGCATTAACTGTCATTTTCAATTAACTGTTGTTTCAAGCTGATGGACACATTTTTAATCATGAGAATATTGCATAATGCTGACATAACTGAGGGTGTAGGCTTACCCTTTAGAACACAGCCCTCAAGTGACTTGTGTTTAGTACATAAAGGTATGTTAAGGTGGTTGTGAAAATTCTTGCTGTCAAGTAGCAGGGACTTCTGAGTTAATTTGTGTGTAGTCTGCTTTGCAGATGATGCTGTCCCTGAGTAGAAAACAGTTTTCCCCCCAGTGCCATATTGGCATCTGTGGTTAAGAGTAGGTCAAGTATTATTAAAGTTTCATGTGTGATAATGTGCTTGCCTAGGCTAAGTCAGTTTTGTATGATTCTTAAGGAAATAGTCTTATTTGACAATTTCAGTGCCACCCAAGATTTTTGTCTAGTGTGTATGAGGTGACTGTTATATTGATTGATAGTCTAGAGAGACAGTTGCTAACTAGAACCTTGGGATAGGAGGAGATGTTTTGTAAGAAAACTAATGATTGAAAGAGCAATATTGTTGTTGTTGATCAGTTTCAATTGTGTAATATTTAAGGCATTTGAGTTATAATTTGAGAGATTAGTTGAAAAATAATGATTTGACCCGTAGCACTTTGTTAGGTACTTGTTCTGGGATAGTAGAACAGGTAAGAGATATGTCCTTATCTTGAGGTACTTAAATTTGGGAGGAGACAATATGCAAGCAGGTCCTTTTTTGATATATTGATATAAAGGCTTTGCCTTCCATCCCTTCAATGTAGAAACACACACAAATGGGAGCACAAAAGAGAGAATATCAAATTTATTGTAGGTACTTCTATGTACCCACCATATGATATGTGTCATCATGCTCTAGGATATAAGCTTTAAAAAGACAGAAACCAAATTGTGTGCTTTTGTATAGATCTGTATATAAAATAATATATATAAAATTGACCATATAAAAGGAATATTAAATCACTTTTTATAAAAGAAAGAAAATTTCGACTGCTGTTGTAAAAACATTTTTTAAAAGGCAAGGGAGAAATGAATGCATAATTCAGACTAGTGATGATCATTGGTAGGGAGGCAGGATGATGGAATTCAGTGCAATTTTACTGAGATTGTGTCTTAGCTGCAGTTTCTGTCACAAATAGATTGGTCAGATTTGACAATAAGCATTTATTTCTCATAGTTCTGGAGGCTAGAAGTCTGAGATCAGGTTGACCAAATGGTAAGGTTTTTAGTGAGGGCTCTTTTCCTGGTAATGTTCTCACATGGCTGTTCATACCGCGACTTCCTAATCTAACCCTATTTACCTCCCAAAGGCTCCATGTCCAAATACCATTACGTCGGAGATAGAGCTTCAGTACGTGAAATTTTCGGGGAATATGAAGATTTAGTCTATAGAATATTGGAAATATTCTAATTCATAAGTTGAATGGTATGTTTATAGATATTTATTCTATAATTAATGCTTTATAACCTATATAGTGTATTGTATGTATATACACATACTTTTGCATTTATCAAATGTTACATACTTTTTAAAAATCATGAAATCTCAGCAATTAAACATTTTTCAATCTGAATTTCTATGTTTTTGCTTAAGTTAAGTTGTTGGAGGAAAAAAACGTGAATTTATCCAGTTAGTCAAACTTCCTGTCTGCTGTCCTTTTATTTTATACATTCATCCATTTAAAAACTTTATTTTTTGAAATGCAGTATCAGTAATATAAAAATCTTTTCACATGGACTGACTGTTCTCTTTCTCTGCCTCCAAGTTTCCACATACTCTCTCCAGATCCAGCTAATAGCTCAAAAGGATTCTCTCTGGGCTAGCCAGCCAGAAATTTAAGTATTCATTACCCCAGTGTGTGCGTGTGTGTGTGTGTGTGTGTGTATCTGTATTCAATGATGTTTGTGCTTGACTTAACTGAGGATTTTGAAATCTTTGTAGGGTTTCCCTGTTTTAGAATTAAGGTCATCAGTAGAAAAAAATACCAGAAAAGTTAATATTTCCTCTTTCATCTCTGTTCCATATTATACAAATGTTTACTGAAAATAGGACCGGTTTTCTGGGAAAGGTACTGACTAAGACTGTTCTCACCCTTTACCCTTAGTCTCCAATTCATGTTTTCTTCTTACAATGTGGTCATGTGCTCACTCAAGCCTGGCTTATGAACCGTGTAGAATATTTGTGGGGTTTTGTTTTTAAGCCCTACACTGTGCACATGATGCAGTATTTAATTTGGAATGAACTCTGAGTTTAGTCACACGTGCTTCTTGTGGTGTTTATCTTGGAATCCACAAGCAGGGAAGTATTTTTGCATTTTATACATCTGGACATTGTTCATAGTCCTTCTGTGACTTGGGAATTCTGTGTGGGGCAAAATCCAAAGAACAGTATTAAAAATAACATGGAATTATAAGGACATCTGAGCAAAAACCCTTGAGAATACCCTTCTGATCCCAGCAGAGTTTGATTTTGAGGTGGTGAACTTTTCCAATTGTGTGGTTCACTGGTGGTGAGTAGATTGGTGGGATTGTAAGGTTACATGACACCCTCACATGTAGGTGAATGGGCTGCCAGACACCCTGAAAGTCTAAAGCAGATTTGGCTTTTTAAAGAGAGGATTTTTGCTTTGATTTTGCAGAGAGCAAGACAGCTGAAGTGAATTCTGCTCACCTCTGTGCTTGTCTCTGCCACCCTCTGATTCCACATGCATCTTAAGAGACCTGTGAGGCTCTCTATTGCTCTCTTGATCCTGCTTCATTTCACCCAGCTTAGAGCTAAAGGATGACCCTGAACACATCAGTCTCTAAGTAAGGGCTGGGAGGTAGGGGTCTAGTGACCTTATCCCTTCCCTGAATTTCACATGAGAAGTTGTTTAAACAGGATTGGACATGGTATAGTACAGCACTGCCTCCTTTTGCTAGAGATCTGCTAGAATGGAAAAAGGTGGGAAGGGATGTACAAACTTTGCTGCTCTTTGAGAGAGTCTGCATGTGGACAGTATTGCTTTTTGGCTCCAGCCTAGTTTTCTTTTATTCCCATATCTCATCTTTAATGCAGTTGCAAAGAGAAGGCTGGGAAAGCAGAATGAAAGCTTCAAACAGATTTGCAATTGAATAAAAGAAAGAGGGACTCCTTTTAGAGTTCACAGTACAGACCAGTTTGGATGGGAAGCTGTTTGCTTTTTTACTTTCTGGGTAAGGACTATTTGCCTTTCTCTCTTTAAATGTAATTAAGAGAAGAAAAAGCTAATAAAGTAGTTGGACCTGCAGGTTATAATTCATATAGAATCTTCAAATGTGTTTAATAAGGTCCCCCATGGGATTGTAATAGAAATAAATAATTGGAGAATAAAGGTCAAAATTCTGTTGAGGTTTAAGAATCAATTGAATATGAGGTGATTTGAGTGCTTGGCTAAGATAACTCAAATAGTTACAGTTTCTGTTAAGTGGTTTCATTGGCCATTCCTTTGGGATTTTTTTTTTCTCTTTCATAATGCATTTTGTAACTTTCAGTTAAAAAATAGCCATCAAAATTTAAACTTTTAGCAAATAAACACATCTGAGTCTTATGGGAATTATAACATATCAGAGAATGGCTTGACTTCAGCTGGAGAGAGGTTCATGGTAGGAACCCCAAGGGTTGATATCAAGATCATACTTGTTTTGTGTTTTAATGACTCCAGGAGTAAATGGTGAAATCTGCTGATGACATTAAATTGTTTGCTGATCCAAACAGGGATTTCTGGGAAACTTCTTTAGAGTATTTGGAATAGTGGAAGAATTAGGCAATGTGGTGGCGACACACTGAACTTTAAATGCAGGTTTATGTGAAGCAGGAGTGCACCAATACATGGAAGTCACAAAGTCTGCCAGTCTCTGAGAGGAAGACTGTGGAGTCTCTATAAAGGACTTACTTGACTTTGCTTCCTGTAATGAAAGGAAGACTTAGGAAAAATAACATTTTGATATATGGAAAATGAAAACTATTATGGCAGTAATTACAATTATAAAGTACAATATTTAAAAATATGATGTGTGAGTTTCTTTCTTTTTTGATGCCAGCAATAGTAGATCCAAACAGGTGCAGTTTCTCTCAAAGAGCATATAAAATTATATACTTATTTTGTGCATGCTTCTTTTGGGGGACTATCCCTTCACACATGCTTTTGACTATTTTCTGTGGTGGGAGGTCTTTATTTTGTAGGTTATTTTTGATGTTTGAAACAGCCAGCTGTCATTGAGAGCCCAAGTATGATAATTAAATGAAATAATCAAAATAAATAATAGATTTAAAATATAAATTGGGGAAATCCACTTTCTGGTCCCCTTTCTGTCTCTCTTAGAAGCTATCTTTTTCTTAATAAATTGTTCCTACTTTTAAAAAAATAAATATAAAAACACAGTGAATTTTCCTTAATTACTTCCAAAAGGGATTCTGAAAGAACTTACCAATGAGAAATTGCAAAAATATTTGTGTAATAGTAGTAGTAGAGTAAGTTCTTAGTTGATATGTTTCATTAACATGACTTGTTTAAATATGTAAATTAGAGAGGCTTGTTAACACTCCCATTTCATTATATGATTAACATGCCATATTTTTGTTTCTTTGTTGGTGCTGGGAATTGAACTGAGGACCTTGTACATGCTAAACATGCACTTTACCACTCAGCTACACCCCCAGCCCAACACATATTTATAAGTGACCTTGTCTTTTAAAATTTTCTCTCTGACTCCCAAGTGTCCTCTTAGGGAGGAACAGAAAGGTTGTGCAGTAACTAGAGAATACTTTAGTGCATTGGTGTTTTTTGGCTAATGCTTACATATATATAATGAAAAAGACCCAGTATTGGGTTAAAAAACAAGATGGGCACTGTTATAGGAGCTATGGGTTGGCCATATATACCCGTCCCTCCATTTCAAAAGAATAGAGAGTTGCAGATACTTCCTTCAAAATATTTGGTTTTATTTGTGGGTAGTCAACTGCACTGATTTGAGAGGAGTGAGTCAGTTGGTTTCCAACTTTATGGAACCTTTGTTTTTATTAAGTGGGGTGGAATGGTGCTAAATCCTTGCCCCCTCCTCACCCTCAGTGAAAATCCCAGGAGGGTCAGAAAAGAGTTTGTGTACAGAAGCAGTTAGGGAGACTTCATTTCTTCCTTAGAGTTCTGATATTGTTAAAATAAAATTAAAATTTTCATTTATATGCTTTTCTGTTTTGAAAGTCCTATCTCCATCCATCCATCATTTGGTTTTTTTGAAACAGGATCTCCCTGTGTAGTTCAGGCTAGCCTTGAACTCACTATGTAGCCTAGGCTGGCCTCAAACTTGGGACAATCTTGCTGCTTTAGCATCCGAAGTGCTGGGATTATAGGTGTGCAGCATCACACCCAGCTTTTAAAAGTCATTATAATGACACAAATCCCCACATGTTTAAATTTATGATTGTCTTAGTTACCTTTCTTATTGCTGAGACAAAATACCCAACACCAAGAGTTAAAGAAGGAAAGATTTATTGTAGCTTACAGTTGGTAGAGGTTTCATTTCATAGTCGGCTGACCCTAAGGCAAGGTGGTATGACACAAGAGCACTGCAAAAGCAGCTCATTGTGGCAGAAGTGAGGAAGGCAGCAAAGTAGGGAGGAAGCAGCACTCTTCCTTCTTTCTGTCCCTTATATTCTATCCAGGCCACCTGCCCTTAGGGTGGGTAGCACTCATACTTGAGTGGGGTACCCTTAATCCTAGCATTGCACCACAAATCAATCACAGCATCACACACTCTAGATCCAGCTGCCTCTGATAAGCCCCACTTATGACCACATGAGGCTTTGAGGGGACATGTAGACACAAGCCATAACAAGGATAGACTTCTGTCTTTGTAATTCTCTGTACCTAAATACATAAAAATCAGAAAACTGTCAGGAGAAGTTCTAATTTGAGACCATTTTTTTGGTAGTGAGGATTGAACTCAAGACCTTGCACTTTCGAGGCAGGCGGCGGCACTGCTGAGCTAAATCTCTGGCCCATGGGACTTCATTTTTGAGTTATCCTGGGTAGGCCAAGAATAAAATATAACTCCATGGTTCTGAATATAGAGCCACAGTTTGCATCAGAATCATTGAAGGGACCTTATTAAAGACCTTATTAAGATTTCATAAAAACAGCATGGTAGTGGCAAAGAAACAGACCTGAGAATCAGTAGAATAGATTAGAAGATGCAGAAACAACTCCAGACATACTCAGCTACCTCATCTTTGACAAAGGAGCCAAACATCCTCACTGGAGGAAAGATAGCCTCTTTAATAAATGGTGTTGGAAAAACTAGATTTCAACTTGCCAAAGCTTAAAACTAGACCCCTATCTTTCACCATGCACTAAACTAAAATCGAAGTGGATTAAAGATCTAAATATTAAAACAAATACTAAACTTGCTGGAAGATAAGTTAGGTAGAACTCTTGAAGACTTTTCCTCAATACCATGGGAACTAGCACAAAGAATCAACAATTGAGTTCTCATCTTATTAAAAAGCTTCTGCACTGCAAGAGAAACTACCAACAGAGCTAAGAGACAACCTACAATATGGGAAAAATTTTTTACCAGCTGTTCCTCAGACAAAAGTCTAGTATCTAGAATATATAAATAACTAAAAAAAACAGACCTCCCCAAATATAAAGACCCAATTAAAAAATGGGCATCTGAAATGAACAGGCATCTCTCAGACAAAGAAGTAAAAGCAGCAATAAACATGAAAAAATGTTCAAAATCACTACTCATTAGAGAGATGCAGATGAAAACAATGCTGAGACTCCACCTCACACCAGAAAGAATGGTTGCTATCATGAAATCAAACAGTAGCAAATGCTAGTGGGGTTGTGGGGAGAAAGGAACCCTTCTTCACTGTTGGTAGGAGTGCAGACTGGTGCAACCACTGGACATCAATATGGATATACCTCAAACAACTAGGATTGGAAGTCCCATTTGACTGAGCTATTCCTCTATTGGGTATCTTCCCCCCAAAATTAAAAGAATCATACCACAGTGATATAGGCTCACCCATGTTTATAGTGGCAGTTTGTAATAGCTAAAATTTGGAAATAGCCTAATTGCCCATCAACTGGAGACGATAAAGTAAATGTGGGCTTTTTTATAAAATGGAGTACTACTCAGCCATGAAGATGAGAAATTAGAGACATTTTTGCTAAGTGGATGCACACTGAGGCTATACTCTTAAGTGAAATAAATAGGACATACGTATAAATACTGAATAGTTTCTCTGGTGTGAAAAACTAAAAGTGTAAATAAGAATCAAAATATATAATTGATATCGTGAAATAGGAAGAAAATGTCTAAAGGAGTAGGGGAAGTGGGAGGGGTAGGGGAAAGGAAAGAAGGGAAAAGAAAAAATATGAGAAAAGGAAAAACATGGAAACAAAGTCTTTGTAAATAGGGAACCATGTAGGGGTGAAGGGAGGGCAGGGGAATGGGGAAAAAAAATAAGAACCAAGATACATCATGTAAAGGTACAAGATCCCAATGATGATTGTAACTGTATTGTATACCTAAAATGTACCAATAAACTAGACTAAATGGAAAACAAAAACCAAAGATTTCAAATTCCAGTTCAGATACATGAAGTCAGAATCTCCAGAGTAGAGCTCAGGTATTTGAACAAATTTTTGCTATATAAAACAATGCTATCTAAAACAGATATATATTGATTCCCTCAAACACCAAAGAAGTCTAAAAGGCAGACTGATAGAATATATTAAAATGAAGCACAGTGTGGCATTTTTTTCTGTGCAGTAGTAGAGACTGAAGTGTGATTAATAATTATTTTGAATCCACTGATTTATAGAAAGCTTGGTATCATGGGAAAGAAATAGATTCCAGAGCCAGAATGTTTGTATTACTTGGGCAAAGTATTTAATAACAATCCCTCTATGCCTTAATTTCCTTAACTGTAAAATGGAGAAAATATTAATGGTACCTGCCTCAAAGAGTTATTATGAAAATTAAATGAGATACTGAATGAAAGGTACTTAGAATACTATTTTACAAGTAATAAATCCTAAATACAAGTGTGTTATTAGAGATGGGTATGTTGCTCATTAACAGAGTACTTCCTTAACATGCTCCAGACCTTGGGTTTGATCCCCAATACTGTAAACAAAACAAAACAATATGTTATTAATTCTGTACCTTTAATATACAGAAGGGAACATTTTGGTCTCTACTGTGACGTTTGTCATACAATGAAGTTGTCAGGCCTGGTTATGAGAAAATGAAAAATGTTATATTGTATAAAAATATATAATGGGAAAAAATACTCTCTTTTACTTTTTTGGCATAGAACTTTAAAGTGGCAGATTCCCAATTTGCTCCATTTTTCATTTGTGCAGCCCTCTGGGATAAAACCAGCAAAAGTGATGTGATAAGAACAGACACAGTAGATGGCGCTTTAGACTTAGTTTTTAAAGTAAAGTACTAGAGAGAAAAGAAAACAAAAGCACATTTTAATGACTGCTTTTTCATCTCCAAGACAATTTCATCTTAGAGTACATAACTCTAAGAAGTAAATTTTATTTTATTTTATTTTATTTTTAACAGAGCTGGAGAATAACTTCAGCAAAAATAATCTAGTTGCTATTTGTGCCAGGTTTGTTACTTGGAAAGTATTAGTTGTGTATTAAGCCACAAATATACAGGGACATTATTTTCTTTCCAAACATTGCCTTATTTATGAGGGTTTTTTTCCTACCCTATTTGTCTGTATTTTAATATTTCTATGCCTTTCTAGCCTTGTCTGACCCTTTTTTGGTATTATATAAAAATGTGAGCATGAAGTTGAGTCATTATCAATTTATAATGTAGTCATGTTTTCAAATTCAGCTATTAAGATTATTCATGCAAACAGGCCTTAAAATATAGGTCTACACTGAAGGATAATACATTATTTTTTTCTTTTTTTGGTACTGGGGATCGAACTTGGGACCTTGTGCTTGTGAGGCAGGTGGCGGAACCACTGAGCTAAATCCCCAGCCCAATACAGTCTTTTTGATACTTCTATACTGTGCTTTTTGTACTTAATATTGTTTAATCTTAATAAAACTCCCTTTTCTAGATAATTAAACTGTCTCAGAGATATTTAGTAAATTGTCAACCTCAGTACCTACTGGTTGAACTAATAGGTCCTATAAGAGTTTTTGTCAGTGTACTAAAATTGTATTTTGAGTACCTACTGTGTGCCAGGCATCTGAAGCACTGGGCATATTACAGTGATCAAAGCTGACTTAGGCCTTGCCTTCCCGGACTTTACAATTATTAGATACACCATAGTTTCTTTGATATCCAGTGGATTGGGGGTGGGTCAAGAAGATGCAAAGATTAACTTCTTTGGTGATTGTTGGATAGGCCTGGAAGCCCTTTCAGCAGAGAAAAAGATAGGATTATACATAGATTGAATGTATTACTATATTAAATATTTATTCAAATGTAGTCATTACAGCTGAGGGAAAGGCAAGATCTCCCTCTCCTTCCAACTCTGATAGTTAAAACTTATAGTCAGCAGTTAAATCAAAAGCACAAACTGTCTTCTAGTTGAGAATCAATAAGAATAAGGAAAATCTGGCTACACTAGAATGTCAGAAAATTTCCACTGATTAAATGGTATTAAAATATCTAAACAAGGTGTTAGTAGTAGGAGTCTGAGAGAGTAATGTAGTTTGTGCCAGCTTAAGACTACAGAAAGTTTGTCTAGTGCCATTTGGTGGGATCTTTTGGTGTACAATCACTATACTGGTACCCAAAATTGCCATGGAGCCCTTTTATCATTTAACACATTTCTTTTAGTTGATTTTTCTTTTAAAAAATTCACTTTATTATTTTCACATATGATACCAAGCTCCTGTGAAATTTAAAGGTATGTGACTGATGGAGTTTTAAATGAAGTCCACGACCAAGTTTCTATAAGTCTATGAAACTCCTGAAATTATGCAAAATTTTATGTGGACATATTTAGGAACATTATTCTGGGAAGAAATTCCATAACCTTTACAAGATTCTTAATGAATTTCATGATCCTTGAAAGATTAAGACTTATAATTAGAATTTTATCAAAGGAAGGAAGTATTTAAGATTCACTTAAGATCAGAATAATTTTTTTTTTTTGAGACAGGGTCTGGCTATGTAGTTCAGGCTGGTCTTGAGCTCACTATGTAACCCAGGCTGGCCTTGAACTCATGGCAATCCTCTTCCCTCAGCCTCTCAAGTGCTAGGATTACAGGTGTGCACCACCATGCCCGGCTAGATCACAATAATGAAGGAGAATCCTCCTCTTCCCAAATACGAATCTTGGAAAAGGAAGGACCATTTTGGTTACTTTCAAAGTCTACAGTCTTGGTATTTGGAATGAATTTGGAATTTGAAAGTGTATGTTTAACAATAGAGCTTTTGAATTCTCAAGTCTCAGGATATCTTGCTTTGAAGAATATCGTTTGGAGAATTTGACAGTACTTCTTTTTAATTTAAACTTTTAGTCAAGATTATATTTAGGAAATAAAGTACGTGGAAATAGGTAAGAAGAAAATGTGTTATATCTTCTCAGTGGAATAAATAATGGAATAAATTAATTTCTAAATCTTAAATTTCATCACTGTTGAAAGAATTCCTGTAGACAAGTCTTTGGTATAACTAATAGACAAATTGCTATTGTGCTTTTTTGGATACAGATTTAAGGGAGGAGGGTATGGTGTATTTGTCTTCTCTATCATCTGCCATTTTCTAACCTTTCCATATACTCTGCTGAAGAACAGGATAGTTATAACTTAAATTTGCAGTTACATATTTCTGATGTAGCTGGTAACTATGGTTCTAGACAGAAGAATGAACAAGTGAAATTAAACTTCTTAACTTGATGTGTTTAGGTCCCTTATTTTGATGCGTGGCTATTTTTTTTGTCCCGGGGATTGAACTAAAGACCTTGTGCTTTTGAGGCAGGCACAGTGTTACTGAGCTAAATCCCTGGCCCTTTGATGTATGTTTTAACCAGACACTGATCTTTAATACTACCTGTGTTATACAGGGTACCTACCAAAGAGGGTTGTGGTGAGGTTTAGTCTAAATAGTAAGGGTGAAGTGTTAAGTGCAGGGTCAAGAACTTAACAAGTGCTTACTAAGTATTAACTATTGCTGCTGTTATCATCGTTATCACCACTACCACCACCACCACCGTCATTGTTGTTGTCGTTATCGTCGTCGTCATCATCATCATCATCTGTATTATGTATCTCCTTAACTGGATGTGCAGCATCATGCATGTATAGTAAGATCATATAGGCATAGAAAAATGGAAAGATCAAGTTGACAAGCCTCTTGTTTAGAGAAGCAGATTAGTGCAGGGTTTCAGAAACAATTTCTTAAAAGATTATTTAGCTTTTATTTGGATTGATGACAATATAAATACATGCATCTTTTGTTGTGAGAAAAATATGGTAACGAGATCAAATCCATTTGAAGCTTCATAAAGACAGGAATTGTATCTGTTTTGTTTACTTGTGTCCTTAGCTCATAGTTTAGTGTCTGGTCCAGGAAGATATTTCATTAAATATTTGTCTTGTCTATGTTTTTTCTTCATCTACACTTATTATTGGTTGACGTATATATCTTTCTTGGAAGGAGGTTTTGTTTGAAGCAAATGACTTGGGAGACAAGATTTAATTCAACCTAAGAATATTTACACTTAAGATGTTTGTCTTAGTATGTATTCTCTTGCTGTAACAGGGTACCTGAAGCTGGGTAATTTATAAAGGAAAAGCCTATTTTGTCTTATGGTTCTAGAGAGTGGGAAGTCTAAGAGCATGATAGTAGCATCTTCTTGGCTTCTGATGAGGGCCTTCTGCTTCTTTAGCTCATGGCAGAAAGCAGAAAGCCAAGTGGAAATGTGAAAGAAAAAAGGGGGGTGGTAAACTGATGGCAGTAGCTAATCCATTACCTTGTGAAAAGTATTTATCTTTTCATGAGAGTATTACTCCCATGACCTAAACCACTCCTACACGTCTCACCTCCAACTGGTGTCACATTGGGGACCAAGCCTCAACATGAATTTTGGTACAGACAAACCATATTTAACCATGATTTTTGGAGAAAGTCAAATATTTGGTCTGAAAAGACAACATAAAATCCCTTTATTTAAACTTATGTATGTACCAAATAATCCCTAATATTTAACACTTGTGTACAGATATATATCTGTTCATTAATACTGCAGACATTCTTTACTTTCTCTTCCACAGAAATTTTATTACTGCTTGAAATCTCATGCTGGTATATACTTTGTTATTGACAATGGTAATTTTAAATATACCATTACATCACAAATGTTTGGACAATTGATTTTAACTTTCAGTTACTGTTTTTTTTTTCCCATTAAGTTTATTGGTACATTTTAGGTATAAAATACAGTTACATTCATCACTGGAATCTTGTACCATTACATGAGTGTCTTGGTTCTTATTTTTTTCCCCTTCCCCAGCCCTCCCTTCACCTCCTCCACCCTTCCCTATTTGCAGAGACTTTGTTTCCATTTTTTCCTTTTCTCATAATTTTTCCTTTCCCTTCTTTCCTTTCCCCTTCCCCTCCCACTTCCTCTACTCCTTTGTACCTTTTCTTCCTATTACACAATATCAATTATACATTTTAAAAATTAAAATATCAAGATCTAGGAGACATTACCACAGATTTTACAGGATTTAAAAGGATATAGAAAGCATATTATGAAAATCTTTTTTGAAATAAATTTGACAACTTCTAAGAAGTACCTTGGAAGACAAATTAATGAAACTAACTCTGGAGGAAATATAAAATTTGAATA
>NW_004624734.1:33033333-33049985 GCF_000247695.1 Heterocephalus glaber | reverse complement strand
GTTTAAGATTTACTTTTTCTTTTTTTTTTTTTTTTTTTTTAATTTAAATATTTGCAAGGAAACAATATTTTGCACATCAGGCCATTTTTTTTTTGATACCAGGGATCGAACTTGGGACCTTACACTTGCAAGGCAGGCGGTGGCACCACTGAGCTAAATCCCCGGCCCCTAATTTAATCTTTTTTTATGATATAGTTTCATTTCTTCTTCTTTTTTTGGAACTGGGGATCAAACTTGGGTCCTTGCACTTTCGAGGCAGGTGGCGGAACCACTGAGCTAAATTCCCGGCCCTTCAATTATTCTTTTAAAAAAATCCTTTATAAGTATTTTGTTTAAGTTCCCTTTGATTTCTTACCCACCAATGAAGGCTCTTATGGCTTTTGGTTTTTTTTCAGGTCAACATTTCAGGAGAGCCTGTAGTTTTTAATCTTTAACTTTAGAATGAAAAGTTTTTGTTCCAAAATCCTATCCCAAGATTTTAGGAATTTGTTAACATCAGAGTGAGTGTTGATACAACATAGCAATACACTTACAATACATCTAAGAGAAAATAAATTTGTGAAATAATTTGCAAGAACACTGCATGGCACATAAGAACATGAGTAAACATTTTTCAAACTCTGAGAGGAATTTCCTTCTCTTTTTTTTGTGGTGTTGAAGATTGAACCCAAGGCCTTGTGCCTTTGTATGCTAGACAAGCACTCTACCACTCAGCTACATTTCCAGCCCTGGAATTTCCTTCTCCATATACAGTTTTGATGGAGAAAATTTGAGGCCTATGCTTGCTTAACCTCTGAAATGGAAGAAGAAAATCAGCCATGAAGAAAGTAGAAGTTTTCATTCACATCCACTTTGTATGTATGTCTCAGCCACAGATTGTATGTTGATGATCAGAAAGCTTGCACAGCTTAGTTTCCTATTTTTCAAAGATTGCAACATACACATAACTCAAGGAAGAACATAATTCTTGGAAATTTATGTTTTGGATGACTGACATAAAGATGTTTAGTTCTTGGCTGGATAATTCAGTTCTCTTAAAGCTTATAGCTACTGTATTCCATTGAAGCAAACATCTTGAAAACAATACATCATAGTTGAAGGAAACAGTTCTACCAACTGACTTGCTTAGACAAATTATTTTATTTCTCCTGTTGTCACTATTTTTTTCTGGAAAATTTCTTTTTCCAGAAATACATACGAAGTGTTCACATGTGTTTGTATAAGTATTAACATCAGTGTACAAGTTCACTATGGAAAAAATAGGAAATTCAGATAGTCCAAAAGAAAAAGAATACTGGACCATAGCAAAAAAAAAAAAAAAAATCATTAGTATTTTTTTTTTGTGGCTTTTATAGTTTATGTGTTTGCACACATATACATAGACTCATACATATACATACAGATAATAAATAAAAATTTAAAATTGGTTCATATTGATGAAAAATATGATTATAGAGCTCAGAAAACAACTGGAGGACTAGCACAGTACTGTTTGTTGTGCTAGTCAGTAAGTCATGTGGACCCACTGAGGAATAGGGTAGAGTTGGCTGAGAATGTAATGGTTTGGTGCAAAATTTTGAAATAGTCACAGTAAACCCGGTGGCAAAAGACAAAGATTAAAGCAGTTTGTTAACTATTGTAATAGAGACGATACAAAGACTGGTCAACAAAGAGATTTTTTGTTTATTTGTTTTTGAGACAGGATCTCACTATGTAGTGCAGGCTGGTCCTGGACTCACTGTGTAGCCCAGGCTGGCCTCCAACTTGGTATAATCCTCTTGTCTCAGCCTCCCAAGTGCTGTGATTACATGCATGTTCTACCATGCCTGGCTAACTAAAGGATTATTTATGGTTGTGGGAAAGAAGATACAAAAATATAATGGAAAAAATATTTAGAGAAGTGATGCGTGAAAACTTCACTGACATGTAGAGCCAAATCTACAGATCAAAAAAATACATTGAGTACTGACAGTTGGTAGAGAAGGATCCACATTGAGTCAAATCCTGGTTATTACTGAACAAAAAAGTTCATTACTCACTCCAGCAAAAGCAAAGGTTTTCTTCAAGGATTTTTTTTTTCCACAACAGTGTGGAATAGTAGAGGAGCAATGCCAACACAATTCTAATAAAGTACAACCCATGACCATGATCCCAATCAAGTTATTCTTGAGTTGTAAAGGCAATAGGCATATATTCTCAAATATGTGAGAAGCAAGAGAGTATGTACACTAGTGAGACCTTTCTGGAAAAATAAACAAAAGAATTTGTTTGCTAAAATTTAGCCACCCAAGAGAAGAATCAAAGTAAAGACCATTGTGATATTACATATAAATATAGTTATATAAAAATGTAAGATTTGAAATCTGTAGAAACTATTGGAACAGAAGGGAATGCAAGCATTGTACATCATGGCAAATTAAAATTTAACATCTACAACCAAGAGTGGGAGGGAGGTAGAAGGGTATTAGGAGTAAGGGATTATTAGTCTCTGTCTTTCGTAGCAGGAATTCAGTCAGTACTATGTAAAATTTAAAATAGTTTGAAAGTAACAATCTACATTTTTCATGGCTTTTATCATTTTTCATTAACTTAGAGGGATCTTTTGCACCGTTTCTTGAGTAAAGCATTTATCTAAGATTTAAATTTTTTCATTTTAGTTTGTTAATTTCAAGAAAAATTATAATTGATATTCCTTATTTTTTAAAGTGACTGTACTCTTAGAAGTAATAAATTATTTCTATCCATCCATCTATTGATTTGTGTATGTGAATAGTTATCTGGAATGATGTTCACTAAATGTTACTATTGAACATTTCTCACTGGTGTGATTTGGGATGATTTCTTGCATTTCCTGTATTTGAAATTTTATAATGAGAATGGTTTAACAGAAGTAGTAAAATGAATTTATTACTCTGAAAAATGAATTTACACTTACACAGTTTTATTTCTTAATTCTTTAAAAATGTATCATGACCCTTTTTCTCTTGCCATCATTTTAAATTGTTGCAGTTTTTTTATGAGTGTGCTATATTTCATGTTCCAGTCCTGACCTCAGCTTTGTCTGTACTGACTAAGCTGGACTAGATTAGGAAGGTTGCAATCTTTTTTTCTAAGCAGAGAAATTTTTCCATAAATAAAACAATTTATAACTCTAGGCTTTGGCACCTCACACAGGATATCATTTCAAAGCTTAACATATTAGAAAATTTCTAACTAGCTTTTTGCTTAGAATTTTTTGAGTGACTATTTCCCATGTATTAAAAAACCTCTAAAAACCAAAACGACAACAAACAGCTAGTAGCCATAATCTTCAGAATGAGAAATTTAAAGTTAAAGTGCTCTTTGAAAACCAGTCTATTTCCTTAACTTTAAGTTGCTTAATCATCATACAGCCAACTGAAATGAATGAAACTTGAGCCCAGATGTCCTGACTTCCTATGCTGTTCCTTCCTTCATAGTACACATATTTTAAAAAATGATGGACAGAGAAGATGAGAATTTCATTTTATCCCATTTTACATGATACTAATATGTAAATGTCAGTGTACTTAATTTATTGGTATTTATTTTCTTCATTATGAAAAGAGATCAGCTGTTCAGTCATTATTGTAAGCTCCAGGAGTGAGAAAGGAAAGTGAGTAGAATTCTGGCGAGGAAGAAAGCATTTACATGTCAAAAATTTGGAATTTACTGTGGTTACTGAGATTAAAATAAAACTAAAACTTAACTTGGCAGAGGATTAAAAATAAAGCAGCTCCAAAGTGTGTGTGCATCATGGACAAGATGCCATTATTCCTTCAGGCATCCAAGGGGGAAGGGAATATTGTTTCTTTGTGTTGCCAGAGCTGATTTATTTAGTTATGATTTCAACATGCCTACAAGGCAAACTCCAGAAAACGTTGCACAACAACATTAACCAGAACAAATGGTGCCTTTTTTCTATGCCTACCCCAAGGTTTTTAAAATAAAATAGCAGTGGGCCCCCCGCCCCCGCAACTTTTCTCAAATTATTTAAATGGCTCTGATTATGTTTGACTATTGGGTGTGGCAGGTTTTAAAATCCTAAGTGGTAATACAGGTTCCCTGAACAAGAAAGAGAATTAGAGGTGATGTGACTTGATTATTGGAATGCGTAGAGTGTAAAATCATGAGTTACCATGGTCTACCACAGGCAGCGCTTAATAATAGACCTTCTTGGGGAGAAAAACTATTATTATTGGACATTTATTTTGGAAACTACTAAGAAAAAAATTTGACAGAAAAGTAAACCAAACCATTTTGTCTCGCATTTCATTTCCACACAAGCACTTTGAAGAGATTTCTTAAATTTTGTCAAATCTCAATTATCCTGGCATTAGGTCAGCATTATCACCATTCTCACAAACTTGAATTAAATGCACGTGGCGTTACACTGGATACAGCACAGAGAAAATTAGCAAACAAGTTTCTTATCCTTTTGAGGCTTAGTAAGAGTTGTTATCACAGCAAATAGTTCAACAGATCCCAAACTTATTTTTCCAGGCATGCTTCAAAACCCTCCCCCACCTCCTGAGTTCTTCATCTTCACTAATAGCCTCTCTATTCTCTCAGCTGGAAACCTCACACTCATCTTGAGTCCTTATGTTCCCAGAGCCTCCACAGCCAATCTATCAACAAGCCTTGTCTCTTCTATCTGAAAATTGCTTTTGAATATGTTCATTCCCTTTTCTCCTTCTCATCACCATTACCTTGTTTAGGCCTTTTTCATCTTTCATTTCAGTTCTTTGGAGAGCCTCTTATCTCCCTTAAGTTTTTCCATTTTTCTAATCCATCCTCCATATTGCTGTCAAATCTCTTTCTTTAAAGACAGATCTAATCACATCATTCTCTGGCTTAAAAACTTTTGGTGGGTCCCCATTAATGTGCAAGAGATAAAGTCCAAACTTAGCTTGTCAGGCCACACTTTCATAGTCTGGCTCCAATCTGCTTATTCTTGCCTCATTTTCTGCCATAATCGTCCCCTATCTTGAGCTCATTTCCTGTTGCCAAACACATGCACATTTACTCTAGTCCCTCTGCTTCTTCCTTGTTCCCTGAGCTTGCTATTGTGCTTTTGGTCATGTTGTTCCTTGCCCCATACACACAGAATAGTCTCCCTTGAAAGATACACTCCTGCTAGTATGGAGGAACTGACAAGTCAAGATTTTACAAAAAATACTCTTGATAAATAAGACAAAAGAAACCAGGCTGCATAGGACCAAGTGTCAAGGACAGTTGTTGGAGCAGAGTTCAGATTAGCTGCAGATTACTTTCTCCTAAGCAAAACAGGAGAAAGGACTTGATTCCAGTAGTTACTGGAGCCAACAGTGATGAAATTGGTTTGTAACAATATTAAACGAATGCTTCCTTCCTATTAATACAAATACTCAAGAGCTAGCTCTTGTTTTTATAGCTAGAGGTTAGAAGAGCCACAGAAGATTCCTGGTGTGGTAGTAAAGGTGAATAAGTAAGAAAAAAACTCAGTAACTTTTATCTACTTCATTTCACATCCTACCTTATCTCACTTTGCAATGTAGTAAAGAATAGGTAGAAATCCACAGGAATAAAAGCCTTCACACTCATGATTTTAAAAATCAACAGACACGCAAGTTTAAATATTGTATAACCTCTTTTATATGAGAAACCTGAAGTAGGAATAATTTTTAAAAATCAAAAGACAGTGGGAAACAGGGAGATAGATCTTTTGCAAATGGGAAGGGGATTAGGGATTGAGGGTGGAGGCAGGGGAGGGGAAGGGGAATAAAATGAATTAAGGTTTGTTAAGTACATGTACCAACTTCCTAAGATGAATTTAAACGTTATATACTGCAAACATATACTAATAAAAAATTAAAAATAAAAAAAGTCAATAGGATTGGGAATGGGTGCCATAACTCAGTGGTAGTACATGTGCCTAGCAATGTGCATAGTGCATGTGGCTTGTATTCAATCCCCAGCAGCTAAAAAAGAAAAAAATCAAGCAGAAGCCTTCCTCACACTTGTACCTAGTGGTACTTTTTCCTAACCTTCGAATACTTGTGTTCAACTTTTGTCCTCATCCTGTCTGCATCTTAAAAATGTTTTTATTATATAAGTAATATATGAATATATTATTGTCAGAACCTTCAGAATATCTGTAAAGACTATTTTGACATGTCCCTCCCACTATCACTTTCTTACCAACAATAGAAAAGGATGACTGTGTTCAGTTTGGATTCCTATCCTTTCCAGCCTTTTCCATGCACTAACTTTGAGTTATTTGGGTAGATAAGCTGGCTTATGAAAGACATATAGCATTGCTTTGTGTGTGTGCTTTCTTTACAGAAACTTAGTCTGGTTGTCATTGAGCAAAACTGCTTTTTTGACTCACAATTTATCTTAGAGATCTTTTCCTACTAGGAGTCAATACAGATGATCTGTCACATATTTTTCAACTTCTGACACATAGGATAATCTTTAGGGCTAGTTAACCCTTTCCTCTTCTCATAGTAGTCTCATGTGGACAATTAGGAGTTAAAAACAAGAAAAATTTTTAGTAAACAAGTATTCTGATACCAATTAAATATGAAAAAGATTGTAATTGTTGGCTTGGAATGAAATGTTTTCCTTGAAAATTAGACTCTCTTAGTGCCCCACTGGGGAAGGAGTTCATAGCAACGACCCCCCTCCATCACCACAGAGAACATATTGACCACCATGGAGAACAGTCTCAAGTCCAGGAAGGGGGCAGCTGCCATGAGCCCAGGCCCACAGATGGTGGCCACTGAAATCCGTTCTCTTTCTCTGATCATTGGGAAAGATGTCCTCACCAGCACCTATGGTGCCACTTTGGAAACCCTCTCAACCTTAAGCACCACACATGTCACCAAAACTGTGAAGGGAGGGTTTTCTGAGACAAGGGTCAAGAAGCCGAATCATCATTATTAGGGTTGAAGATGTTGATCAAGACCAGGCCCTGGCTTTGGCCATCAAGGAGGCCAAACTGCAGCACCCTGACATAACCAAAACTGTAACCAAAGCTGTGGTATACAGAGAAACATATCCATCCCCGGAGGAGAGAGACAAGAAGCCACCGGAATCCTGACCTCTGTGAAGAGATGCTGGCATGTCTGGTCCAACCCAAGCCAGAGAACCATTAAGAAGGGGCCTTCATTCTGGATTCTTCGATACCAACACTGATGTCCCAGCTGCAACATACTATCATTCATGAGAGACTGGGAAGGGAAAAGCATATATACATAGATATATATAGATATAGATACATATACAGGAAAACACCATGTTCTGCACTACTGCTGGGCCTGGCAGAGCAATTGGACAACAGCAACAACCAACATCTGCAACAACCTACATTTCCTTTGCAGAAAAATCGAAGAACTGGTGGGACTTTTTAGGAAAAAAAAAAAAAGTAACTACCATAATCCCTTGTTCCTCCCTTTGCCCTGCCAAACCATAAAAGTAAGCCAGACCACAGTGATTGTAGAAGCACTGTTCAGTGGTCCAGTTAGTGGATGAGCATTCCATTTGCTCTTCTCTAGCATCTGTTGCCCCCCTGAATGCGAAGGAAAATGGTGGTGCAGCCAAGCAAGAGAAGTCACAGCAGCAAGGCATGCACCGTCAACCGTTTTCTGAGAAAGAAAGAAAGAAAGAAAAAAATCTCCCACTTGGAAAGGAGGAGGAGGAACACTGGATTATTATTTTCTGGGTCTTGACAACGGGCTGCAAAATCCACCTTCTTTTCGATTCTCACATGTCTTGTCATTTTCCGTCTCAGCTCCCTCTCCTGTCCACCCCCGCTCCCCGCCGTGTCCTCTGACCCTGCTGAGGGCCACTGCAGATGACTATTTGACCTGAGTAAAACAGAAAGCAGGAACAGAAAATAAAGCCACAGGAAGGGAAGAAGAAAAAAAAAAAAACGAAAAAATTAGACTCTCTTAGAAACTGTTGGATCTAAGAGTATTACTGACATTAATGCTCTCTGCCTTCCTTTTCCTCCAATTCCTCTCTCAGTTACTGGTATTACTGTATAAATTAATTGTAACCAGGGCTTTTTGTGGTATGTATACATCTCTTTTTCCCTTTTCCATATGCCTGAGTCCTCCTTCCTCAATTTCTTCTGTTTAGCACTTAAGTTCCCAAATTAAGTCAAGCAAATTTGAAATCTGTAAAATGAGGACGTTGGGTAATCTTTTAGGGCTTTTATAGCTTTATGATTCTATTAAGTTATTGAAATAATTTATTTTCAGAGACTGTGTTCTGATGAACTGAAACTTTTCTGTGTTTGATTTGTAATTAATTGTGAATATAATACTTTATAACATTAAAATAGATGAAACTTGTGTTGCTTGTCACTCTTCCTTAAAAAATAAAGGACTTGATAATTGTTAAATATTACTATTACCACCAAATTGTAGATTTGGTTAGATTAGACCACTGTTATATAATTTTTTTAACTGTATAAAGCTAAGAAATACAGGACAGAGTCAACATGAATAGGACTAAGAAAGTACTTGTAAGATGTTTGCACTTACATGCTTTTGAGTGTGCAAAGATTTAGGAAGTATCACCAGATACCAGGAGCAAAAGGTTGGGAGCCAAGAATTGGTGTCTCATTTGGTGACTGCAGGTCATTCTTATTCTTAAAATATCCCACCTGTAATATGTAGTAGGTTTTTTCTGACTCTTACCCAGGGATGTTTTGTGAAATAATAATGCTAACCACTGTCACTTATTTTGTTCTTCTCAGTAAAGAGTCTTCTGTACAAGTGAATAGTACTGGTGAGGTAGTTATAGTATTGTTTAAGATCTTGAGAGTCAGAAAAGTATGCAGAGCTAGTTACTTAAAGTTTTTGTTTATTTATCTTAGTCCAGCAGAGTATCCTATGTTAGGTAGAACAATGATGAAAACTTATACAGAAGTAAAAGTTTGCGACATTATAGGGGCTAATCCATGGTGTATTTAGTTCTTTCCAACTTTCGAGTTCTCAGTCATTTGCTGCCTTTTACAAGAGTTAATGTCCCCTACCCTATTTTTAAAGGTCATATTTGGGTGCTTTATATCTGTTCAAATATTCTCCATGAGTACTGTCATTTAGATAACTTGAGAGTAGAAAGTCATGTAAAATTTCCCCTTTACTTGATTTGAACACTTTCTATGCAGTTATCCTGTCAGGTTCTTTTTCTAAATTCCACTTTTCACCTTCATGGTTGCTTGTTGTTATTAAAACATTTAAGAGACTCTTAGCCTCCTTAAAAAACACCTATTATACTTTTTGTGCAAAACATCAGTAAAACTTTCTCTATAAAGGAAAAATAATTATAGACAAAAGGAGGTGTTTACTTGAAGAAACTATTGAAAGAAACTCGTTCCTTTCTTGTTCTCCTTTCCAAACTGATATCACTGTAGGTAATACGAGAATTCTTTCAGTGTTTGGTGTCCCGCTGGTGAACAAAACTAACATTTGACTGTATGAAGTCCAGTGATGTTTGCATATATTTTCTACATCTGGGACCATCCTGTTATGATATAAAACGTATTAAAGGGTGAAAAATTTAAACTATAGATTTCACAATCAAACTATTTATAAACACATATGAACCTGTTCTAAGTATAACCTATATTGAAATGAAATGGTCATGTTTATAACTCAGTAGGTAATCTACTCTGGAACATTTCAGATCAGGCTCAGTGGAGGCAAGGCATCTGAATTGATGTTGTAAGGAAGGGTCTGTTTTCTTATTCAGCAGTTTCATATGAATTTAAAAAGATGGCTTATGTTTGGTTAGTCCAGGTTTAGATTTGTTACACTTCTTATGTCAGTACAACATGCTTTCTTTCTATCTGCAGATTTAGTAAATTTGGTCTTGAATATGACTGTGAAGGTTGGGGAGAAAATAGGTTCCTTCTTTTGATTTCTCTTGAATTTTAGAAATCAAATCAGTTAAGTAGCCAAGAAGGGCAATTAGAGAAGATACATTGACTTCCTTTGCATCGTTGTTTTTTTTCTCTTTTTGTTTGCTGGCAAATGTAAACTGATTTGCTGCACTTAAAAGTAAATTGCTATTAAAGACAGTTTAATAGCATTGTAGAAAATTTGGAAAAAGGAGAGAGTGGAAAAGATTGTGATAGGATTTGGTGAGCCTTGAAGACCACATAGTTCTTGATATATTCCAGATTGCCCCTGGGACACTTTTTGTTGTATTGTTATAAGTGATATTACTGCTTAGGTTATTCTGCCGTGGTGGAAAGAGTTGGCTATTATCTGTGATGAAATCTTAACACACTGTCTTGAGTGAATCACATTAGTCTGTTTTCCCTAAATTTCTCCATCTATAAAATGGAGAAATGGATTTAAGATTTAATTCCTTGGAACCAAAACCTTTACAGTTGTATAGAATTGGCTTTCAATGTGAATGAACTTAAGAAGTAAGATAGTATTGACACAATAATGCATTCTTTTAAGAAGGGTTCTATCTGTAATAAAAATAATGATTAGGCATCTAAGAGAGTTTGAACGCCTTTTGCATGTTCAAGCTGGTTATAATTCTAACCATCTTGTACTCAGCATCTGGTTTATTCATGAGACCCCTATTATAAACTAGTAGTACTTCTTGGTTTTTTTTCTTAGGAAGATGTATAGTATTATCTCAGGTGGTGTTAGCAGACCAAAGACTGAATAATTAGTTGTCTTAATTAGAAACACAGTATCTTCCTGATACCTTATATTGTTTAAATATGATTTAAAAAATCACTTTCCCTCTTCATTTGACATGATTAACAGCTATACTATCTGGAAAATTTAAGAACCTTAGTAAGTGTGGCTTTAGAGTTTTAGGACCTTGGGGAAGAAACTAGACTTCAGAAATGATAGCTTTATGGTTTGTTAGAGTGTTAGGCGAGAAAGAATTATTAGGCTATGAGCTTTTCATATCTGTATTTGCTAGAGTAAAAAATTGTAGAGGCAAGAGTTTGGCCTAGTAATAAGTGTTTGTATTTTATCTTCCCAGGGCAAAATGATTTTTTTGTGTGTGTGTGTGTGTGTTTTTTGGTACCGGGGATTGAACTTGGGTCCTTTCGCTTGCACAGCAGGCAGTGAAACCACTGAGCTAAATCCCCGGCCCCAAAATGATTTTTTAAAATGCATACAGGAATTCAAATACTTTTAGGTAATCAATATCAAAAGATGGTCTTAGGGCCGGGGATTTAGCTCAGTGGTTTCGCTGCCTGCTGCGCAAGTGCAATGGACCCGAGTTCGATCTCCGGTACCAAAAAGAAAAAAAAAAAAAAAAAGATGGTCTCGGCCCGGGATTTAGCTCAGTGGTTCTGCCGCTTGCCTCACAAGCGTAAGGTCCTGAGTTTGATTCCCAGTACCAAAAAAATAAACCTTAAAAAAAAAAAGGTGGTCTGTTTTCTGGTTGGTTATAAAATTGATACACAGCCTTATTGCTATGTCCTGATTAAGCTGTATCAGAAAAATCTTGTTAAATAAGATTTTCTGAAATGAAGCCTGTTAAATACATAAGACTCTTTGGTTTGGAACTATGTATTATGACACAAATTAAGTGCTACTCAATATGATTTAGGGATTGGTTAGTTTTGGGACATTTTATATAAACATTCTTCTAGGGACAGGTCTATACAGGCTACATCTGTAGGAATTTAAATTGTTAACACAGCGATGACAAAGTAATTAGCCATATCTATTAACAAAGTATAATCAGCTGTATCTGAGGCTGCTGAAAGATTAGTTCACTGTCATAAAAATTCAGGCCCCCTTCTTGACTCAGTAATACTGATTATAAGAATTTTGGGCTAAATCTTTTATGTGGGCATGAATCTAACCTAGAATCTGCTTTGCACTTCTGGATAAATAGTGTGTTACTGTGAAACCCACCTAACAATAGGATAGACTGAAAGATGAGAAATTAACAGTCAGAAGTTTCAGTGAATAGGACCCTGAAAAGAAACTTAAGTTCTTGTTGCCATCAGATTAAAAGAAAAAAAAAACCTTTGTCTAAACTGTTAAAGTGGATTTTATGTAAATTGTTCATGCTAAACATTTGCATTATATATTTCTATTTCTTTGTACTTCTCATTTGATGAAGTTTCCAAACTGTGGTTTGCTGGAGGGGTAAAAACCCAAACCCAAACCACATAGGACAAATTGAATTACAAACCTGGTGTGGTCCTTTAACTCAATTACATCTAATTTGTGTTATTTTAGTCATCCTGGGTGGCAGCTGGTCTGCATAAAAGCCCACAAACATTTCAATGTAAGAATTTGTCCTGATTGCAACTCCTTATGATTGGTAGTAGCCTATTTATTTTTAAGTGGCAAAGTTATAGTTTAATTTGGTGTATCAGGACCATTTTAAAAGTTAAAAATTTAATTGTTCTTTGAATAGACTTTTAAAAAAATTGAGCATGTAGTGTTTATTTTAAATTTTAATAACTATATTTTCTTATGCTTAAGTCTTTTCTAAAAATAACCTCTTAATTACTTTACTCAGGCAATTATCAATTTGAAGGCAAAGAAATAGAAGATATTTAGATTTTGAACTACTCAAATAAGTATTTTGATATTCTAAACCAAAATTTAGTGTGGCCTGGAAAGAAAAACATGAAAGAATATGAATTCTTGATCATTCAGGTCAGTGTAACAAACATAAAGATTTGAGCTAGGATTCGGTTATGATTGAATGTAATATATCAAAATAAACATTTCCAAGTGAGTCATGTAAAAGTTGTCACAGGAATCACTTATATGAATGGTGTCTAACAATTGATACTAATTTGTCATTCGTTGTCTTTATTATTTATTTTTTAAAGATTCATGTTTTGAGCAAAACATTCAAGTTTTACTGAACTCATTGAATATTATTACTAACTTGGATAAGGAAAAGTACACTTAAATGTCTTCTAATATCAGAGGTAGAATATGCAGGCCGTAGATGCAGAAGAGAACATATATAGAAGAAGAACCTTGAATTATTTTCTAAAGTGGACAAATAGGGCAATCCTAAATTTTAGGAAATACAGTACAGTGAGGAGGTACATCCAACAGTAAAAGAAATGGAAGAAAAATGATCTATAATATGTAAATATATTTACTTTTCAATTAGCAACTAAACACCTGTTAGGGACTAGTCATTGTTTTAAGAAAGTGGGCTTTGTTTTGTGGTTTTTTTGGCTTTTTGTTTTTTGGGACAGGGTCTTTCTATGTAGTTTGGGCTTGAACTCATTATGCAGTCCAGGCTGGCTGTGAGCTCATGGTAATCCTCTTGCCTCAGCCTCCCCAGTACTGAGATTACAGGTACTATGCACTACTAGGCCTGGCTTTTTTTTTTTGGTACTGGGGATTGAACTCTGGCCTTTGCACAGAACTACATCCCCGACTGCTTTTCACTTTGAGACAGAATCTTGCTAAATTGCTAAATTGCCCAGGCTGGGCTCAAATTTGTAGTCTCCCTGCTTCAGGCTTCCAGAATACTGGGATTACAGGTGCGAGTCACTATGCCTGGTTTAGGTATTGTTCTAGGTATTAGTACTTCAAACATAGTAAGGTACAGTTCCCTACTATGGAGGGATTTATAATGTAGTAGGGATAGAAAATATATAAATAATAATTTATAGCACCATGTCATAGGTAGGTGATGTGACAGAAGTTTGAACAAATTCAAATCTTATTTTGGAGAGTGTACGACTAAAGTTAGATAGTAAATCAAAATGAAAGTGAAGTTTTTTTAAAAAACTCACTACTGTATGTGTAACTTACATCTTTCATTGGCCATTTAATCAGTTACTAGTTGACCCATAGACTGAGGAATGAAAATTATTTACATTTATGATGTTTATTAAGATGGCTGGTCATTTTTCCTACTCATTCTCTTTTTAAGGATGAACTCAACAGTTTGATCACCAATTATTATAATAACTTTCTTATACATTACTTAATTTTAATTAGTTGAAAACTATACCAAGTTCGATAGCTTTTTATAATTGGTTTTCTTGGTATCAGGGCCTTGCAACTGAGCTATATCTCAGACCCTTTAGAATTATTTTTTATTTGGGACAGGGTCTCACTTCATTGCCCATGCTGGCCCCAGACTTGTGATCTTCCTGCCTCAGCCTCCAAATTGGCTGGGGTTTTAGTTTTGTGCCACACAGTGCCAGGCCCAGTAACATTTAAAAAAAACTTTTATTATCCTATATTCCTCTTTTATAACTGGCACTACTTACCTATCTACTTGAAACTTTTTTTTGGTCTTCAATGAAAGCATACTTCTTTGGTTCTTTTCCTGCCTTTCTTACTTTATTTGGTGTCCCTTTTGCTAGCTTCATGTCTGTATGAGTTATCTATTGCTGTTACACATGACCCTAAAACTTAGCCACTTAAAACAACGAACACTTGTTATCTCAGCTTCTGTGGTCAGTAATACCCTATCTGTGTTATTCACATGGGCATGTTAAACATTGGACATTTAATAAATATTGTTGAATGCTGCATAAATGGATGCTATTAAATTGAGGCCCTTATCACTTTATAGCTAGATGGTTCCAGCAACTTTACTGGCTTCCAATCTTTACCCCTCCACTGTTTTTAATACCATTCTTTCTGAAGAAATTCATACTACTGCTTCTCTTCTCAATAACCAATTGTGACTCTCATTGGCTTAATCTTCAAGTTTATTTTGGTCTCCTTCACATTCAAAGCCTCCAGTAAAGCAGCCTTACCCCATTTATTGAACAATTTATTCATATATCTTAACAAACACCTACTTTACTTAAACTGGGTTGATTACACCTTAGACCAAATTACATCCCCATCCCCAATGCCATGTTCAGTTTTACTTTCTTGTAAATATACTATTTGTTACAATCTTACTATGTTCCTGATACCTCTTACTTTCTGGCCCACCTAATTTTTAATCTTTAAATCTTTAGTTTTAAACTATTGTACTAATTTTCAATATCAGAGTTTATTACTTTATTTTTAATTAGTTTAATTGGGCCACTTTCCCTTTCCAACTAGAATTACAGTTTTCTGAATGATCCTTTTATTTCACATATGCCAATTGTAGTATGCTCTCAGTGCATGTTTGTTGGTGATTGAGAACCTCAGAAATCTTGACTCATCTGTAAAAAAAATTCTCTTTGTGATGCTGCTGAATGAATAGCTCCCGGAGCCATTCATGAGGATGAGCTGACTTCAAGGACAGTTTGGAACTACATTTCATCATTTGCCTAAGGAAACATTACTGTATGAAGACATCAATTCTTTTTTTAACAAAGTTCCTCCTGGCCAACTGTCAACATTGGCTTTCAGCCTTGAATTATCAAAGCAAGTTTCAGAGTTGTCTGGAGCAGAACAGATACTAGGTACCAAGTAATTTAGTGTCTCTGATCTCTAGCTTGCTTCAGCCATGGCCCTGGTCAAACCCATTGCCTTAGCTAAGTAGAACGAGGAATTTACTTTTATCTTTTCTTTCTTGAAAGTTTCCTGGATTTGATTCATAAAAACAAGGTCAAATAATTGAAATTTTGTGTCAGCATCTTCTCATTCACTGAGAAAAGTTAAAATCAAGTAATAATATTAATCAAAATATAATCACATGTATAGTCTGGAAATAATGTGGCCAATTGTGTTCTATGACATTCTTAGTGTATTTAGTGCCAGCCCCAAAAATGAGTCCTTGAGAACCAGTGGGAATTAAGGCTCTAGTTCTTTTGATACCTTTTAGTTCAGTTCTTCTGATAAGATATAATTTTAGTTACATTTAATAGTTTCTGCTAATATTTCCTAGTTTCTTACTTGTCTTCTCTCTTTCCTTTTCTGTTCCTCTCCTTATTTCTCCCTTAAGCTATAAGTAGAATGTATAGTCAAAGTGAGAATAGAGAACCATTTGACTTTTCATTATAGCCATCTCAAATTCTATGTAGATTTTTTTTTTTTGTACCAGGGATCGAACTCGGGACCTTGCGCTTGCGAGGCAGGTGGAGGCACCACTGAGCTAAATCCCCTGACCTGTGTAGATTTGGTTTTAAGATTGTTTATGAAATCAGTCTTGGTTTAGGTTACTTGTACATTTTTGGTTTACCTGTGGCTAAATTATTGTACATGTGTTTATATACCAGCACCCTGTTACTCGTGCATGTCAGTTGTGATAATTAACTATTGGTAGAAAAAATTTAAAATACTTAGCAGCAGAACACCTTTGTTGGAGCCATCCTGCACAGCACTTATGAGCAATCATAGTAACCTGATCAAAAACTATACAAGACAAATCTTTTTTATTTTTTTTCCGTACTCACTGCATCCTTTTCTGAAATTTTTATTTTTTTATTTTTTAAAAACTTTATATATCCTTTTATTGGTACATTTTAGGTATGCAATATAATGACATTCATCATTGGAAATTTTCACCTTTACATAATCTCTCTTTGTTCTTATTTTTCCCCCTTCTCCTGCCCTCCCTTCAACCTCTTCATCCCTCCCTATTTACAGAGACTTTGTTTCCTTTTTTTCGTTTTCTCATATTAGTTCCATTCCCTTCTTTTCTTTCCCCTACCCCTCCCACTTCCCCTTCCCCTTTGCCCCTTTTCTTCCTATTTCACATTATCTATTATACCTTTT
>NW_004624734.1:33012428-33031980 GCF_000247695.1 Heterocephalus glaber | reverse complement strand
TCTATATAGCAGTTTTGGAAGTATGGCCAGTTTCACTATGTTGATCCTTCCTACCCAGGAGCAAGGGATATCTTTCCATTTTCTGATATCCCCTTCAATGTCTCTTTTCAAAGTGTTATAGTTTTCAGAGAAGAGGTCTTTGATTTCTTTTGTTAGGTGGATTTCTAGGTATTTCAGTTTTTTGGATGCTATTGTGAAAGGAATTGCTTACCCTATTTCTCTCTCAGTGAGTCTGTTGTTCGTGTAGAGGAAGTCTGTTGTTCGTTTAGAGGATGCAAGAAAAATCTTTGATGTAAGACCAATTCATTGTTCCAGATGAGCACTGACTCATTTTCTCTAATATTTAATGTGTATAGACCTCCTTATCTAAAACTGAAAGGTCTTTTGTGAGGTCAAAAGAAATGGTCTTGTTAAATTGAAACTTTAAACACATAACTTTAATGTATGTGCTCCTGGAAAATCTGCAAGAAACAAGATGATCTGGGAAAAGACATTCTTGGGATAATTACATTTGCTGCCTTAGACCCTTTTTCCATGTCTTCACACCCTTATAAAAATCCCAATCTCTCAGCCTGACAGAATAATTCTTCATTTGGAATTTGCCTGCTGTTGCTCTCGACAGTCAGTGTGCCTGAGAGAAATAAACTCTTATCTTCACTCTTATCCTTGCCTTGGTAAACTTTTATCACCATGTCACTGGGCCTCTGTATGTCAACTCTCTTGGTATTGGCGTTTCAAGCAAGATTTCTGCCATTAGTGATGTAATATTTGAATTAGAGAAAATGGGGAAGTTGGAAAAAGGTTAAAGCTTTTAATTCTTATCTTTGATCCTCCTAGCTACTGATTTTGGGATACATTTTCTGGAGAAAACAAAGCATATCAGCTGTGTACTTACCAGATCACCTCAGTTAATACCACCTGTCTGCACCCTGGCCTCAAGATCCCCTGAACTTGTGAAGGGCTCCTCATAATGCCAACCTGGTGATATTAACTCTGACTGTAGCATCTCTTAGTTTCTTCTGATTTATCCTATACTCTCCACATGTGTCATACTTCACTACCTCATAGACAACCCCCTGACATGTTTTAAGGGAAAAGAGGTAAAGAAGTAGGAGAGGGAAGCGGAAGGAAGGCCAGAGACAGACTTGAAAGCTTTAAGAAGTATGTTTTCAACCCTCAAAGGACTCTACTCTTTTCTAACTGCTGCCCTATTCTGCCTTATTTCTGTTACCACCACTTCAGTATTTTCACAAGGAATTTAAAATAAACCTTAAATTCATTTGCATTTCAGACAACTCTCAATTCTCTGAAAATTTCAAATGATGCCTTAAGAAGAAATCCATGTTTTTTGCTTGGTTTCCATCTTCCTTGATCACTCTGCTATACTTTATACAAATTTGAACATTCTGTTCTTAAAAAAAAAATGGAAAGGTTTATTGAATGCAACTTTTGCCACATGAATCTTTGTCTAATCAGCTTCACTTTAAAGTGTACATTTCATTGGATGGCATTTGCAAATTGTTCTCCCCACCAACAGGACAGACAATATGAAAATGCTTCCATATGCTAAAAGCTCATCCAGTCATCTTGCTAAAGCAGGCAGGGGTGGGGGAGGGAGTACTTTACTGGCTAGAAGTCATATAAACATCTAACTACAATGTGGGTAGATTTGGCAATGAAAGCCCCTCAGAGTTCACTATAAACAACTCTGCAGCCCTAAGGCTTCACTGCCATTCAAGATAAGTGTGGAGAGTTGTTTTTATCCCACAAGAATAAATTTTTTTTACAGTGCAATTATGATTTGTATACAGTTTTAAAATATTTAATTGAATACAGTTAAAATAGAGTATTAACTCTAATTTTGAACGAGTTTGAATATTTTAAATAAATAAATACTTTTGCTTTCAGTATATTTGTGTATCTCAAGGAATTTCAGTAGCCACCACTCTCTTCTGGGCCCCCAGGTCCTTATGCCTGGAGTGTAGAACAGCTTCTCTCTGATCTCTCCAGCTCTGGGTGTTCTCCCATTTAACCTGTACTGCCTGGTACTACCAGGATAATCTGTTTTACGTAACCCTAATCTCGCCAATATTTTTCTCAAAATCTGATTTATAATTTCTTTTAAGGGATCTTCATAATAATCCTATCTGTCTCTGTATTCCACAGTACTTTTGAAACTAGCTCCTTCTCTATTATTTTTACACTGATTTATTAATTAAAATTGTTTTATATCTATTCTTTACCTCCCAAGTAGAGATCAATGTGTCTGAAACACTGTCTTCTATTTTCATTGACTTGAGTCTAGCACACTTCTGGTCATATAATAGATGTTAAATATATACTGTATTACTGCATGTTATCAAGTTTACACTTGTGGCTGTTTAAATCACATAAGTTATCAAACAAGAGCTGAAGGAGGGTACATCCATAATGCTTAGCATAGAGACTGTAAAGTAAGTCCTGCTGAAGTCAGTATTTTAAAAAATTAACTTTATTGGTGCATTTTAAGTGTACATTATGATCACATTCATCATTGGGAATTTGTACCTGTACTTGATATTTCTTAGTTCTTTTTTCCCATTCTGCTTCCCACTCTTCCACCCCTCCAACCCTCCCTATTTACAAAAGCTTTGTTTCCGTTTTTTTCCTTTTTTTCTCATATGTTTTTCTTCTTTCCCTTCTTGAAGTCTATATTTTGTCTTCTTCACAGATTTGTTAGTTTTAGAATTGATGGTTTTATCTCTTAAATAGAGAAGTAGGTCTGAGCTTTATGTGGTTATGAGTAGAAATTCCTTTATTTAATAATTTCTAACTATCATCCTAGACCAAAAAAAATTTGTAAAGAATAACTTAAAGAAAGAAGATATAATTAGAGGACTAACACTCCCAGATTTCAAGACTTATAAAGCTACAGCAGTCAAGACAGGGTAATATATATATATATATATATTTTTTTTTTTTTTTGTACCAGGGCTCAAACTCAGGTCTTTCCGCTTGTGAGGCAGGGAGCAGAACCACTGAGCTAAATCCCTGGCCCTAGACAGGGTAATATTGATGTAAGATAGATAAATAGATCCATGGAACAAGTGATGAATCCATTAATCCCGTACATACATGACAACTTAATTTTTCTTTTTTATTCTTAAGTTCTTTTATTGGTGCATTTTAGGTATACAGTACGTTTAGATTTATCATTGGGTGCTTGTTCCTGTACATGATGTATCTTGGTTCTTATTTTTTTTTGGTTTTGGTACCAGGGATTGAACTCGGGTCCTTGCACTTGCACAGCAGATGGTGAAACCACTGAACTAAATCCCCAGCCCAAGTTGTTTTTGGTTTTTTGTTTTTTTTGATACCAGGGATCGAACTCAGGACTGTGAGCTTTCCAGGCAGGTGTCGGAACCACTGAGCTAAATCCCTGGCCCTTGGGTTCTTATTTTTTCCCCATTACCTGTGCACCCTTCACTCCTCCCTGCTTCCCTATTTACATAGACTTCATTTCCGTTTTTTTTTCTTTTCTCATAGTTTTTCCTTTCTCTTCTTTCCTTTCTCCTTCCCCTCTCACCCCCTCTACCCATTTGGACCTTTCTTCTTATTTCAGATTATCAACTATTCATTTTAATCATTTTATCCCTTATTTACACTTTCAGTTTTTCACACTAGAGAAACTATTCGGTATTTACACATGTGTGTCCTATTTATTTCACTTAAGAATATGGCCTTGATATGCATCCATTTACCTGTAAATGACTCTAGTTTCTCATTCGTTATGGCTGAGTAGTACTCCATTTTATTAAAAAAACACATCTTCTTTATCCAGTTTCCAGCTGATAGGCACTGGTGCTGTTTCCAAGCTTTAAGTATTACAAACTGTGCTACCATAAACATGGCTGCACATATATTGCTGTGGTATGACTCTTTTAATTCTTTTGGGAAGATACCCAGCAGGGGAATAGCTGGGTCAAATGGGACCTCTAGTCCTAGTTCTTTGAGGTATCTCCACACTGATTTCCACTGTGGTTGCACCAGTCTGCACTCCCACCAACAATGGAGAAGGGTTCCTTTCTCCCCACACCCCTGCCAGCATTTGTTACTGGTTGATTTCTTGATAGCAGCCATTCTTTGTGGGGTGAGGTGGAATCTCAGTGTTGTTTTCATCTGCATCTCTTGAATGACTAGTGATGTTGAACATTTTTTCATATGTTTATTTGCTGCTTTTACTTCTTTGCATGACAACTTAATTTTGATGAAGATATAAAATCAATTCACTGGAGAAAAGTTAATCTTTTTAATTTTAACAGATTACATCAAAACAATAAGAAATTCTTGTGAAAAAAATTCATATTACATTTTATGCCATTTAAAATTAAGTCAAAATAGGTCATAGACTAAAATATACAACCTAAAATTATAAAACTTCTAAAAGAATAAATAGGAAGAAAGTATTTGTTACTTTGAGATAGGCAAATATTATATATGCTTTCAAAAGCACAAACCATAAAAGAACAAATTGATACATTGAACTTTATTTAAATAGAAATTTTTAACTTTTCAAAAGAGAGTGAAAAGACACACCACAGATTGGGAGGTAATATTTGCAAAGCATACAAAAATGTGACTAGACAGAGGACTTAGAGACAGAATATGTAAAGAATTTTTAAAACTCAATAAGAAGGGCCAGGGATTTAGCTCAGTGGTTCCGCTGCCTGCCTTGCAAGCACAAGGACCCGAGTTTGATCCATGGTACCAAACAAAACAAAACAAAACAAAAAACCTCAATTAGAAAACAAACCAACAGCAGCAAAAGACAAAAGATTTGAGCAAACATATCACCAAAGAAGATATGTGGATGACAAAAACATAAAAAGAAGCTCATCATCATTAATAATTAGGAAAATGTAAATTAAAATCACAATAAAGTACCACACCTATTAGTAAAGCTAAAATACAAAAGACTGGCCATACCAAGTGGAGGTGAGTATGTAGAGGAACTAGTACCTTCCTATCTTGCTAGTGGAGATGCAAATCAGTACAATGACTTTGAAAAACAGTTTAGGAATCCCTCCCCTCCCCTCCCCTCCCCTCCCCTCCTTTCCCTTCCCTTCCCTTATGTCCCCCACCCAACAACTACCTTGTTTTGCTTATTATGAACATTGTTCATTTCCAGACACCTTTTTATTTGAACCTTTCGGAGGACTTTTCTAAATCTATTACCAAGTTATATTTTAACTTTTTGTGTCACTAGTCCTCATTGTGAATTGTCAAAAGTTTCTATGATTTTTTTTGTACATTTTTGCTTATTTTTATTCCCTTCCTCTTCCTTCCCCTCTACTTACCCCTTTAAGCCTTTCAGTGCTTCAAATGCTACAGAAGTCATACTGACATCAAACCTTTCTTGATATTCTGTTCATATATGGTTTTGTGCTTAGGGTTGTCTGTACCAGTGATCATGAAGATCAGGGGAAAGAATACTCAGAATGAGGCACTGTGGTGCAGAAGAAAGTACTAGAACTTTACAAAATATTTTTATCCCATCCTATATAAGTTTTTATAATGTACACAATAAAATAATGCCCAAATAGAAGATGTAAGACAATTGAAATTAGACACTGAGGGGCTGCATAATCAAAATGTTTTACTGATGGGGTATACACTAAAAAGTTAGGAAACCACTGATCTATGCTATAACTATTTACCTCAAATTGTTGGGTTTGTTTCTTCATTGGTAAAGTCAGGTCTGAGGTTGGATTAGATAGTTTCTAAAGTCTTTGTTTTTGAGGTGGGGTCTTTCTGTATTGCCCAGGCTCACCTCCAACACCCAAGCTCAAGTGATCCTCCTGCCTCAGCCTTCCAAGCAGCTGGCACCATAAACACACTACTGTGCTCAGCCCCTAAGTTATTTTCTACTTTAAATGTTCATTAAGCTAAAAAAAAATCTAATTTGAAAAACTGAAAGTTACAATAATAGTACAATCAGCTCCTATTAGCTATTCATAGTTTTATTCACTGTTAACATCTTGCTATTTCCTTTTTGTCCCTTAAATATACATATACATGCATATTATTATATTATTGTTATGAACTACTTGCCAGTAAATTGCAGCCTTGTGACCCTTTACCCTAAGTACTTTACCATGTGTCTCTTAAGAACCAAGACATTCTCTTACATAACTGTAGTATATTGATCAAATTCAGTTTTATATTGTTTAATATATAGTCCATATTCAAGTTTTGCCTACTAGCCAATATGATCTTTATAACAATTTTTCTCCAATCTAAGAATTGGGAAGTAGAAATTTCATTGTCCTTTCTCTTTAGTTTCCTTTAATAGAGCATTTTCATAGCTTTTCTTTGTTGTTCTTGATACTGACCTTAAGATAATAGGCCAGTGATGGCAAACCTTTTAGAGCTTTCAGTGATACAAACAGCCTGCTGTGGCACATGTGCCATAGATTCACCACCAGTATTATAGGCCCTTAATTTTGTATAATACCCCATATGGGTTTTCATAACTTTTCACTGTACCTCAATTTTTCCTTTAATAATTTTCTGTGTGTATACAGCTGTACACAGATGTACACTTAAATTCTGTTATATTTATGTTGAATCTTTTTTTATTTTTAAAATATGTATAACTATTATCATTCACTAAACACACACATATACAAAAATTAAAATTATTCAAAGAAAAGCAATGCAAGGGAAAAAACTATAATAATATTCAAATATAATAGAACTCAACCAAAGCAAAACTGAAAAGTATTTAAATATTTTTCCATATATTTAAAAAAAAAAATCTCAAGCATTAACAAGACAGTCAAAGGATGTGATTTGTTTTAGAAAGATTTTCAAAACTATATTGAACAAATAGTGGTCTGGAAAAAAATTCTAATTAGCTAGTAGACTCCACATAGGCCAAATTTTTTAAATTTAAATTTCAATACAGTCATGTGACATGTGCTGAAAATATAATCTGAGAAATATGTTATTAGGCAGTTTCATCCATGTGTATCACAAAGTACCACACAGTGCCAACTTCTAAGTGCAAAGTGAGAAGGTATACGTCAATCATCTGGATGGCCCCTTGATATTATCCAAATACGCAGTTAAACACTAGATACATGAGGCTACCACTGGCATAGCAGCACACTATGTTGAATCTTTAAACTAGATTATAAAGTCTTTGTAGGTAGAAATGATTTCTTCTGTTAATTTTTATTCTCTACACTTCCAAGCACTCAAATACTTAACCTATAATAAAAGTTAAATATATTTATAAATCAAAAATTCTTAAATATTCTGTAGATTAAGGGGATGATTTAAGACACATAGAGAAGGACATATCAGATTAGTCAACTCTCAGTAATTACAGATGTCAAAGATTGCCAAGGTAACAATAGAGACATTATGTTTTAGTTCATTTAGTATTGAAGATAATGGGATAATCAAAAGTTTTATATCACATGAAGCATGCACGAAACACCGAGAATTCTGTACTAATTGCCATGTGTTACTTCTTTTCATCATTCCTTTCAGAAAACCCTTTGCAATACGGTTTGACCTCCTTTTCTCATATTTCCATCTGACCTAGTATTTTATGGGCAGTGAAATTAGCATGAGAGATCTTTGATTTTTTAAAATGCATTTCTTGAGATTGGAAATACCTTAGGTTGCCAAAAAAGATCTTTTATTTTATGATCTAGTAAGCATAGTTATATGAAAATGCATTATCCAAAGTTTTAAAGATGAATGCAAGTAGGAAGTTTTTCATATTGAAGCCAGCATCGGAAAAGATACATTGCAGCCTGTTACAGGCTCTGATTTCCCTGAAGCTCATCACTTATTTGTAAAGATCCACAGCAAGCTTGAATTTATTATTCAGGATTATTTGAGATTTTAGATTTGTAAGCTTTCAGGAACTCTTCAATTCTTTTCTCCTGTTTCAATGAAAAACATTTAATATATAGGTTTTCTTAGTATTGCCTTTCATAAGTACCATCTGGGCAGTTATCTCAGTTGATCATTCATCTCTGAAGGCCTGTTCTAACTGCATTTATCTATACTTACAGAATAACTCCTCATTACTCAGCACATGTTTAGTGAAGAGATTCTGAGTAACGGCTGACATTCTCTATATTGTGGTTTGTCTGTATGTATGTGCCTGTGGATAACTTGGCAATCTCTTCCTCAGCAAAGTAACAGCTAGTGTGGTTCAGCCAAAGTTTAGAGGAATAAAATAACTGAAGTGGGAGGGGTTTTTTCCTATAATGCTGAGTGACACTATCCGGTTTTTTTTTTCAATTGCTCAGGTTGTAGGTTGTGTTTCATTGCCATGATAGGTATTGAAAACAAAATAAAGAAAACAATCACCAACAAATGGGAAATACCAGATGATTTATTTATTTAATTTTTAAATTTTTTTTTTGGTACTGGGGATCGAACTCAGGACCTTGTGCTTGCAAGGCAGGCCACAGAACCACTGAGCTAAATCCCTGGCCCAATACCAGATAATTTAGATGATCTACTTTTTTGCCACAAAGCTAAGAACTCTTCCTGTAATTAAAAAATGTATGCTTAGATTAGAATCTTAGATTAGAATGCTTAGATTAGAATTTAGAGAATAAAAAAAAAAATCTTTTCTGTTTTTTTCCAGTATCAAGTTTAATAAAAAACTGGCAATACACTAATTTTTTCACAGACATGGCTTGAGAATATTTTATATGCTTGTCAATTTTTTAAACGTATGGTTCTTTGGGGCTTTATTTCTACTGCAGTAGAAGGAGGTACTGTGATTCACGAAATCGTGTGAAATTAAAGGCATGATCAAGGAACAGGCCATTAAAAATCATGGCCCTGCAGTATTAAAAGTGCTTTGATCTTTTGTTTTGACACATTGAGTTTATCTTTAATTATATGTGATGATATTTGATTACTATACACTTAGACTATTATAATGTGGTTTGTAAAATGTAGTTTATAGTATGTAATAACTTAAGCACCCATATTTCTGTACTTAGGAGTTTGCAGAGTAATGTTTTAGTTTTGTTTAAGTGAGAACTATTAGAGTTCTCAATTAGCAGACATTTAAAATGTAAAATATTTAGTAGCCAGGCAAAGTATGATTTGGGTTTGTTTTGTTTTTTTGGTTCTGGGGATCAAACTCGGGACCTTGCACTTGTGAGGCAGGCGGCAGAACCACTGAGCTAAATCCCCGGCCCCAAAGTATGATTTTTGTGAAGTAAGGATTATGAATGTGTCCTGTGTCACCAGGCATTTTATGTTATAGTGCTAACAGAATCAATCCCCTAACGGGCCACTTTTTAAAGTAATTTCAGGGAAATTACTTTAAGTTCCCTGAACCTTTGAAAATGGAAGCCTTAGACTAGATGATATCCAAGGATTCATTTATGAAATTATATGATTCTCCTGTGACATTCTCATATGGACATAGTGCCCATCACATATAATAGAAATTCTGGCCATTTCTAAAGGAAAGATTATTTTTAAAATATTGCTTTTGTTAATGATTTCTTTTTTACCTTGTGTTTTGGTATAGACGTGAGATACTGAAAAAAGAAAAAGTGCAACTTTGAGGGAGGGCAACCCCACCATAGGCCACAGTTGTAGAACTTGCATTTGAAATTTCCTGTACAGAACCTTATCCTTGAGGATATGACTTTGCTTTGCTTGCATTTGCATGCCTAGCCCTGGACTTATCCCAATTTAGGCAATTATATGTCCTCACCTATGATGGATCTTTAAGATTTTAGTATATGTGCTACTGAAGCAAGCACTGATGGGTCTTTAAGAGCTTGAGGCTGATCTTAATTCTGTAGGGGAAATTATAAAAAATTATTCTTTATTTTGAAATGGTAGCCACATGCATTAATTTGACTTTTAATACCATTTAATCAATTTTGCCAATTTTTCTAATGGGAGAGTTAGGCAAAAAAAAAACAAACTAAAAACAAGCAAACTAATAAAATTCTACAAGTTCAGTGGCTATTTATAATAGAGTATTGTTTAGGGGCTTAATAATCCATGTGCTTTTTTCCTGAAATTTGACTATTTTTGCTCATAACTAGTTCTTTATTTGCTGAGGAATGTCTTCTATTACAAAAAAAATCTGCCACACACAATTATTAAGTTTGACTATTTACTACCTAAGAAATTAACAGTCATGTTTCATTTGAGTTTGTTTACTGTTTAGTATGTTTTGTCAATAATAAGTACTTTGGAATTTTTAAAATTAAAAATATAAAAATCTATAGACTTGGGGAAAGTAGATGACAGAATAGAAAGCAAAACCAGAAAGTTATGATCCCACAGCTGGATGTCAAGCTATTTCTTTTTGTTCACAGACTATTGCTATGTTAAGATTCTAACATTTGCTTGTTTTTAGAGAGGGTGGAAAGGTAAAGCCTTACTAGAGACTATTTCAGGGTAGTTACATCTAGAGCATGTACTCAGAATCTAGATAAGTTAAAACATTTGGTAACTATTATTCCTCATGTTTGGTATTAAAAAAAAGCCTGGGGAAATCGGGAACAGGGAATATGAACTTGGGTGCTTAATTCTGGAAAACCCATTTTTGGTGTCTCTCCCATCCCCTGCCTCTGGATTTGGGCAGGATCCCTTGAGATGAAGCTTTGGGCAGAAAGATAGTAGGAGAAAATAGAGAGCAGATCACGGGGCCTAACGCAATAGCATGGGTAGGTTCTTTAATTTGTTCCCTGTGTCTGGTGAATCTGAAATGAATCCTCAGTAAAAGTCCAAATCAGGTGATTTAATAGATGGGTGATAAGTTCTCAGAAGGAAAAATCATGATCCCTTGGAGCCAGCCTGAATTTATGAAAAAATGTTATGGTAGGTTATGCTTATTCTTTGGAAAATTGTTAGACTGTTGATCACCCAATAGACATCATGCAAGTGTTTGAGTTTTATGAATCTTTTTTAGATGGTCTGTCACATGCTATCACTGGGCAAGATGGGTGAGAATGATATGGTAATATAGTTAGGTTGATATGTAACTGACTGGATAACTATCTGGAGGAGTGTTAATGGATCTATGTTAACCTAAAAGGATGACCCTTGGATACCACAGAAATCTGTCTTCAGCTTGCTGTTATATCATATATAAAGAAAGAGTTAAAAGAAAATAGAGCTGCCATACTGATCAAATTTGTAGATAATACATAGTAGGGAAGGATAGCTAAATTATTAGGTGATAGAGTCAGGAGTCAGAAAATGTCAAACATGCTGGCATGATTGGATCAACAAATATAAGATTTACTGAGAACAAGTTTATAATGTAATATACAATGCTATGTTTTTCAGAATTAGGAAGAAATGGCTTCAATATAGGGGTAGATACAAAGAAAACATCTGTAACTGCAAACAAAATATGAATGACTTTGTCATGTTTCTTTTTTTTTGATCTTAGCCTACATTAATAGGCTAGTAATAGAGTTAATGATAGTCTTGCTTTGTTCTGAGTCAGATTATTCTGTTCTCATCTACATTAAGAGTGACAAGTGGCTAAAACAATGAGAGAGGGGATTTCTTCACATAACAAAGCTAAAGAAAGAAGGAAGGTTTAGCGTATAAGGAGTCATAATAGCCATCATCTTAGTACATAATGGCCAAGCCCTATGGAAGAGATTTCAGAATGAGAATAATGTCTCCAGAAGACAAAATGACAATCATTTGATGTTATATAGAGTTTTGCTCCGTATAAAAATGAATTCTCTAGTTCTTAGAACAAGGAGGAGGAGAAGGGGGAGGGGGGAGGGGGAGGAGGAAGGATTGCATGACAGTTAAGTAGTGAATGTTCCATGACGTCTGGGCATATGATAATAGATGAAATTATTTATCAGATAGGGAGTAAATCAAGTTGATTTCTAAGATTCAGGCCAATTTTTTTTGGTGGCATGTTCCCTACTTGTTTACTCTGTGGTATTTGGCTAAGAAGTGGAGAATGCCTTTGACAATAAATTGATAAACAAAAACCATCTATGTGTGTTATTATCAGAAATAACATATTATGCCTGTTTATCTTTTCAAGGAGCTTTATTATCTATTCACTCCTAAAATGTCTTTCTGAAGTTACAAAGACTTAACAGAGGAGTTTAGAAGGCAAAATAATGTTCTTTCAAAGAAACATTATTTATATTTGATGTATTTTGATTAGCACTGAAGCCAAGATGGTGATAATGCAGTTGTGAGGAGATGGTAATTTGAAATGAATACACAGAAACGGCAGAATAACTAAGCTCCTTGGTTTGTTGACTCATATATCTGTTCTTTTACTCATTCATTGATTTATACACTCTTTTGGCTACCTGATAAGTGCTGATTATTCTGTCAAGTGCTAAGGAAATTGATATTTATAGGGTTATAACCGTAACCCTAACCTAACCCTAACCCTAACCCTAACCCAATTTCTCTGACCATTTATTTAAAAATCTATTAGGCTCTGTTTCTTATAATCTGCCAAGAACATTTTTAATTAAAATAAATAAACAAGTATCACTCTTTGCTTTTTATTTTTTCAATTAGCAATAATATTACTTCTAATAAACCTCATTGGCTATGATACTTCCACTGCATAAAGTTTGGTTTTTTATGTTTATATTTATTTTTATTATTTTAAAATTATTTTTATACTTATTTTTATTATTGAGACAGGATCTCACTTCTGGGTTCAGGCTGGCCTTGAATTCATAGCAGTCCTCCTGCCTCAGCCTCCTAAAAGCTGGGATTATAGGCGTGTGCCCCAAGCCTGGCTGGTTTTTATTTTTTATGATGCAAGCTATAAAGTATAAAAGAAACCCTGGAATATTCTGATTTGAACTCTGTATATTACCTATTATATGTATTCATAAAAAGTCATCCTGTGTAATTAATATTACTTTGAAATGGAATTTTGAGGTAGAACTTGGTTTTTCAGAGTTGTCTTCACTTTGTATAAGATTTTTCTATGTATTTTTTTCCTTTTTCTTACTTGAACTATTGTTAATTTCCATATTCTTTGAATTGATAAACAAAATATTGTGTAAAGGATTTAAAAGTACACATTAGTTATTCCAGGAAAAAATTCTTGCTCTCTTGGCTAAATATGTTTCTAGTCAGTATTAATTTTAATGTGCATCATTGTTGGTAGACAAAAATCATCTTGAAGAAAGAGAGATTTTGGAGAATTAAGTCAACATAAGTTTTGCCTGCAGGATAAGTTAGTAGTTGAACATATTCATTGGTTACCTGTCCAAGTTTTATCTTTAATTTGTTCTAATAAAAGATGGCTACTGACTGCCTTTCATCTTAAAAGTATACTCTATAAACAATAGTTTATAAATCATTATCAAGCCACTTAGGGTACATTAGTAGTACCTAGTTTTATATTTAGAAATATATAAGGAGACGTTAGTGTTCCTCTGTATAACAATAGCCAAACATTGTGTAAGGCAGGGAAGGGTCCTCTGGTTCATCTTCAAATCTTACCTAACACATTTACTACTGTTGATATCACCGTGCAGTCTTTCTCTGGTTTTCCAGGCTTCTTTGGTAAAATGTTAGCCCCTGCCCATCAGTCTTCCCATTCCTAACTCATAGTCTTTGGCATTTCTCAGTCATTCAAGATTGCAGAGAAACAGAAGAGAGATTTGTATATCTGTGTTCATAGACATATTATTCACAGTAACTGGAAGGTGTAATCATCCCAAATATCTGTCAATAGATGAATGGATAAATAAAATGTGGCATATAAATATAGTATAATGGACTCTTAATCAGCTTTAAAAAGGAAGGAAATTCTTTTTTTTAAGGAAGAAAATTCCGGCATATAATACATGTGTGAACTTTGAGGACATCATGCTAAGTGATATAAACCAGTCACAAACAACAAATAATATATGACTCCACTTACATGAGGTATCTAGAATAATGAAACTCATAGAAACAGAAGGTAGAATGATGTTTTCTAGGCATTATAGCAAAAGGGAGATTTTTTTCTCTTCTTTCCTTTTGTTCTGATTGGTGATACAGACTAATAGGTTGGCAGTACAATTTCATTTGGGGAATACTTACTTAGCAGATACTGTGTCCTAGCTGACTGAATTGTTTCAGTGAACAAAACAACCCTCTCCAATGAAGCTTGTGAAGAAGAGAGACAATAAAGAAGCTTGTGACAAAGAGAGACAATATAGAACAGATCTAAGAGTTAAATTAATTATACAGAAATTTAGGAGGAGTTAGTGCCATGAATGAAAGAAACCATTGAGTAGGATGGGGGTTGGGGAGTGTGGGAGATTGGGAGAGAGTTACAGTTTTAAAAAATGGTCTTCAGTATAGATGAAAGCTGAACAAAACCCTGAAGGAAATGAACCATGAGAATATAGGGGGAAGTTTTCCCCATAGAGAGAGCAGTAAGTACAAAGGCTGTATGATGCTTGCATGCTTGATGTGTTCAAGGAACACTATGGGAACCAGTGTGTCTGAAGTGGAAAGAGCCATGGAAAAGGAGGCCATAGAGGCAACAGTGGTCCTTCATGGAGGTGACAGGCCCTTCATGGAGGGACTGTGTAAGGCATTAGATGGATGGATGCAGCCAGCACAGGAGAAATACCTGAATTCTATTTTAAAAAGATCACTTTGGCTGCTGGCTTAAGACTAGATTGTATAAGCATGGGATGAAATGCAGAGACCCATTAGAGGTTATAGAAATATTTCAATCAGAAGATGAAAGTAGCTTGGACAGAGTGGTTAGTAGCAGTGAAGGTACAGATGAGGTCAGATTCTGAATATTTTGAAGATACAGACAACATGAATTTATTTCTCTTCTTCCTTTCCTTCCTTTTTTCGCTTTCCTTTCTTCTTTTCTCTCTCTTTCTCCCCTTCCTTTCCTTCTTTCTTTCTCTCTTTCTCTCTTTCTTTCTTTCTTTCTCTCTCTCTCTCCTTCCTTCCTTCCTTCTTTCTTTCTTTCTTTCTTTCTTTCTTTCTTTCTTTCTTTCTTTCTTTCTTTCTTTCTTTCTTTCTTTCTTTCTTTCGATTGAACCCAAGGCCTTGTCCGTGCCAGGTAAAAGCTCTACCACTGAGCTATATCCCTAATTCTATGAATGTATAATAGCTTTAGCTGTAGGGTATAAGAGAAAGCATTGATACAAATCTAACTTTTATTTTGAGTAAGTGTATTTCTGAAAAGCTGAGGCTATGGATAGAACAAGCTTAAAGAGGAAGAATAGGAGTTGAACTTTTGGACTTAAAAACTTTGAGATATCTGTTAGCTCAGTGGAAGAATCGAGTATGTAATCAGATATATGAGTTGAGAATTCCAGTGGAAATAAATTTGAAAGTCATATGAAAATATATGGCATTTAAAATTATGTATGTAAATAACTAGATGAAACTGTATAAAAACTGCATATAATGACTAGATAAAATTCCCAGGGGGTTGAGTAGAAAGATAAAAGGAACAAAAACAGCCTATGATACTTCACTACTAAGAAATCTACATTGAGACAGGGTGGTAGAATAGTGGAAATCAAAAAGGAGACTGGGAAGAAACAACCAATAAGATAAGGGGAAGTCATGAATGTGGTGTCCTGGAAGGCAAATGAAATAAGCATATCACGAAGGACAAAGTGATTAATCTCTGTTGGTCTTCTCAGTCACTTGTTACATTACAACAGTATTCTTTAGTCTCCTTGCCTCTGTGCCCTCTTTATACCCCGTTCTTTCCCTACTCTGTTTTCAAAGTATTCTTCAGAGCAAATAAGCACACCAAGATTAAAAAAAAAAACACAGTGTTATTTTGTGATTAAACATTTGTCCAGTACATCTAGTTATCTATGAAGTCCATACTAGTTTTCATAATATAGATTTTCATGATCTGTTACTTCTGTTTCCCCAGTCTGATCCTTATTCCCTTTTTATCCTCCACTTCCACTTTGCTGACTTATTTACAAACTTTCATATGCTCCTTCTGTTTTTTGGAATCATTGTATTTTGTTATTTTGTTTATCTGTCTGTCTTCCTCATAAGCTTTTTTTTTGGAACTGTGAATTGAACTCTGAACCTTGTGTTTGCCAGTCAGGCACAGCACCGCTGAGCTACATCCTCAGCCTCATAAGCTTCTTGAGGGCAAATTTTATTCCTAATTCATCTCTATAATTCCCATACTCTAGCATAATATGTGACATATAGTGGTCTCAAACAAATTATTTAACTTCATCATGAAGATTGCACTTTAACATTCCTTATACTGTAGACATGCTTGAAATGAATCCCCTTAGTTTTTAGTCTTTTGAAAAAGTCTTTATTTTTGAAGGATATATTTGGTAAATATAGTATTTTAGGTTAACAATGTTTTGTGTTTTTTCTTTTTAGCATTTTAAATTTGTCATTCCATTTTATTCTGGCTTGCATTATTTCTGATAAGTAAGTGATGTTCTTATGTTTGTTCTTCTATATAATGTCTTTTTTATTTTTGCTGTTTTAAAATTTTTCTTTATGATTGGTTCTTACCATTTTGGTTATGATGTGCTTTATGTAGTTTTCTGTATGTTTATCCTGCTTTTTTTGGTGGTATTTTCTATCAAATATGCTAACTTTTTGGTCATTTGTTTTTCAAATATTGTCCTGCCCCCTTATCTCATCTATGGTGCTCTAGTTCATGTGTGTTAAACCAATAAAAACTGTTTCATAGATCAGTGTGTCATTGTTAATCTTATTTGTCTTTTTCTTTCAGTGTCTTAATTTGGATAATAGCTATTGTTGTAATTGCAGTCTATTGATCATTATTTTTTATTTGTTATCAATTATATTATTAATATTAATATGTATATTGTATTACTTTGGTGAATACAGAATTTTATTGTCTTTCTATGTAGTGTTAGGCTTTGTTCTAGCAAGTAGTTTGAATTAATTGTGGATTAATTCAATCCTTTTGAAGATTGTTAGTGTATGTCTAGAGCTGTCTTTACTGTAGGAGTCAGTGGTTCTCTAAATATGATATCTTGACCAATCCACAGTATCAGTGTTACCTGGAAACTTGTTAAAATGTAAATCCTAGGGCTTTGTTCCAAAACTACTGGATCAAAAACTCTGGGAGAGATGTTTAGCAGCCTGTGTTTTAATAAACTCTCCAAGTTATTCTGATGCATTCTAACTTTTAACTTTAAGAACCGCTCCATTAAAGCAGTTCTTCTTTCCTGCTAGGGTGTGACCCTCTGGAGTCACCACGCAATGCTCTAGGTATTGAATGAGGTCTCTCTACTTTAGTTGATCAGAATGTCCTACAATCTTGTATGAGTTCTAGAAATGTATTCAGCTTACCATTTATGGTACATTACTTGGCCCTGTACAGTTTACTCTATGAATGTGCAGCTTAGGTTTCACCCATATTCACAAGGTAACCCCTGTACAGATTGCTTAAGCAATATAGGCCCTTCCTCTTTAGTACTCTGTCCTGAAGATTCCATCCCTTATCACTCTTTAAACTCTGAACTCTGTTACCCTAACACAGACGTCTGTACTCTGCCTGGGTCACCACTGTTTATGTTGACTCCTAGCAAGTGCTTCCAGATAAACATCGGGGCAATTTGGGGACTTACCTTGTACATTTTCTTTCTCTTAGGGATCACAGTTCTATACTACCTTTTGCCTAATGTGTAACAAAAATTCCTTTGTGCATTTTTGTCCAATTTTCTCATTGTTTATAGTAGGAGGACAGGTCTGGTCCCAGTTACTTTGTTAGGCTGAAAGCCAAGGTCCTTATTTTTTATGATCATGAGGTTAAATACAGTAGAAACTAATTATATGAAGCAAATGAACATTGTACTAATTTCACATTATTTCTGTCGCTAAAAGTGTGCTTGAAGATAAATAGTGGACCCTGTGAGAATATAAACTGAAATAAGTTTGTGATAAGGGCTCTCACAGAGGCAGCATGAAATTACATAAAGACCATGACCTTTGAAATCAGATTGATTTCATTAAAATCCCAGCTTCACATATTATTGTGTTGTGTAATCTCTTATTACCTTAGTTTGCCATTCTCTTGTGGAGATAATAGTACTTTATAGGAATACTGAGGAGATTAAAATGAAAAATTTTTATAAAGCACTTGATATGTAGCAGTTCATTAAGTATTGTTTTTTTTCCCCTTACAGTAAACTTAGGATGGAGGTGCAGTTAATTTTCTTACTTTAGAATTCTTCAGGGAGGAAATTACATTTAAATTATGTCTTGAAGTTTGAGTAGGATTTTGATGTATGTTAGATGGGTTCCGTGTGCATTCTACTTTTAAGAAACTAAAATGAGCAAGGACTCACAAGTATAAAAGGTGAGGGAACCTGAAAATAATGAAAGTTAACGTAGTTCATAACTTTAGGAAAAGCTGTTTAGAGCTTTAAAAACATTTTTAGTAATAGGAAAGTAAAAATAAAGGAAAAAAAGAGCAAAGAAAATCTAAGTAAAAGTATACTTCCTTAGGCCATTCCTATTTATTGCCATGACTAATAAATTTGGGAAGGCCTGTGGAAAATTCCTGTGGGCTAATGTTTTATTAACCACTACTGAAGACTTCTTTAAATTGGTGTCCTAAGCTGATCATTTCATTAATATTAAACTCCGGCATACATTCCCAAGTTTCCAAGAGTGTGCTGAATTGTTTTTCTCTGTTATCTATTTCCTTGGGTTACTTCCTTTTTTCTTTCTTGTCCTGTAAGAATGGACTCCCTAGATTTTCTAAATGATTGATAATGTGAGAATTCTGCAGAAACCTTTCTTAGACTCTGGTATGTTCAGTTTTAATATGAATACTGTCAAATGCTTTGTAAAATATATAAGTAATACACTTTCTATATTTCTTTTAGTAGGGAATTCTAAACTTAAGTATTTTATTTCATTGGTATTAAAATTTATCCTAAAAAGATTTGTTCTTTTTTTCTTTTAAATGATTAGATTTTTATACTGTTAATAATCAGGTCACTTCTTAGACTATTTGGATTTCATATTATTTGGTTTGTTTTCTGAAGCCCTGGAATGCTTTAGAAAAAATAATGCTTGTAGAGAAGTCTGTTGTTATTCCTGAAATAATGAGACTAGAAATGGCAAAAACAAAGATCAAGTATATCCTTTGAAATGTGGATTTCAGATTTTAAAAAGTCCTCCCCTGCCTGTGCCATCAATCATTTGATAAATATGTCCCTCTGGTTAAGCTCTCTGATAAGTACTTACAAAAACTCCTCTTCTGCTCAAACTAGAAATACTTTGAATGCATAAGTTGAGGAAAATTTACATATTTATAATTTGAGCCTTATTTATGCAAATAGTCATTCTTTAATGATATTTAGGTATGTATCCTCCTGTAATATAAAATATTATGGAATGTTATAACATTCTTCAATAATTATTCCCAAGGATCTTGTGCAACATTTTTTGGGTTGTTGAAAATTTTTTTTTCATTAAGTTTATTGGTACATTTTAGGTATACAATACAGTTACATTCATCATTGGGATCTTGTACCTTTACATGATGTATCTTGGTTCTTAT
>NW_004624734.1:32875733-33011338 GCF_000247695.1 Heterocephalus glaber | reverse complement strand
ATAAAGTCCTTTCCTATGCCAGTGTCTTCAAGAGTTCTACCTAACTTATCTTCCAGGAAGTTTAGTGTTTCTGTTTTAATATTTAGATCTTTAATCCAGTTTGATTTTAGTTTAGGGCATGGTGAAAGATATGGGTCTAGTTTTAATCTTTGGCAAGTTGAAATCCAGTTTTTCCAGCACCATTTATTAAAGAGGCTGTCTTTCCTCTAGTGAGGGTGTTTGGCTCCTTTATCAAAGATGAGGTAGCTGAGTATGTCTGGAGTTGTTTCTGCATCTCCTAATCTATTCCACTGATCCTTGGGTATGTTTCTTTTCCAGTACTGTGCTGTTTTTATCACAGTGGCTTTGTAGTATAGTTTCAATTTGGGGATTGTGATACTCCCTGCCATGTCTCTGTTGCCTAGAATTGCTTTTTCTATTCTAGGTCTCTCCTTGTTCCAAATGAATTTTTGGATTGTTTTCTCTAGATCTGTGAAATATAGTTGGGATTTCAATCAAGATTGCATTGAATCTGTGTAGCAGCTTTGAAAGTATGGCCATTTTTAGTATATTGGTTCTTCCTACCCAGGAACAAGGGATGTCTTTCCATTTTCTTATATCCTCTTAGATCTCTTTCTTCAAAGTTGTAGTTCTTAATATAGAGGTCTTTTACTTCCTTCATTAGATTGATTCCTAGATATTTCATTTTTTTATGCTATTGTGAAAGGGATTGTTTCCCTATTTTCTTTCTCAGTGAGGCTGTTATTTGTGTACAAGAAGGCTATTGATTTTTGAAGGCTATTTTTGTTTTTGTATCCAGCTATTCTACTGTATTTGTCAATTAAGTCTAGAAGTCTTTTGGTGGAGTTTTTTGGGTCTTCAATGTAGAGTATTATATCATCAGCAAATAATGGCAGTTTAACTTCTTCCTTTCCTATCTTTATTCCTTTTATTTCTTTCTCTTGTCTAATTACTGTGGCTAATGTTTCCAAAACTATATTGAACAGGAGTGGTGATAGTGGACATCCTTGTCTTGTTCCCGATTTAAGCATGAAGATTTTCAGTTTTTGACCATTTAGTATGATGTTGGCTGTTGGTTTTTCATAGATAGCCTTTATCAAGTTGAGATGAAGACCCTGCATTCCTTTTTTTTTTAGGGTTTTTATCATGAATGGGTGTTGAATTTTATCCAATGCTTTTTCTGCATCTATTGAGATGATCATATGGTTTTAATCCTTGACTCTGTTAATATAGTGTATTACATTTATTGATTTACATATGTTGAATGATCCTTGCATCTCTGGGATAAATCTGACTTGGTCAGGGTGTATGATCTTCTTGATGACCCTCTGTATTCTGTTTGTCAGTATCTTATTGAGGATTTTTGCATCTGTGTTCCTTAGAGAGACTGGCCTGTAGTTCTCTTTTTTGGTTGGGTCTTTCCCTGGTTTTGGAATCAAAGTAACACTTGATTCCAGGAATGAATTTGGAAGTATTGCTTCCCTTTCAGTTTCATGGAAAAGTTTAAAGAGTAGTGGCATTAGTTCTTCTCTAAATGTCTTGTAGAATTCAGCAGTGAAGCCATCAGGACCTGGGCTTTTCTTTGTTGGTAAATTTTTAGTTACATTTTCAATTTCACTGATTGTAGTTGGGGTGTTTAGAATTTTTATATCTCCTTCATTTAACTTTGGCAATTTGTATGTATCTAGGAATCTGTCCATTCTGTATTTTCCATTTTATTAGAGTACAGGTTCTCGAAGTAGGTATTTATGATCCTCTGGATTTCTGTGGATCTGTTGTGACTTCACCATTTTCATTCCTAATTGCATGGATTTAAGCCTTTTCTTTACTTTTTTTGATAAGGTTGGCTAAGGGTTTATCAATTTTATTTATCCTTTCAAAAAACCAACTCTTCAATTTGTTGATTTTTTTGTATCGTTGTTTTAGTCTCCATTGCATTGATTTCTGCTCTGATCATTATAATTTCCTCCGTTGTAGGAGCTTTGGTTTTGTCTTGCTCTTCTTCTTCAAGGAGCCTAAGATTCAGCATTAGGTTATTTGAGCTCGCTCTGTTTTCCTAGTGTGGGCATTCACTGCTATGAATTTCCCTCATAGAACTGCTTTCATTGTGTCCCATGATTCCTGTATGTTGCAGTGGCATTATCATTTCATTGTAAAAACTGTCTAATTTCTTCTTTAATTTCCTCTGTGACCCATTGGTGTTCAGGAGAGTGTTATTCAATTTCCATGTGTTTGTGAAGTTCTCGCAGTTTTTTTATGTTATTGATCTCCAGTTTAATTGCACTACAGTCTGATAATGTACACGGGATAACTTCAATTCCTTTGCATTTACTTAAACATGTTCTATGTAGTATGTGGTCTGTTGTAGAGAATAACCCGTGTGCAGCTGAAAAGAATGTATATTCTGATTTTGTGGTGTGCAACACTCTGTAGATGTCTATTAAGTCCATTTGTTCAAAAGCTTGGTTCAGTTCTGGTATTTCCTTGTTGATTTTTTTGTCTAGATGATCTGTCTATTTGTGACAGAGGGGTATCAAGGTCCCCCACTCCGTTTGTATTAGTGCTTATTTGGTTTTTCATGTCCCTTAATATTTGTTTTGTGTAGTTGGGGCATTCGTATTTGATGCATATATATTTATGATTGTCATCTCTTCCTCTTGGATTGTTCCCTTTACAGGGATGTAGTGACCTTCTTTGTCTCTCTTAATTAGTTTTGGTTTGAAATTTCCTTTGTCTGTAAATAAGATAGCTACCCCTACTTTTTTCTGGGTTCCAGAAAACTGTTTTCCATCCTTTTCTTTCAGTCTATGAGCTTCTTTTTGAACTAGGTGTATTTCTTATATACAGCATATTGTTGCATTTTGCTTCTTAATCCGTTCTGCCAGTCTATTTCTTTTGATTGGTGAGTTGAGGCCATTAACATTGATGGTTATAACTGATGTGTATTGACTTATCATTGTCATGTTATATTCCTGTTGTTGGCTCTTTTTAAATTTTCTTCCTCTCCTTTTAATTTCTTGCCTTGCCTGATGGATATGCTCTGTTGGGCCTCATGGAGTTGTGACCTTCATTGTCTTTTTCTAGGATATTTTTTAGAATGTTTGGAGTGCTGGTTTGGTATTCATGAAGTTTCTCAGGTGTTCTTTGTCTTGGAAGTATCTTTATTTCTCCATCAATTTCGAAAGATAGTTTTGCAGGAGACATTAGTTTAGGTTGGAAGGTATTTTCTTTTAGGGCTTGAAATACCTCATCCCAGGCTCTTCTTGATTTGAGGGTTTGTATTGAAAAGTCTGCTGTGATTCTGATGGGCTTTCCTTTGCGTGTGATTTGTTTCTTTTCTCTAACTGCTTGTAGTATTTTGTTCTTCTGTTGGGTTTCTGGGATCTTGATTATTATATGTCTAGGTGTAGATTTGTTTGATCATGGCTAGTTGGAGTCCTATATGCCTCACTTATCTGTATGTCAAATTCTTTTGCTCTGCTTGGGAAGTTTTCTTTCATTAATTCTGTGAACAGTTTTTTTTTATGTCATTTGTACCTTCTCCTGCTTTTTTGTGGACTCCTATCAGTCTTATATTATTCTTCTTTCCATCATCTAGGAGCTGTTGTATTGATTTCTCATGGTCCCTTACTAGTTTTAAGAGATCTCTCTTTTCGTGGTTACTGACTGCCATCCTGTCTTCTATATCTGATATTCTGTGTTCATATTTGCTCAATCTACCATGTATACCTTCAGTAGAGTTTTTAATCTCCTGCATATATTTTTGAATCTGTTTCATGGATTTCATTTCTTTCCAATGTTGGGTGTTTCATGATTTCTATTTCTTTCCTATGCTGTGCATTCATGGCTTCCATCATGTTCCTGAACTCATCTGTTTTTTAATCTGTTTCTGTTCTAGAGTCTCTAATCATGTCTTTCATTCCGCTTACCATCTCTGTAGTTATCTGGGAAAATATTTCTGTTTTGAAGTTTTCTAGAGCCTCATTCATTTGTTTTGTTACTTCCTGTTCAGGGTGTCCAGGTGGTTGATTATCAGACTTTTCCACCTCGTTTCCCTCAGAGTTTGCCTTTTTTGAGCTGGAAGTCTGGGATTGTGCCTTACTTAAATGTCTTCTCATTTCTATTTTTGTTGTTGGTACTGTCCTTGGTTTAGTTCCAGGGTTGATACTTCAGTATTGCTTATTGTAGATATCTTTGTTGCTTCTTTTTAGAACCCTTATGGAATGATTGCTTCTCAAAGGTGTCTTCCAGATATAACTGGTTTTAAGGTTTTGATTCTCTGGAGCAATCTCATTTTCATTATACCAGAAGCATAACTGATTAGATCAATCACAACACCTTAGCCCAAGTGATACAATCAGCAATAACAATAGTATAAAGTACAGCTTAGAAAATGACAATTTGTGGTAGTTATTAGTCTATCTCCTTTAACCATGTGAATTAAATCACAATCGAGGACCAGCCTACAATATGTTTATAGTGAGTAACCTCTTCAACATAGCAACTTTACCCTTCAGGATGGGGACTTAGAAGAAGTTGGGGAGGAAGGGATAGATAGGTAGAAGGATAAGGAAAGATTAGAAGTGAAGTCACAGGACACAGGAAGATCACACAAACTCTAGGGAACTGTTGAAGACAAGAGGAAAAGACAGAATGAAAGAACAAAGACAAGAACAGAACAACCATCAGCAATAGGGAAACTAGAAACTGTATTCACTTTCCTTTGAAACTACTGACAATTGGGGGAAGGAAAAAGAGAGAAGAAAAGAAAAAGAAAGAAGAAATCCGAATTAGGGCAGGAACAGGAACAAAAAGGGAGATGAAGAACAATGTGGGAGAGTGAGAGAATGAAAGAAAGAGAGAAAGAAAAGAAAAAAAAGAGAAAGAAGAAAGGAAAAAATTTGAGAATAGAAAAATATAAATAAAAATTAAAAATAAGAGAAAATAATAATTTTGAAAATAAAAAATAAAAATGAAGGGCCTCCTTCAGGGTATGTCTCTGCTGTCATGATAGACAACATGGGCAGCAGTGTGCAGATCTAAGTCAATTAGTCTCAGCAAGCCATCAGCAGAGCCCTGAGATTCAGGCTGATTTCTGGCAGCAAGTCCCAAGTTGAGCTCCCTGACCTCTTGCTGGGTTGAACTCTACAAGGTTCTACTGCAGGTTCCAGCTGCCCTTCCCTTGAGGATAGTCCAGGTTCTGATGGGAGGTGATGATCCCTCCAACTTACCGACCACAGTGGCCTGGTGTGCCTTTATTCCAGAGATTCTCTTCACTTTTCCAGTGGGCTTCAATTTTCAAGGAGCCTGAATGAGGCCCTCTTTCTGTTGTTCACTTCTACTCTTATCTTCTAGAGCTCAGGACAATGGCCTTTATGACCTCCTGTGCCTCTGGGGTGTAGATCCAGGTACAGGGGCAACCAGGAGGTGGGTGGGTGAGGCTCTGGAGTGGTGCTGCAGGCCCCCGCCTGGCTCGGTTCCTCACTGGACAGCCCCTGGCTGGGAGGCCCCGGAAGGGGGTGGTGTAGTGTGGGTGGCTCCAGGTGGCTCTGCTCCTCACTGGTGCACCCCTCTAAAATTTATTTTTTTGTTTTGTGGTACTGGTGATTGAGCCTAGGGACCTCCACATGCTAGGCAAGAATGTTACATCCTTTGCCTTTTTTGTTTTTTTATTTTGAGACATCGTCTCACTAAATTGCCCATACTGGCCTGGAATTTGTAATCCTTCTGTCACAGTCTCCCAAGAAGCTGAGATTAGAGGTATGTGCCACCATGCCTAGCTTATTCATAGGTTTTTAATACTTTTTTTAAAAGTGGGAGTTATTTTTATTCAATAAACAAGTTGGTTGTTATATCAGAAAACTAATTTTTATAGATAAATTTTGAGTTCAGAAAACTTACTTTCCTTGCTTATAGAAATGGTTTAAAACTTTCTTATATTGTCCTTAAAGAGAAACATATGTGCGGTAGCAATGTTTTTCTTCCTTTCCAAATATCATACTACTTTATTTTTGAGTAAAAGCAGTGACAATGAGACCTTGTCTTGCTTCTGATTTAAAGAACCTCCTAGATATAACATTTTTCATATTGGTAAATTGGTGGAAGTTCTTTTCTTAAGTAATGAATCGATATAAAATATTACAGTTTTTTTCCTGTATCTACTGATTTGGATTTTCTCTTCTTGTAGAGACAGCAAAACTTATTTCTATACCCTCAGAGCCTGGTGGAGTTTTTAGGTGGATGAGGTTTTTTTTTTTTTTTTTACTTTAAAATTTATTTATCTGAAACATAACATATACAGTGGTACCTTGGTCCACAAACTTAATTTGTTCTACAATTTTGGAAAAGATGACCATGTTTGTGTTTGTGTGGGAAAGCTGGCTATGGTTGTGTTTGTCACCTAATGCAGAGTTTGGAAACAAAAAAATTTTACCAAATGCTTCTGTTTACAAGCCAAATTGTTTGCAAACAAAAGCATTTGTGAACCAAGGTACCACTGTATATTGAAAAGTACACAAGTCATAAATATGTTCTCAAATTGAATATTTCTACATAGCTAGAATCCACATTGGCCAGGGATTTAGTTCAGTGGTTCCGGTGCCTGCCTTGCAAGCACAAGTTCCCGAGTTTGATCCCTGGTACCAAAACAACAACAACAGCAACAGCAACTAGAATCCACATCAAGAAACAAAATACTGAGAGCTGAGTGTGGTGGTGAATACTTATAATTCCAGCTACTCTGGGGGCCAAGGCAGAAGCATGAGTTCCATGCCAGCCTGGGCAGCTATCAAAACTCATCTCAAACAAACAAACAAACAAACAACAAAAACAAAATTATCAGTACCCTAGAAGCCCTTGTTGTGTGTGCCCTTTCAGTTCACTGCTTTCCCTAAGGATAACCACTACACCAATTCTCCAGGGGTGTCATTTGTCTTTGAACTACATACAAATAGAATAATACAGGATGAATTCTTCTGTACATGACTCCTTTCACTCAGCAATATATATGTGAGCTTCATGCTGTTTTGAGAAGTTCTAATGTGTGAATAATTGAATAAAGGATATATGTGCTATGTTTTATGTATCCATTCTATTAATGGATTTTTGAGTACTTGACACTTTTTGACTAATAAGAACAAGGCTGCTGTGGACATTTTGGTAAACATGTTTACATGTTCTCTTTAAACTATGAGTTGAATTCTTGGATCATAAGGTATGCATATGTTCAACTTTAGTGATGCTTGCCAGTTAAATCATTGAACCAATCTACATTCTTACTAGCAGTGTTTGAGTACTGGTTATGCTATATTGTTACTTCATATTTAACTATTTAATTTTAGCCATTCCAGTGGGTATTTTGGTTATCAGAGTATGTTGTTAATTTAATGATTGAGTACACTAAATACCTTTTTCATATGCTTATTGGCCATTTGTATAATCTCTTGGATGAGGTGCCTACTCAAGGTTATAACCATTTGGGTTTGTCTTCCCTTTTCCTATTGATTTGTAGAGGGTCTTTATATATTATAAACAAAAGTCCTATGTTGGTTTTAGGTACTGTAAATAGCTTTTCTTATGGATAGATTGTTATTAGTCAATTTTTAAAATAGTTACTCAAGTTTTCTGGGTTTTTTTAGGTCATTTTGAATTTTTCCCTAGAAAATTATTGACTTATCTAAACCTTTAAATCTATTGATATAAACTTGCTTTAAAATCTCTTATTTTTGTCATCCTTTCAATTAGTTTAGAAAGTTATTAGTCACTATTTGTTTAAATGTTGCATGTGCAAGTATTTGTGAGTAAACATGTATATATATATTTTTTTCTGGTACTGGGGATTGAACTCAGAACCTTGCACTTGCTAGGCAGAGGCAGTACCACTGAGCTAAATCCACGGCCCCTATTATGTGTATTTTTAAAAATTAATTTTATTGGTACATTTTGGGTATACAATATAATGACATTCATCATTGGAAATTTGTACCTTTACATAATATATCATTGGTTCTTATTTTTTCCCCATTCTCTTGCCCTCCCTTCAGTGTATTTTTAATATATTGGGAGAATGTTTTACAATTTTGCACCTTGTTTTCTTCACTTAATATTTCTTGGAAATCCTTGCATTTCAGTGTATGTTGTGCTTTCATATTAAAAAAAACCAGTTTCATAGGATTTACTACTATTGTGTAATATATTGCTAGACATTTGAATTATTTCTAGTGTTTTGCTGTAACAGCAAAGCTGCAATGATGATAAATTCACAAGGTGGAATTTCTTGTCTCATAAACTCCTGTGCTGATACTGTTCTAACATTTATGCTTATTCTATTTTTTATTTTGTAAATTTTTTAAAAATTGAGCTATAGGACTGGGGATTTAGCTCAGTGGTTTCGCCACCTGCTGCTCAAGCTCAAGGACCTGCGTTTGATCCCCGGTACCACAAAAAAAAAAAAAAAATTGAACTATAAATCACATACAATAAAATGTATCATTACAAAATGTATATCCAGTGGTTTTTATTTTATTCACAGGGTTGTGCCCCCTTTACTACTAACTGCAGAACATTTTAATCATCCCCAAAATAGATCCTAAACCCATTTGCAGTCATTCTATATTCCTGCCTTCCTTTATCCCCTTGCAAGCACTAATCTACTTTCTGTCTACATTCTGTTCTATTTTGAACATTTTATGTGAATGGAATCCTACAAAATGTGTTTTGTTGTGTGTGTCTGACTTCCTCTATTTATTATAATGTTTCACAGTTTATCCATGTTATGGTCATGTAATGGCTCATTTATGGATGTACCATATTTTAGCTGACTGTTTGGCTCATTTTTGCTCTTTTGGCTATTATGAATAATTGTGCTACTGTATTTCCCTGAAAATAAGACCAGGCCTTACATTAATTTTTGCTTCAAAAAATGCAATAGATCTTATTTTCATGTACAAAAATCTACATTTATTCAAATATAGTCATATCATCTTCTGGAACATTGTCATAACTCTACAAACCCCAAATTCCAGCCTGAATTTCTTGCAATCCCATTTCCTGTAGAATTATTGCTCCCAATTTCTCACATCCAGCAATAGAGCTCTCCTTAAATGAGGATTTCTTGTCCATGTAGCCTGCTCATAGTGCACTGGTGACACAGTTGTCAGTGGTTTTATCCCATGAATTCTTCACCCAAGTCATGACCTCTTGCAGGCTAAGTTTCACAGTTTCCATTAAATCAGGTGTTAATTGAAGACTTACAAGACAGGAGTGGCAACAAAAATGATGACAGTTAAAAGGGAAAAAAAATTGCAGGTGCCAAAATTCAGAAAATGTTTATTTCCCATGAGTGCACTAAGTATGTTCATTACAATGCATGATGTATTGAGTTATTAAGATCCATATTAGACACAACCATGTCTTTTTGTTATCAAGCACACAGGTTATTTGTACATAGTGTCTGACTATGGTCATTTGTCAATAAGTCTCAAGTTCATTTCTTTATATAGTTCTTCAGTTTACATTGCCATTTACCTCTCATCCCGTTGCACCCACTTGGGTAATTAGAAATGCTCAATTTATATTATCATTTATTTTAATTATTAATGTCCATAATATTATTTATATTTGATTATATATTAATATTTTTTTTATAATTCAGTGTATCTGTCGTGTGTTGCAATGGATGTTCTAAATGTGTCCACCTGACTATTTTAACCAGGGTTTATTTTTGGGGTAAGGCTTATATTATGAGGATCCTGAAAAATCATGCTAGGGTTTATTTTCCAATTAGGTCTTACTTGGGGAGAAATCTGATATGAATATTTGTGTTAAGTTTTTGTGTAGACATATGCCTTCAGTTTTCTTGTGCCTATATCTGGGAATAGAATGGCCAGGTTATGTAGTTACTATCTGTTTAACTATTTGAAAAAAATACCACATTATTTTTCTCAGCAGCTGTGCCATTCTACCTTCCCACCATATATATTAGTCTGAAGAAATATCCTGTCATACTGACAATGATTATCTTCTTTTGGTGATGGAATTCAAGTTGATATTTGTCTTCTCCCATGTATGTTCTGAACTTTCCAGATTTTGAAGAATAAATATTGCTGTCCAATTAGGAAAAAAGTATAAGATTATGAACAAGATATTTCATACAGATTAAACAGATTATTATGGCACGGTGAAAATGTTTTCCATATGGCTGTGGCATTTTCTTCCTTTGGTTTATGAGTTAAAGTGTTGACAGTTGTGAACTAGTTTGTTAAATGATAGGAAGCAGCTTTGAAATGAAGTAGTATTTTTAAGTCCTAAATAGTTATTTAGGAAGTGAAGAAAATACTTAGGCAGATGGTACCATTAAGTCCTGATATGTATTGCTAATTTATAACTAGTTTGATTAACATCTGTGTAATAATAACCTTGGTTTTTTTCCTACGTTGATTATAGTTTTCTTCCATTTCTAAACCCATGTATATAGTTCACTGTTTTAAGGGAAGTTCTAGGCCCATTTGAGTAGTTCTCTCTCACTTTACCCCCTTTGAAAACCTATTGCTTTTATTTTTAAGGGGTACATTTTATTTATTGTTTGTGAAGTTTTTTGTTTGTTTTTGTTTTTTCTTTTTGATAGATTTTCTCTAAAAATGGACAGCTATCTCTCTGGGTTTTAGGATCACAGTGTCTTTAATTATAATGAGGTTTTCATATTTTACCTAGAGGGAAAATCAGTTATTTCAATCTTCTTTTCTATCTCGCTTAATCCACTATATTGATAATAGGGGTATAACAAAGAATTTACTAAAATCCTTCTCATTGTTTGGTTCCTTATGGAGACTTTATAGTATAGCAGAAGAGAATGGAATATTAATTTAAAAATGAAGATAGTGGCCAGGGATTTAGCTCAGTGGTTTCGCCACCTGCTGTGCAAGCGCAAGGACCTGAATTCGATCCCTGGTACCAAAAACAAACAAACAAAAAATGAAGATAGTCAAACTTCATGGGTTTAAATGCTCATTCTATAATTTATCAGTTAATCATTTAACTTTTTAATATCTTCCTCTATAATATAAAAATAATAGCATTTTCTCCCATCATTATCTATTTCTCTTCATTGAAATTTTCCTTTCTAAGTCATTGTGTTTTGTTCATTTTCTCATGATAAGATAAAATCCTGCGGGTCATGTACATTTTCTGGTTCATTCATGTATTACCTCCCAGTGATTGTGCTGTATATCAGCTCCCATTGATTCTGTTCCTCCTCTGGGAACATTCTTCTCTATTTCCATATAGCTCACTCTCATGCTTCATTTTTTAGTTCCCTACTCAAGCATTAGTTCAATAGAGATGTTTTGCTATACAACTTTTTCTAGAGAACAGCTTTCTTTACTTTGTACTGTCTTGCTTCATAACATTTTACTGACATTGCATTACATATGTATTTGTTGTGTTGCTTATTGATGTCTTTTCCACTAGAGTATAAGATCTACGATTACAATGACTTTGTTTTACTTCTTTATCTTTAGTTTCTTAACAGGTACATTCAGCCCTGTTGAATGAAGGAATGAATAAAATTGTTACATATATGGATGAATATATACTTATTTTATAATGTTGCTAAGAAAATAAAAAAAATCAAGTGTTGCTCTTTCACAGTGACTGATACTAGGAGACAAATACTAGCTGCATGATAATGTTACTTAGAATTTTCTAATTCTTACAACAAATTTGCAAGATTATTGGTCTTATTACTATTTTATAGATGAGAAATTTGTCTCAATATTTGTTCAAGATTTACTTAATTCTGGCATATAAAGTCTGTTTCTGGGATTCAAATGTTAATTTTCTTTATTCCTTAACTTTATAGCTCTTTTTATTTTGTTGTTATCAAAGAAGTCAAGGGTGGTGTCATAGAAAAGCTCACAAGTGAAGTTCTTTAGGAATCTAATGTGAACTGCTTTAGCCTACAGTTGGGAGAAAGGGAGGGTCAGTAGAAGGAATCCATGAGCAATGACATGAATCATTGTCATGCAGCTAGGGACATTTGTGGGAAAGAATTTGTTTCTGGCAAACATGCTCAATACCTGAGCAGTCCAAAAATGGTAACCACAAGATGTATGTGGCCATTTAAATTTAAATTAATTATTAAATTTATAAAATTTTTGCTAGCCATGCTGGTGCATACCTGTAATCATAGCATTCTGGGAAGGTGAGGCAGGAGGATCACAAGTTCAAGCCAACCAAGGTCAATATAGTGACTAAGTTAGACCCTGTCTCAAAATATAAAGTGGGAGGGGTGGGAATGTAGCTCAGTGCAAAGACCCTAGATTCCCCAGTACATGCATAAATACATACATGTCATTCTTCAGATGCACCGCCTGTATAATAGGTGCTCAGTAGCTGTAGACAGCTAGTGGCTGCCATATTGAATGGTACATATATGGGACATACCCATCAATGTAGAAAGGTCTATTGCTCAACATTGTTATGGACAGTTGACACAAAACTAGATAGGAAGACTCTGGCAAACTATCACATACAAATTATTCATAGAAAAGGAGAGTAATGGGGGGAGCTTATTTCCCAAACTAGAAATTTTATAAAAATGGAGGGGGGATGGTTATTGAAACTCTAATGATCCAGATTTAAAAAGTTGTCTAGACTTTTGCCTGTTTGTAGATGCAAACTTTAGTTGGCTTGGATAGGGGCACAAAATCAAAAGCTTTGAGAGTTTGGGGTAATAACTCCATGGATATAGATAAAAAAAATCACCTAATGTCCTCTCTCCCTATCGTATTAGCTTGGAATGCCAAAAGGAATGGAGTCATGCACTTGGGATAGCTAATCTTTTATTCAAGCTCCGAATCATTTAGACTGATCACTCATTACATAAAGAAGTGGCATTACCTAATATGAATTTATAATCATCTTCATAAATTATATAGAAATTTTATCATTGCCTTTCTCACTTTATTAAAACTTCACATACATTCTCACAATGCCTCATGAGATTGGATTTTTTCCCTCAGATTACAGAAATAAGAGTACAGACTGATTTGTGTAATATCATAAAACTGAGAGGTGGCAGAGCCAGTATGGAATCTCAGGTTTTCTGATTGGATAAGTCAAGTGCTCCTCAAATCCTTTTTACAATGTGGCTGCATTTCTTTAACCAGGATAAAAGTAATGCAAAACTTTTATGACCAGGATGAGAGGCTTCTGAAAGTGATTCTTTTGAGAAACATAAGGTTGATCCTTGAAGTCATTATAAGTCACCAAAGACCTCAGAATAGTGAGAGGGTAACATGATAAAAGCAGTCTGCTAAAACTTTGGTAACTAATTTGGTTTGCTTGGGTAAGAGATTATATTTGATGCTGAGAGTTTGGTGAAGTAGTATAGGTGAAAAATGACCTGTGCTTGGACTTTACTAGTACAAGGAGATGTAAGGGAGGTGGTTTAGGATACATTTTGAAGAAAGAATACAAATGATTTAACAAATATTTTATTAGTCTAACAGTCAGTGAAGGTTAAAACATTATTCTTCCCACTTCTATTCAAGATTGATTGAGTCACTCTCTGTCCTAACAATATATTATGTTATACCTATAATACTAGTTATGGTAAAACTTCATTGTTTTTATGGACATTGTCTGCCTGCCTTACTTGATTTTAAGTACTTTGGGAACTGATCTGTTTTCATATTTTTAAGTACCTTGCACTAATTAGGGTCTTCATAAATCTTTGCTGAAATGAACTTATCTTTAATCATTGTTTTATCTTATTCTCATATTTAACAAATTACCGATTTGTGGCTATTTATCATTTCTAGGCTTCCTCAATCTATTTGTTTCTGTGCCATGTCTTTTTCTCCCACCACACACACTAGTTCAGGTATCTACTACTTTGTTTTATTTTCTTCTTCTTCTTCTTCCATTCTCAGTCTTCTAAAACAACTTGCTAAAGATGTCTACCTCAATCTCCTTCAAATATTGTTATGATTTCAGTCTTTTGGGGGCCTTGCAACAGTCCACTGAATTACATGGTACTCAAAACTCTTATATCTAATTGAAACCTATTTTTCCACAGCATTAGGAAGAGTTGTAAGGAGATGAGTAACTGCTATAAGAATTGCTTATACATCTAGTTGGTTTGGTATAGTATTACAAAGATTTTTGAAACTCAGAGAAAAATGAGGAATGACTTGAAAATAATATAAATTAATATGTAATAAAAATGTGATTTAGTGTACAGGTTCTGTAGATGTTTAGAGAAAAATATTACTGAAACTTTGGTTCATCATACTTTTTAGAGAAACTGATAGTTCGCAAGCGCAAGGACCCAAGTTCGATCCCCGGTACCAAAAAAAATAACAAGGTGAGAAACTGATAGTTGTTTGAGGCACTGTATCATCTGTTCACTTTATTTATTTAGAGCAAATCTCAAATATTGAGGTTTTAGAGTAATGGGTTTTCTTTTGTTAGTGTAAAAATTTTTTCTTATGTCAGAAGTATTCAGATGCTTATAAATATATATTCTTGCTTAAATGTCCATATTTTAAATACTGTCTTTGTCCAGTACTTTGGAAACACACATGACCTATTTCCTCTGGTCAGCTACTATTCTACGCACTTAGTTTGAAGTCATATTGGAATAATTTGAGGAAAAGTATATTTGGCAGATATTATAGTATATATGTGGTAAAAACGGATATTTTGTATAGGACCTAGTCTAATTTAAGCCCAATTTATAACAAGTTATTTGTCAATTATATAGTAATATAGGTTCAAAAACTGCCATATAGAGAAACATAACACATTTTTTTGTCATAAAGTCACAGAAATATGGGTATATCAAATCTATGTTTATTCTTTAGAATATTTCTATTGATGAATTATTAATTTACATTTTATGAATTATTAAATGAGTCCTTAAAATATTACAAAGATAAAGCATTGCATTTTTAATATTTATTGTCTATAAAAAGCATCAAAATTTTCAACATTCACTTTTTTTGATATACAAAGTCTAAAAAAGAACAACAGAAATAAATTTCTATGTGAACTAAATGAAAATACCAAGAGTATTCTACAAAAAAAAATCTTTACTTCAGTTATCATACCCAAGGCAGTCTTCACACAGGACAATAGCATGTTCCATACACACATATTGCTTACACTAACAGCACATGTATTTTACTTTCCTGGCCTTTTTGTAGGACATATTTAACATCTCCCTGGTCTTGCTGTTTTGCAGGAGGTTCTTACTATATTATACAATGTGTAGTTAATAGGAACATACAATATCAATAAAATAAAGTATTAAATTATTAATATGTATTGTTCATTTAGAATAAACATCAACATTTTCACATCATCTGTGTACTTGCTTACAAAACCTAAAAGATAACATTAGAAATAAAATTCTACATGAACTACAATGAGAATATCAGTAGCTCTCTACAAAAAATAATCTTTACTTCAATTATCATACCTAAATAAGAAAATAAAATCAATAAAAGAAAATATCAAATATGTAATGAGTGCTTAGAATAGACATCAACATTTTACAAAACCTAAGAAATAAAATCAGAAATAAAAACCTATGTGAATGACAGTGTAAACACAAACAAAAGTCTACCACAGAATTAATCTTTGCTTCAACTGTCACACCCAAGGCAGTATTCACACATGACAACTGCTTGTTCCATGCACATGTCTCACAATGACAGCACATGTGCTTAGCTTTCCTTTCCTATGTGGCAGGCCATTCTTGTCACCTCTCTTCTTATTTTGTCGGAGCTTCCTACTGTGTTGTACAGCGTGCACTTAGAGAAATCAGAGATCAGTAAAACATCAAATATGTAATGAGTGCTAAGAACAGACATCAACATTTTCACATCAGCTATTTATTTATTTACAAAACCTAAATGATAACATCAGAAATAAAAACTTATGTGAATAACAATGAAAATACCAATAGAACTCTATAGCAAAAATAGTCTTTTTTTCAACTGTCACACCCAAGGCAGTCCTCGTATATGAAAATTGCATGTTCCATATACAAGTATTGCTTACACTCAGGGCACATATGTTTTGTTTTCTTGTCCTTTCTTGTAGGGCACAGTTGACATCTTTTTGGTTTTCCTGTTGTTATAGTAGGTTTTTGTTATGCTGCACCTGCCTATTCACCTGTCAGCTTTCCAGTGTGCTCCACAAATTTTGCATAGTTCCCTGGGCAGAAACATGTTGTATTTCCTCTGCTGTAAATGATCTCTCATGAATTCCATTCTTAGTCCTCTAAGAAAAATTTTCCATGGTAATTTTCACTTGTTATTTTCTTTGTAAACTATCAAATTATATGCCACCCATGTTTAGGATCAAGTAAAACACAACCATTGGCCAAATGCTTTGTGTTTTGAGTGACATCATAGTTGCTGCATAACTCATGAACAACATCTACTCCACCTTTGGTTTTGTTGTAAAAAGTTTCCATCTCAGGCTTCCATTTTGTTGAAGTTTCCCTATGAATATTTCCATCATGGTGCAGTGTTGCTATCAGCAGTACCAGTTTGATGATTCACTTTCAGTCTCCTCCAAAACTTGCAAATCTGGTTTTTCATGTGCCATTGTACTGAATTGGGCTACTTCTACCAGAAAAATCAAAAGAAAACTTAAAAAAAAAAATCCTGCAGTGGTTTTGTAGTCAGAGTTTGCAAAGGAATAGATTTAATACAAGGCACGTAATTAACAGGATTATCTTATAATATTCAACCAGAAATCAGATGCAGAGGAGTGGAGGAGATCCATCCATACACTAGAGACCTAAAGAATCTAGCTGAGGGCCTGGATCCCATGTCGGTGTCCCACACAAGTCCAACTAAAGGCCTAGAGCCCAAGGCAGTTCCTCTCAGCCAGAGACCTAGAGCCCACAGTTATGTTTCATGGAAGTCCAAATAGAGGATCTGCACCAGGAAGGCCTAAAAGCCAGTGGTGGAACCTACAAAGCCTGTGTAGGTCGGGTGAAGGATTTGTGCCACCACGCTTAGGGATCTGCACTGGAGCCAGGAAGCAATGCTCAAGGTGAAGATCAGAGATCCCCGGATGAGAACAGCAGCCATTCCCAGTGACAGCAAGGACCTGAGCTCCTCCAACGATGAGAAAACCAAGTTCACATCAGGAAAACCAGCCAGAGCAAGCTTCTCAAAGAAAATCAACAGCAAATGATCTTTCCCTCCAGTTCTCTTTTTATGTCATTAGCAGCAATCTTCAAGTGGGTCTTCCATGTTCAGAAGCACACTGATTCAGTTCACCTGGGCATTCCAAGTTGGCTATTAGTTAATCTACCACAAGTGGTGTGATGCTTAGGTAAACATAACCAAAACCTGTTAGAGCATCATGTGGGTGAAAGTACCATTTTGACACTTTGACACACAAGCACACACCTTGCCCTTTGTGGCCCTTTGTTGTACCAAGTAGATAAACAGAAAGATTGCTTCCTGTATCCCTCGGGGAAAGGTACGGAGACACACAGCTGGCTACTATTATCCTAAAGTAAAAATTGACAGTAGAAAAGTAAAGAATGTGTTTGTGAAACTCAGTGTTATGCTCATATTATGAGTGATAGATTTTTCTCTTTTTTTTAGCTGCTTTTTTTGTCTGTACTTAATGCTTTAAATGATCTTATAAATGAAAGAAACATAGGGAGTCATATAAAATAAGAAGGAAAGAAAGAAAAGGAAAGAGAGAAAAATAAAGGGAAAGGAAAGAAAACTAGATGCCTTAACACTTCTAATTTTCCAGGAATTTCTAAAAATGGAAGAGGCAAATTGGCTAGCTGTAAATTTTTATGATTGGATTAATTACTTCTCTGATGACTCTTTTAATGGATTAATCCACAAGGCAACTCATTTTTACTGACATGGCATGTCCTATATAGCCAATTCAGATCTCTCAGTCTCTAAAGAGGACTGTGTATGAACATAAATTTTTTATTTTTTTACTTAAACTTTTATTTTGTTTACATTCGTGAGGAAAATGAATAAATTTTTTATGCAGTGAGTTCATTTCCTCATTCCCAAACCCATTCCAGTTTCTAAGGGCCTTCTAATTTATAGGCTCTCAAAAATTTTTCTCTTCCAATTTAAATTTAAGTAATTAGCCTCTTCCTAATTTAGAACCTTAATTTGAAAACACATGTGTTTGATTTGGCATTAGGCTGGGTATCTTACTAAATGAGATCATGTAGCTCTGGCTTTAGATGATTGGAGAAGTAGTCACTGGGCAGCATCTTTGTAGCTTTGAGGAAACAGAAAATACTTTTCTACTAGGCTTACAGTTCTCCTTGACATTTGTTTTAACTATAGTTAGATACTGGCTGTACTAATTCCAGATTAAATAACTGGACTCTAAACCTGTTTCTGTTCAGATTAAGGAGTTTATTTATATGTTTGGGAATACGGAGGCACAACCTGTTAACAGCTCTAAATTTGGTTAATTAAGCTGTGTATGGACAAATTTACTAGGGGGAACTGTTCCCTAAAAGTTCCAGTTGACATATCTGAAGGTAGTCTGGCTATTTCTTCCCAGTTTCTCTCATTTCTTGCCAAAAATAATAAGCATTTTCTTGCAAAGCATTGATTTAACATTAGAAGTGTTCTTTTCAATCATAGTAGGCTGTCATGAATCTCAGTAAATAAACATGGAGATTTAGCTATTTAGATGCCTGGAGAAGAAGTTAGACCCTACACAGATAATTCCTTCAGACAGTATTTCAGACCTTTTCAAAGTAGGTGAATGTCAGTAATAAAGAGACATTTATTGTAATGGAAATTATGGATGCTTGGGTCTACATTTTCATTTACTACTAACAGTCTAGAGAAGCATGTTTGTTGTTTTTTTTTTAGTTCTTTTATTGGTATATTTTAGGTATACAATTCGTTTACATTTATCATTGGGTGTTTGTACCTGTACATGATATATCTTGGTTCTTATTTTTTTCCCCATTACCTGTGCGCCCTTCACCCCCTCTGCCCTTCCCTATTTACATAGATTTCATTTCCATTTTTTTTTCTTTTCTCATAGTTTTTCCTTTCCCTCTTTTCCTTTCCCCTTCCCCTCCCTTCACTCCTTCGTCTTTAGACCTTTTTTCCTATTTCAAATTATCAATTATTCATTTTAATCATTTTAACCCTTGTTTACACTATCAGTTTCTCTATTCGGTATTTACACATGTGTGTCCTATTTATTTCACTTAAGACGATGGCCTCGATATGCATAAATGACTCTAGTTTCTCATTCTTTATGGCTGAGTAGTACTCCATTTTATAAAAAAAAACCATCTTCTTTATCCAGTTTCCAGTTGATGGACACTTGGGCTGTTTCCAAGCTTTAGCTATTACAAACTGTGCCGCTATGAACATGGGTGCACATATATCACTGTGGTATGATTCTTTTAATTCTTTTGGGAAGATACCCAGCAGGGGAATAGCTGGGTCAAATGGGACCTCTAGTCCTAGTTCTTTGAGGTATCTCCACACTGACTTCCACAGTGGTTGCACCAGTCTGCACTCCCACCAACAATGGAGAAAGGTTCCTTTCTCTCCACACCCCCTCCAGCATTTGTTATTTGCTGATTTCTTGATAGCAGCCATTCTTTCTGGGGTGAGGTGGAATCTCAGCATTGTTTTCATCTGCATCTCTCGAATGGCCAGTGATGTTGAACATTTTTTCATATCTTTATTTGCTATTTCTACTTCTTCTATCTTTAATCCACTTCGATCTTAGTTTAGTGCGTGGTGATATTTATTCTCACAGGGTTTTTAGGAGCCTAAAGCCATGTTTTTTGTAGTGTGATCCACATGGAGAACAGTATGTATTAGCTATTGTTATTCTTGTAATATATTGAATGCCTGACAGTTGTTTCCTTGATTTATTCATTTCTCTTCTGTTTTATCTTTGTCCTGTTTGCATTATGTGTAATCTTGTAAGCCATATAAAACAAAAAGTATTTTTTATTTTAGTTGAAATGTGATTTTTTTTTGAGTCAAGGTCTTGCTATGTAGTTCAAGCTGGCTTGGAACTCACTCTGTACCCAGGCTGGCCTTGAACTCACAGAGATCCTCCTGCCTTATCCTCCCCAGGGCTGGGACTATAGGCATGTGCCACCACACCTGACTCATTGAAATGCAAATCTTAAGTGTGACAGTTGCTGTTTTCCTGCTTCTATGGCTGTGTCATAAATAACCCCAAAATTTAGTCACATAAAACAGCCAGATATGCTCACAGACTTACAGGTCAGGAATTTGGACAGAGCAGAGCAAGGATGGCCTCTCTTTGTTCCACTTGTCTGAGGCTGGAAAACTTAAGAGCAGAAGCTCAAATCACCAGAAGTCTCATCCATTCATATGTCTCACAGTTGTGCTGGTTGTTGGTCTCAGTTCATGTCTACACAGGTCTCTCCCTGTGAGCTCTCCTAATGGACTAGTTTGGGCTTCCTTAAGTGGAGTGTCTGGGTTCCCCAGAGCAAGCATTTCACACACACAAAAAGTCTCAATCAGAAGCTCTATCTTTTCTCTACAATACAGCTTGGACTTTCAGAACATCATTTCTATCTTGCTTTATTGGTCAGACCAATTATGAATCTGCCTAAATTTAAGCGAAAAAAATAGAGTCCACTTTTTGATGGGTATGGCGAAGTTCTGGAAGAGTAAGAAAGGCCAGAAATATGGCTGAACCCACTCTTAAAAATACAGTTGACCATAATTATATAACTTTATTTTACATTCACTTATGTAGCATTTAATCTATATGCTGGGCACTAATTTTAAGTACTTTACAAAAATTAATTCATTTAATCTATAAATGCCCTATTTTATAGATGAGGACATTGATTCAGAATATCAAATTAACCGGAATACAACTTCTCTAACCTCAATGAATATCAAAGAATTTACTGTGGTTTAAAAAATCTTGTATAATATTTATTTAAACATTTATAAATATTTCAAAACTAGAGGTATAGCTCAGTGATACAGCACCTTAGTATGCAGAAGGCCCTGGGTTTGATCCCTAGCAATTCCCCCAAAATAAAAATAATGCAAATACATTTTTATATTTCTTTTATTGATCACATTGAGATGGATTTAAAAGAGACACAGTTTTGATTAGGTGATTTCTTCTTAATGTAATGCTTAGTGTAATGGTTGGGACTCCAAGATTTCATCTTTATTATAGTACTTTTAGGGCTGAGATATACTTTATAAATTCCTTCATAAATAAAATAATATTTTATTCGATAATAATCTTGAACTGACTAAACCCCCCCCCCCCCGCCTCTTTCTCTCTCTGAGACATTGTCTTGCTATGTACTCCAGGTTGGCCTTGAACTAGCTATGTAGTCCGGGTTGATTTCAAACTTATTATCCTCTTGCCTCAGCCTGTCTTGGAAATTATCATTTTCTATCTTCTTAAGTCTGAGTCTGGGTCCTACATGTCCTAATTCTGGGTCCTACAAGTCCCATTCTGTATAATGTATGCATTGTTAAAATTTTATTTGACCACTTATAAAGTATCCTAGTTTGTGAGGAAACTTGGACCTTTTCAAATTATCTTCAAATATAAGCAGATAATCTAATTTCACACATTTCTGAAAAATAGCTTTAACTGTATTCCATTTCTTTTTTAGTCAATAACTGGTTAACTTTAGTAGACAATTTAGACGAGATAAGCTTGTGTCTTTTTTTTTTTTCTTTTTGCCCTAAAGATTAAGATGTGATGAAACAAATCACCTGCAGCACACCTTGTAGAATGAAAATGCTTTTCTGGTGACTTTTTAAAGGTACTAATTTAAATGTCAAAGTAAGTTCTATTAAGGCTTTACCTTTATCCCAGAGCTGTAATATCTCTTACCACTTTATTTACTTGCTGTGGACAGGTTTCAACAAGGACTTGGCTTTTAAAGTAATTCTCTATATTTTATGAGGGGTGGGCAAAATGCTTCAATTTCCCATGCATTCCATGATCTCTCACATTCATTGATCCCTCTTTCTTAGGAACCTCTAGCACTTATTCTTTTTTGTTTCTGTAATGTTATTAATCCTTGGAATTAATCCAGCTTTTTGTTTATCTGGATTGTCTCTCTGAGAAACTGTAAACTGAGTCAGAGATGGTGTGTACCATGAGATATGATGAGTAGGGGACTTTGGAATAATAAATAAACATGGGTTCAAAGTTTGATTTATCCATTTATCTGCTGTGAGATCCTAGGTAATTATTTGGGCCTCACACCCATCTCTGAAATGAATATAATAATCCCTAGCTTGTGGAGTTGAAGTGAAGCATAGAGATAAGAAATATGGTGTCCCTGGTTATAGGAAGCATTCAATAAATAGTTATTAGGCATTCAGTAATAATTGAGTGAATGACTGCTTCAGGGAAATTTTGGTTTCTTGAAACATTAAACACATACAAAAGTTCCTGAATTCTGATCAAAACCATTAAGATAAATTGACTTCCAGATTGTAAAAGAGTCTTGCAAGGGCACTGAGAAGGAAGGGATAAAGAGATGGGAGCAAAACCTACAGCATACTGCTTTAGTAGAGAAAAGAGTTTTAGAATATTGGAATGGTTGCCAACAGCAGATTCTATAGAGAATTCACATAGGAAGAAGGTTCGTAATTGATTTTCTTTGGATTTGGTCATCTTTATTATTTACCAATTTCTACTAGTATTATTTTTATGATCACTGTTGGCCAAGATATAGAAATATAAATGAGACATTCTGGGAAAGAAAATTATTTAGAAGGTAGCTGTATCAGTTAAGATTAGGATAAGTGCATATAATAACAAAATAGACAGCTATAGTACTGCTTCCTTGGTTTTACCATGTTGCTTCATGGTCCAAGATGGCTGCATCAGTATTACTGCTAGCACAGCCAGCAGAAGAGAAGGGCAAGACTGTGCTCCTTCCCTTTAAGGACACTTCTGTGAAATTACACATGGTATTTCCTTTTTGGCTAAAATGTAGTCATGTGGACATAACTAATTGCAGAATGAGGACCAGGAAATACTGTCTCTGAGTGTTCCTCTTACTACAAAGAAGGGGAAAGGAGGCAATGAGAGACAATAGTTATTATATTACAGTCATCATTTTTATTTTTTAAGTGTAGCAATATTTATTAGGTGATTGATATTTGGGGTCAGTTTTTTTTTCATTTTAAAAATAAATGGAAAATCTGAGTAGCTTGAGATCACTTGTGGAATATATTTTAGTTACCAGTCCAAATCTAAATAAGGTGGTGAGCATGACCCCTAATCCTGTTTTTCTTTTATATTGTTGAAACTGTTGAGTGTCTTTTTAAAAATCATTTAAAGGCCAGGGATTTAGCTCAGTGGTGCCGCCGCCTGCCTTGCAAGTGCAAGATCCCAAGTTCAATCCCCAGTACCAAAAAAAAAAATGCAAACCAAAAAATCATTTAAAGTTTAAAAATACACTAAAAGTGTACTTTCTTTTAGAATATAAATCACGAAATATAGAGGACTAAAACGTAGAGAAGATAAACTATCTAAATTGAATTGTCCTCCATTGACATTTTTGGTATACACCTGACTTGTTCAGAACTTTTCTGTTAATATTTTAAAATTCATGTGTGTAATTGATACAGTGATGATTAAAAAGTTCTGATGGTGGCTAGTGGTGATTGTTGCACAACACTGAATGTTATTCAATGCCACTGAACTGTACACTTGAAAATGTTTAAAATGATAAATTTTAGGTATATTTTACTACTACAAAGACAAAAAATTGACTGCAAAAATGAAGTCATACCTGCTCAACAGTGAAAAGATAACACTTTTACATGTATGTTTACAGCATGATTTTTGTGGCCAAATATTTGCTTTGTCATTTGCATACACCACTTTTTATTGAAGGGAATGTTGAAGAAAATAAAAAGGAACATTAGCCCTTTACTTTTAAGTAGATTCACAGAGATCTTGATGATGCATGAGAGGACCTGGGGAAATAACCAGACAGTGGAAACTGAAACCCTCCTGGGTCATTAAACCATGTGTACTTGTTCAAATAACTCTCTAAATTAACTGCTTTGCTGTTCTCATGTCAATATGGCAGCTTTGCTTTATTCTTTCTCTCCACTTAAAAAAAATTATCTAGAGGATTGTTTATTTCAGACTAGTGAGTCCCTTGGATTTCTTCCCAAATAAGTTAATGTCATATTAGAGGAACGAGGCAAAAGAGAAACATAAATGGGGAATATCATCCCCTGAGAAATGGTTCCTTTACACAAGGATCAGATGCCAATGGCAAGTGTGTCTAAAAGTTTGGCCTTGGTCAGCATCTCTCAGGAAGGTTTATTTACTGACTTAGGCCTGGCTGTTCCCTGAGGTGCTGTTTTCCTTACAGCACTGTGAAAGAGTACGTATCATTTTCCCACATCTTCACTGTCACAGGCTCTTTGTACTCTCAAGTCTTCCCTGCCTTTTTCGAAACCCTCATTTTTTCACCTGATGTAAAAATGCTCTGCTTCTTGAGGATGCTTTTGTAACCCAGCTAAACTAAGTTATTTCTTGTTTCTGTGATCATTGACAATTGCTCCCCCAATTCCCCTCTATTCTCATCTCGTATTTGTTACCTCTATTTTTTCAATTCTTCTTCTAGTACCCCTGTTTCTTTGCTTTATTTTAAAACCAATTTTCCATATCTTTTTCTTCCATGCCATTTTTCTACCCACTGTCACCTCTCTTCTAAAATTCAGATGTTTCCTTCTCTGGCCATAACCTCCTTATCTTTCCAGTTTATACATTAATTCTTTAATGTTAATGGGACTTGCAATTTCTAAAGGACTAGAGTGAGGCAGATTAATGCCATTATGACTACATGGGCATCCACCTATCTAGTCTCTCAGCATTACCCAGCAATAGTTTTATGCCCAGTGTAACGCTATCCTTCATTCTCCATAATGACATGGTTACATAGGCTTTTTCCAGTCTCAGCTTGTATCTACATCTCACACAAATCTTTCCCAGAGCACCTCTTGTAAAATAGTCACCCTAGGGCTGGGGATTTAGTTCAGTGGCACCGTGCCTGCCTCACAAGATCCTGAGTTCGATCCCCAGTACCAAACAACAACAACAACAACAACAACAACAACAACAACAACAACAGTCTCCCTAAGCACTCTCAATCCCATTCCCTTATTATAGTACGACAGTTATCTTGTTTACTTTTTCTTTTTGTTTCTCTACCAAAAAGATCATGGGAAAGAAAACACTTTTTTTAAAATTGCTCTTATCCAGTCCCTAGAATAGTGTCCAACACATAGTAGGCACTCAAGAAATATTTGTTCAATGAATGACAGTATCACTTATCTTCCACTTTTCTTAAACATCCTACATATCAGTTCTGTCTTGATACTTTGCAAATGATTACTTCCACGTCAGTGGAGAAAATAGAAATCCTCAGGTTGAAAACTTCTTCATCTGCAACTGCAGACTTGCTTATATGGAATTTTTCTTCCATGCTTTCTGTTTAGAAAGAAAAGATTTTCCTTCTTTTCTTATAGCTTCCCATCTTCTTCCACCTTAGAGGGATCTTGATTTTCTTTAATCCTCTATCCCTTCTAAATCCGGTGTGTAGCCTAGTGATTATAAGCATTGCCTTTTCAGTCAGACACTTAGATTCAAATTTGAAGTCTGCTACTATGAAATTTTAGGTATATTATTTCACAGCCTTAGTTTCCTCATGTGTTAGTTGAAGAGAATCAGACAGGTCATAGGAATGTTGTGAAGATTTAAAAAGGTAGTATGTTTAAAGTGTTGAACACTGTGGCTGGTACATACTAAGCACTCAAAAGAAAGTCCTTGTATTCTGAATACCTCCCTTTCTACTGGCTTCTAAACCTATTAAGAGTCTGTCATCTTAAAATATTTGTTTAACTAAATACATATTTAGCAGACAAATTCTATCTCCACCATTACAGCTATTCTTCACTCCTACTTATTTTGGAGCCCACTTCAGTCTGGCTTCTCAGGCATTCCAAATTTTATTCCTAATCTCATTACTTTCCCACTCTCCTCCAAGGCTTGCTTTGCCTCCAGTGATTTTATCTCAGTGGTTTAAGTCAGAAATCTGGGAGATACTCTTGTCTCCTTCTTTTGATTTCCCTAAATTCCAGCATCAAGCATAGTTCTGATTATTCTGTCTTCAAGTAGTTTCTAAAATTTCCTATATCTCTTTGTCTTTGGATGTCACCATTCCAGTCTAAAGTGTTATTATCTCTCATAGGACTATGGCAATATCCTTCTAGCAGTCATTGCTTTACCACATTGTTCCATATTTCACACTATAATCTTCTAAAAAGTATAATATTGATGATATTTTTTCCCTTTCTAAACATTCCTGTGACTTCCTACTGCCATTAGGGCAGAGTACTTTGATCAGGCCCTATTTACAGTGGACCTTCGAGTTATGACCATCCTCACATACAAACAACTTGGGTTATGACTGGAATTTTAGTTTTAACTAATGGCCAAAGTCTTGAGTTAGGATCTGAACGCTGGCCATTTGTGCAGTTGTAAAGAAAGACTTATGATGCCAGAAAAGCATATGTAAGCATACATAAGAGTCAGTCTGAGTCCAGATGTGCATGTTTGTAGATGTGATTTTGGTCAGTGCTTTATATAATAATTACAATTACTGCTATCAAAATGACCCAAAAAAAGCTACAAAAGAAGCTAAGGAAGGAAGGGAAAGTAAAGAAAACAATCACAATCAAAAAGAAGAAAGAAATTGTGGAGAAATATGAGAGTGGCGTTCATGTGACTGATCTTGCTACCATGTACAGCATGTCAAAATCCACCATCTCAACAATCTTACAGAGAAAAGATTTGTATAAGGAAGCTAGTGTTGCTAAAGGTACTCAAATTAGTAAGTCATGATCAACAGTGTTATATAAGGTAGAAAGGCTGTTATTAGTGTGGATAAACAAAAGGCAGATGGCAGATTATAGCCTATTTTCATCTATAATTTGTGAAAAAGGTAGGGCTATAAATGCAGATCTCATAAAGGAAAATCCATTGACAAATGATAATGGTGAAACATTTTATGCCAGTAAGGGGTGATTTCACAATTTTAAAGTGAGGACTGGGGTTCATAGTGTAACTAGGCACATGAGGAGGCAGCCAGTGCTGAGAAAAGGGCTGCTGAAAATTACATACACAACTTTGAAATGATGACACAGAGAAATGGCTTTTACTCTCATCAAGTTTTCAACTCTGATAAAACTGGCCTTTCCTGGAAGAAAATGTCCAGGAGAATATACATTACCCAGGAAGAGAAGAAAATGTCAGGCTACAAGCCTATGAAGGATAGGCTAACCTTATTGCTATGTGCCATTGTGAGTGGTGACTTCAGTATAAAGCTTCTCTTGGTTTATCACTCTGAGACCCCTAGAGTATTCAGAAAACATAAAGTCATGAAGAATAGGGGTAATGTAGAGATCTAAAACAAAAGCCTGGGTAACAAGAGTACTTTTTCTTGAGTGGATCAGGGGGGCTTTCTATACTACTGTTAAGAAATATCTAGAGGACAAAGGTTTACCACTTAAGGCTCTCCTCATCATGGACAATGCTCCTGCTCACCCACAAGATTTGGAAAAATTGGCTAAAGAATCCCCATGTCTCTCAGTCAAGTTCCTCCCATCTAATACAACTCCTCTGCTGCTGCCAATTAACCAGCAGGTTATAGCTAACTAAGAAACTATACACCAAGGAACTGTTCCTGAAGTGCTTCCAGGTTATCTCAGATACAGATTTAACCCTTAAAGAGTTCTGGAAGAAACATTACAATATCCTTTCTTATGTGGGGTTGAGAAATCCTGGACCAGTGTCTCTCTAAGGACACTGAGATCTGCCTGGGAGAAAATGTGGCCTAAAATTATATAGGTGAGAGACTTTGAAGGGTGTGTAGAGGACCCTGAAACCTCACCTGAACCTGTGGTTGATGACATTGTCATTATAGCAGAGTCCATAGGCTTGCAGGTAGACAGTGGTGATGTTGAGGAACTGGTGGAGGAACACTCAGAGGAATTGTCTACAGAGAAACTTCAGCAACTTCTGGCTGAGCAACAGAGAATGGTAGCTGAGGAGCTTTCTGAAGAGGAGAGGAAATATCAACAATCATGTAGCAAATTCTTCTTCTGAATTAAAGGAAATCCTGAAAAAATGGACAGAGCTACAAACATTTGTAGAGAAGACCCACCCAGACAGAGAAAAAGCCAATTGTTGCATTCACTTAATGACAGTATTATGTCATACTACAGAACAGTGTTAAAGAAAAGACAGAAACAGACAACCTTAGACCAGTTTTTAGTTCTGAAAAGGTTGAGACCTAATGAATCAGAAGCAGGTCCTAGTGGGCTAAGACTCTCTCAAGGAGAGAAAGGCCATAAGACAGTCAGATTCCTGATGTTCTTATGGAAATCTGAACAATAACTACCTTCCATTTTATCCTCCTTTCCTGCAAGCCAAAGATGCCAACTTGAATGGTGAGTACAGTATGAAATTGTTGTTTCTGGTAAACTGGGCACATTTAATAACTTTTTGGTGATTACACTAGGAAAATTATTGGTGTTTCTGGTAAGTTATGCACATTATACAACCCTTTTTTATTGTGAAAATATTAGTTAAGAGGTGCTTTAGGAGGTTTGGAATGCATTATGGATATTTCCATTATTTCTTATGAGAAAAATAAAACTAAACTAACTTTAGTTACAACCAGCCCTCACAAACGAATTGAGTTTGTAAGTCAAAGTTCCAGTGTATTTTTTAAGTTTATCTTACACCACTATACACTTGTCCATGCTGTCACACTGTTGAATTCAATTTTTTTTCATTTCATTTAACCTCTTCTTGCCTATAAGCTCTTTCACATACGGTTCTTCTGCCATGTTCATCTATCTTTTCTAATTCCTACTTAGCCCCTAGTTTCAACCTAAACTTTACTTCCTGAAGTGACACCTTCCCTGTGTTCCTGCATTCTGTTCCACATTATCCTATTATCATAGCATTTGTTACACTTTATAGTTCTTTGTCTTCTTCCAAGATCCTTAAGGGCAGAAGATAGGTCCTTTTTGTCAACATTCTCTATATCCTCTAGCACAGTACTTGGCTTACAGTAGACACTCAGTTAAATTTTATTAAATGTTGATGAATAATTTGGTCAGGAGAAAAACCAGTCTCTAATAACAAATATACGTTAAGGTTTAGAGCTACAGATGGTATTCCTGTGTTTAGCCTGCAATATTTCTTTAAACATAAGAAAGTATAAAAAGTAATAATGCTACTTTTCAGCACATCCTCTTATTTTTCTACCCACACACATTCCCCTATTTTTAAATCTTTTAATGCTTGTTTTTATTTTTTACATCCCCCAATTTGGATGCTTTTGAGTGTAAAATACCACTTGACATCACCATTGCTGCTAACATTCATTCAGTCTCCCAGCTATATTTGGATGAAATTTACATGGGTAATTTTGTAAAGTTTTTCAATCAGGAATTTAATTTAAATCATGAAATCTTCAATTCAGTGCATCCTAAAAGCCAATGAAACCCTCTGAACTTTCTGGTTCTCCAACAAGCCAAATAGTAAGCACTAGGAGGCTAGAGGGGTGAGGCTTTCACTGTTTTGGCCACTTCGCAGTCCCCCAAAAGGCTTCTTTGTACCTGGGGTCTGTTCCGGGGGAACTGTTGGTGGATTAAGGATCCTTCCCTCCCCAGTCACCACTGAACTGAAGTAGCTTCTTGGGCCAACTCATTCCTGTCAAGGAAAAAAAAAATGAATGCTCTGGGAAGGCCTTGGTGAATATGCAGTAGTCCTCTCTTATCTATGATTTTGCCCTCTATGGTTTGAGTTACCCCTAGTCATTTGCCATCTGAAAATATTAAATGGGAAATTCCAGAAATAAATAGTTCATAGGATTTAAACAATATTTATTATAGTGTATTATTATAACCATTCAATTTTTTATTAGTTATTGTTGTTAATCTCCTACTGTGCATAATTTATAAGTTAAACTTTACCATAGGTATGTATTGGGAAAAAATAGTATATATAGGGTTCAGTGCAATCCTTGGTTACAGGTACCTGAGGAATGTCTTGGAACATATCTCCTGTGGATAAAGGGGGTGTGTGTGTGTTTCGACCTGCCAGCTAAGAAGCAGTTTCTTCAAATTTATTCATGAAAGATTCATTGTGGAAGTAGTTGATACTGATCATATTTGATTATGTTGTTCCTAAGAAAGAACTCTTTATTTTTTTAAATCTGAGATAAAAAGAATCACTATATATTAGTTTTCCATGCCTTTTTCACATGACTACTGACTAGTTCCATTTTTGAATGGGATGTGAAAATAAGAAAATTTATCTTAACCTATTGTTGAGTGTTAATATGAAAGGAAAGGCTTTCCTCATTATTAGGTTATAACTTTAACACTCCAGAGAGTGATTCGAGCGGCTGTTTATAATCCTGCCTCTGTTGGGAAAATGTATCCACAATTTGATAGGAACATCAATAAGACCAATTTCTCCACCTTACCACTTCCTTTAAATCCATCCTCTACATGTTGCTGGATTATCATATGGTATTTTAATAAGTATCTGCCATTTAAAATGTTGTGTCTTGAACTTCTAGGGAAAATAAGAACTAAACTGTTGCCATCATTATGCCTTCATAGTTAAAAAACCCAAATTACATTGTGAGGGCCATTAGAGAGAAGATTCAACTGAAAAAATACTGTGTACCAGTCCTTAATAACTTAAAAGCAAATACTGGCATCTATCCAGAAACTAAGTTTCAATTAACTACAGTTGTTTCATCTTACAAAATCATTTTCCCACCAAGAAATCTTGGCAATCATTTTCATGATTTCTCATGAAAGAGGCAGACGGGACTATAAAAAGGCTGAAAACTGATTTTTTAATACTAACTTCATAACTAACTTTTCTTTTTTTAAATATCAGGAGCTAGATCTAGAAATTAGTCACCCTGATTTTTCCTCTGGCTTTTCTAGTCGTAAGTCTAGTTAGTCTAGTTGTCTCTTACCTGTTCAGAAGTTATAATTTATAGTGATGGTGTAAGTGGGTGTTATAGAAGAAGAAACTAGATGGCATTTTTACAGGCTTGGTTTCAAAGACCATGTCTATCAAGGAAATAAATAAAAAGTGTTAACAGGCATTTTCCTGGGATCAGTTTATCTGTGCCTTGTATTCTGTCTTCACCACCACTAGTCTCTCAGGAATCTCTGAAACCTCTCCTGCCTATGTCAGAATGTATTCACCCAACAAGAGATCAAAGCTTTTATGCTTGTTATTTATTGTAGCCTCACAGTATTCTAGGGAGCTACACAGAGGTTATGTGGCCCCTTCTTTATTTTTAAAGCCGAGTACAGAGTGGATAAATCTCTTCACTCAGGTTATAAAATGAGGCAGTGGTGGAGGCAGAAATAGATTCCTTATTCAGAAAAATCTCATGCTGGCCCTTACGTTTTTTAAAATACAGTAGACTGTTTTGCCTTTTTGTAAACAGGCCTTTGACATTTAGGATGTGTGGAAAGAATGCGCTCTCGTCAGAATTTTGCTGCTAGACTAATGACTAGAGAAATGAAGAAAACAGAACACTCAAGCCACATTTCGGCCTCTGCATTTAGTACATGTGTGCTGTGGATACAGAGTGCTTTTATATTGCAGGAATTTCTTTTCTGTCTTTATGTTAGAATTTTCTTCAAGGTACCACTGATACTGAGAATTTGGGGAAAGTTATTTTTTCATTCAACCTTTATGTGTGAAAACTAGACTTTTGAAATAATGTATAGTCTCAAACTAGACCACACTAAAAGAGCAAACTACAAAATTTTAAATTTATGCAAGATGATTTTACAAAAATGGATTAAATTAAAAAATTTACAGTCTGTTGCTACAATTTTTAAAAAAGACTAACTTGTTTGAGTCATAATAAATATTTCATTAAAATAATCTATATTTGAATATCACTCAACAGTTATTTTCTGGCTTTAGTTGTTCTATAATTTTTTTATTATCCGTAATGCTTTACAGTATTTGAAATTTTAAACACAAGATAAGAATTGGGTTTTTTTTCTCCTTCATTTTCTTTTTTTTTTTTCTCCTTCATTTTCTTAAGGGCTACTTCTCAAATTAACCCAAATCCCTAAACCTGCTATAATTCAAAAGGAACAACAGAATTTATCACATACATTCTTTTTATAAAGCCCAGGTTAGCACCATGGTCCTGTTGATGTCTTAAACATTGCAATTTTTGTAAAAACTTCCATGTGCCTTCAGCATCTCCAATTTGTGAACAAATCTCACTATATATATATATCCCTGTTGTATTTTTCTACATGTTTGTTTTGCATTGTAATAGCACTGGATAGTTGTAAATTTTTTCCATATGCTCCATCTTGTAGAGATAAACAGTGTGTATGCTGTACACTTTCCACAGCTTTGATGACTTACTTTTGAAGTAAACAGTTTCATAGGATTTTACAGTAGGTTTTGGAAAGTCATGACATAGGCATATTCTCCATGAAAGAGAAGGTAGTTGACTTTTCTTCCTTTTAATATAAACCAGCTAATTGAGCTTTTCCCAGGAACTAGGAACAATTAAACTGATTTTTGCTTTTTGAAGAAAAGTATTACAGATTTGTGCCTGAAAGTGCTTAAAAGTACTAGTTAACATCATAAATGACCATTTCATGGAATATAACTTTTCTAATTCTATGAGTAGTTTACTTGAATGATTAGTGAAACAGCTTTGTATTTGCTTGTAATTTCCTCTTTTATCTTTTGCAAATTAAAAATTTGGCATAGGCATATAATGAAATCTAAAACACATAGCTTTTTTTTGTTTATTTATTTTTTGAGAAAGGATGTCACTATATATTTCAGGCTGTCCTTGAACTCATGGAGATCCCTCCTGCCTAAGCCTCCCAAGTGCTAGGATTACAGGTGTACACCACTGCGCCACCTAGCAATTGGTTTTCTTACAGAAAGAATCTTTATAATTTGTTTTATAAGTAGCCATTTCTTTTATTTTTGGTTTCTGTAGGAAATCAGGTTTTTCTGATAAATTTTATTGTAAAAATCAGAGTAAATGTCTTTATTCTTAGGTTCATGTTTTTTTTCCCCTCAAAATATGTATGTTGCTTACATTTCTTACAGGCTTATGGATGATGTGTTTCAGAAGTTTTCTATTGTTAACTATGAACTTAGCTATATAAAAATGCAAGTTGTAATACCTACAGGTTTATTTTTGTTACTATCATCATCTCATTAATACACAAAATTTACTACATTTATCTAAGAGACTTTTTAATTTAGAAGACTCGGAATTGGTATGTAAATCTGGTGTTAATAGCAACAATGTGTGGGATGTTGTTCATGGCCAGTGGTATGCTGGAATCAGCTTCTTCAAGTCCTCATAAATTTTCAGAAATTTTATGAGCTGATTATCATTAAATATTCAAGCATAAACTTACAATTAAATGGATTATTTTTAAAACAAAGGTAAGTACTCAAAACTCAATATTTTATAATTTTGTACAAATTTTATTTTAATATTCTTGATATTGTGTTGTTTGTAAACTTATATCATGTTAGTAGTTTCAAATCAGCCATAGCAGGAGTAGTAACACCATTTAAACTGGGAAACACAACAAATAGGATTTGACTTTTTTATTGTCTGGACTTTTATGGAGAAAAATATTAACAGTGCACATTTAACTTAAAACTGTGTCATGTCTATATAGGCATTATATTATGAATATCACAAAAACTGAGAAAATATTCTTTCAGTACTTGAAAATTATTATCCAATCATGAAACAAAGGGTTTACCTGTTGGATAAGTAAATGAGTGAGGTTCTGGCATAAGACTGTGTTTATTTTTACTTATTAAATTAGAATGAAACTATTATCCATACACAGCAGAATTATAAGAATGACATCTTGCTCCAAGTATATGGGATGCTAAAAACATCAGGAAGCCTTTTATAGTTTTCTTTTGAAAAACAGGCTACTTATAGCATGCTGCTTCCTTTGTGAATCATATATATGACACCAGATTTCCTTTTTGCTCTAAAAGGGAAAACAAATTCATTTTAAAGTGTACAGTTATTCACATCCATCCCTTTGACTGCAAATTATCTTAGAATGATGTTATGAAACTTGTGGGAAAAGAGAAACATCATAATACTGGATATATGAAATCATTCCTTTCCTTGGAGGGATAATTTTATTGTTTTGTGCACTGATAATTACATTGATAGTTAAGGAAGGGAGAAAGGACTAACAGAATTTGTTTTCCTTAATCATATGGATCCCTTGATGATCCATGGTTAGCATAGCTGTGCAACGAGTAAGTACAGGTAAGAATAACATTTGGTTAAAATATGGTTTCTAAGCTTGAATGTTCAGAAGGTATTGAAATACATTTAGAACTCTGGCACATACCTGTTCCTTATAATAGAATAATTTGACCAAGCCCCTGCCTTGAAGGAACTTGGTAACCCTTTTTCCAGGGTTAATGTTTCACAAAGTTTGGTCTGCTGATAATCACCCTTATCATTTTTGTCATATCTATCTACCTCTTTTACTTTATTTACTTAGTAATTTTTAAAACTAACTTTTTAGAACTTAGCTTTATCCTAAGTGATAGTACCCATGAACACTTGGTGATTTTAGGTTTTAAGGTGATATTAAGTTTTTATGTCATATCTATTAAAACATTGCCTAATCACCGATACTGTCTATACTACACTTTGGGAAATGATGTGCTGCTTATGGTAGTAACTGGGTATTGGGCTAAATAGTTTTATTTATTCTTCACATCAAAGTTAGGAGTTAAGCATTGTTATCTTCATTTAATAAATCAAAACCCTGAGACATCAGAGAAGTTGAGCACCAAGTAGACCCATGGCATTCTGTCACTCTAGGAGAAGATAGATCACTTGGTCATTGATTGTCTGGTCTTCTTTTCTCTAAAGCAGTGTTTTTTTTGTGCTGTACTGTTCTGAGTTACAACTATTCTTAAGATTAATTTTTCCCCTGAAGTTATCTTTTATCCACTTTTCTTAATTGGGTTACCAACACTAGGCTGAAAGTCCAAAGTTTGCACCCCTTTCTCCTTGTTTCCTTCTTTCCTTCCTTCCCCAGCAGCCACAGATCAAGTTCATGCTCTTTGAAATGGCCTGGTCATTCTTTTCCTGTACCCCTAACCTAGGCCCCGAGAACTGTCTGCAGGCTTCAAGCTAATTCTCAATTATCCCTGGAAGGTTTTAACATTATGTATGCTATTCTGACTCTTGATCGCTTTCCATTTCCCTTCAGCTGTCTGGCAGTCAGCCTTGTACTGCTTACTTTTCTTTTTACTGAGATGTGCCTACCTTTGCATTCATGAGGCCTGTTTTCTTTCTACCATGCATTTATGTGGTTCTTTCTTTTTTTAAAATAAATTTTATTTTATTTTATCCCATTCTCACCCTCGAGTCCCCTCCCCTCCCTATGTACAAAAGCTGTTTTCATTTTTTCCTTCTATTTTCACTTTTTTTCTTGTCTCTTCGTTCCTTTTTCTCTCTCTTCTCCCTTGTTCTCCTTCCCATTTGAACACTTTCTTCCCACTTCCCAACATCCATTATACATCTCAGTGCTTATTTCCACATTCAGTTTCTCACTCCAGAGAAACAGTACAGTATTTAAACAGGTGTGTCTGATTTATTTCACTTAAGAGTATGGTCTTAAGGTTCATCCATTTAGCTCTAAATGTCTGAAACACATCCTCCTTTATGGCAGAGTAGTACTCCACTGTATAAAAAATCATATGTGGTTCTTTCTTTTACTGTTGCTGTCGTAATTATAAATTAATATAATCAACAACCTCAGGAGACCCCATAAAGGAAATGGTCAGTGTTGGGAATTTGATGTTTGTATCTGGAAATAATCAGTACTGTCTATAAGGAATGTATCTAGCTAGAGATACTAGAGTTTTCCAGTGCATCATCAGAATTTCATCAGTGTTATTATCATTGTAGTTTTTTTCTGCAGAATTTTTCTCTGAATCTTATATCTGCAAGATTTCTAACTCTGTACCTGGTTTGTCAGTTACAGGCCCACTTTCTTGATATTTATATAGTTGCTCAATCTCAAAGATGGTTAGTTGTTTGAGATGAGTAGAAATTGGACCTATCCATGTGACCAGAGCTTGCTTGCTTGCTCACTGGTGGCCAGATGTAGGTTATAGTACTATTTCATTTTCTTAAGTTTAAGTAATGTTGAAGGAGAATTGACTTATTTGAATTAAAGGAAGTATCAAAAGAAAACTGCACTATTTATCCTCATTAGTATAGTGGGAGGAAAAAACCCTTATATTGTTCATTATATTTTGAAAAGCAAGAAACAAGTTTTTTCTTACCATAATAATTTCAGACTCTGAAAGATTTGTTTATTAGCCAACTGTAGGCACACCTTTCCCAAGCCCAGATTTTTTTTTTTTATGGTCTTCAGTTGTGCAATCATTTAGAAATGAGGGTATTTTTTTCTCCTTTCTACCACATTTTATGTACACACCCTTTCCCCTCCCCTTTGCCATACTTTTGTTTCCTTGAGAAAAGGAGAATCCCTCTTAGAATGTAGAATAAACATTTCTTTGTGAAGTGTGACTTATTTATGCTTCAGGGGTTGTCAGTGTATACACAATAGAGAAGGTGATGGAGGCTCCTAGGCGTGCCAAGTCAGCACTTTGTGCGTGTTGAGGCCAAAGAGCATGTTGAGCAGGATGAAAAAATTTTAACAAGTCAGAACATTTTACAATTTCCATATTTATCAAACATGTCAGGGGATGGGATCACAGAGCCTTCCAGAGATTAACTGCCTCCAGGACTTGAACTATTTTATTAAGATGGAGGAAGCCAAGTTCTCAGCACCCGGTGATTTGCCCTAATAACCACAAGAGTCAGAGTGTAGGTGATCCTTGCTGAATGAAAGCAAATCCTGAGGCTAAAATACTTTTAATTGGGGGGGGGGAGGGGTGAAAAAGGTAAAAAGATTCTTAACAGATGAACTATGTGTGAATCTTTCTGACAGAGTTAGGAGTCCTAAGTTTATTTATTTAGAGCTTCAGTTTTATTAATTCTTTGGTTGGTGGTTCTTGACCTCAAACACAGACCATGAAGTGGAAGGTGCTCAGAGACATGTGGACCTTCCCAAACAGAGGTGGCTATTGGCTTTTTGGGTCTTGGCAAAACATCCTAGAGTTTTTTGGGTTTTTTTTTCTTCAAACGTTTGGGGTTTGGCAGATCCTAAGATGCATTTTGCCAAGGACTTTCCTTTGGATTTTAGTATGGGAATATCTTGGGTGGAATTTAATTGGTGATTCATTTGCATTATACTGATTAGAATGGTATTTTGGAAAGGATATGTGATGACTGAGAAATATTAGAAGTGGTATAGTTTCTTGGTGCCAGCTTTTTCTTAGATGGGAAGAAAAATGGAATTCAAGTTTCAGATATTTTCAGTAAGATTTGGAACTTGAAATCTTTAACTGTGTATATTTTTCAAATTTTTCTGTATTGCACAGCAAACCAGACTATTTTTTTGGTTTGATCTGAAAATCTTTGGAAAAGGTGCAGTGCTGATCTGCAACCTTGAGCTAATATTTAGTTTGAAGATTAATGTTAAAAAAGTAAATAATATGAGGAGTTTTACTTCTGCAGAAATAAGTTGGAATTAAAAGGAAAAAAAACCCTGAAGAGATGAGGCATAGATCTTTGGTATGAATGTCAAATTGCCAGAGATTATGCAAACTCTGAGAAGACTAAAATTATATAAGGTGCCATGAGATAGCTTTTCCATTACAGTTTGTAGAAGTTGTTATAAAAGATGGAAGCATGTAGTGACTTTACGAATGGGGACTAAGCCATAAACTTTTCAAAAAACAAGGAAAGGACATGGCTAAATATGGTGCCCAGCTTCTTATTGCCCTTTACGTTGCCAGGAAGCATAATGATATAAACAGGTTTCTTGTCCACTATCAGCTTCCTATCTTTTGTAACTGGCCCAGAAAAAGCAGTTTCAGCAATGCAAAAGACTACTCACTATCTCCTTGAGAAAACCACAAGGCAAATAAACATCCAAGAGAAGAAAGCAGCATTTTGAACAAATTGACATGAACTATCTTTACATTCAAATTATTTCAAAACCGTCTATCTGATAGGAAGTGTTGGGAAATTCTAGTATGAATTCTACAAACTATTATAGAACTGTTTAAAATGGTGAGGTGCTGGAGGTTATAAGCATATGATTGGGCCCGTGTCCGTGCGTTTCTTTTCTCTTTTAACCTGTGTGCTCTTCAAACTGTTTAAAATGCCAAAACAGCAGATCTGTTTTCAGTACCTGATCTTACCCTGGTACTGACTTCTCTGGTCAGAGATATCAGTGTAAAGAGATCCCCACTGGTGTAGGTCTAAACACTTTATTTTGGTCAAATTTCCATGTATTTCTTTAAGTTACTCTAAGTGTTTATTTTAGTATAAGGAAGATTCATAATTTTCTTCTTAAACTTTGGAACTGGTTACTTTAAAATACCTGACTTAGTAAAGACATTTTTTTCCCTCTTCTTCTCTCTGAACCTCTTTTCTGGACCCTCCCTCCTTCCCTTACTGGTTATAATCCTAACTAGTGATGTTTATCAATCACTAGTGAGAACCTTGTCACATTTTACTTTTTATTCACTTGTAATCTTTTGCATCAGGTTGGATTTTTGTGAGGTGGAGAGGAAAGGGTGGGTTCCATGAGTCAATTTTTAGAAAACTGAAATGACTTATTACATTATTGAAAGCGTACCTTAGGTTTGAATAGTAGAGAATATAGGTGAACCTTTTTTTTTTTTTGGTACCAGGGCTCGAACTCGGGTCCTTGTGCTTGCGCAGCAGGCGTTGAAACAACTGAGCTAAATCCCCAGCCCTAGGTGAACCTTTTTAAGAGCAGCTCTTGTTTTATGCTTCTTATATCTCACAGTGCTGTCCATTTACACTACTAGTAGGGGCTGAATAAAATTGTTACTGATTTTAATTCAGTTGATTTTTGAGTAAGAGAAGATCATTTAGTTCTGTATCTTAATATATAACTCAGGAATGGTGAATGCTGTTTTCTGCCAAAAATCCATTAATCTTACAGGAAACAAAAACCAATGAGCATCATATGAATAAAAATAACTTTTTACAGGTTATTTTTTATAGAGGAGCATATATTCTGAACATCTGCATTTGAAATTAAATAAAGAAGCAAAGCATTCTCATGAGTAAGTAGTGAAACAGTAATTTGAAAATATCTTAGGTTTGTTTTTATTACTGATTCACAGTAGATAGTAGTGTCTTGGGGGCAGACCAGCGTATGATATGAGGTAGGAGAAGCGACAGCGAGATATGTAAACCCTCAGGGATGATGATTTAACTGCTTAATGGCACTTAAGAAAGAAGTCTTACAGATTTTTAAGGATTTTCAATGATTAGATTTTAAAAATATACATATTTTGATTCTTCAATTCTGGAAAGTAGAGGCTTTCCTCAGTCCTTCTCTTTTTAGATACAGCAGCAGCAGCACCAGCAGGATTCCTGGCCCTTCCTATGAAAATTGCAGAAGCCCCAACTCATTATGAAGAAGACAGTACTGTGGAAATGCTAGTTCATCTTTAGCTTTTTAGAACATTGCTCTAAAAATATTGAAAGCTATCTGCACATTTTGTGGTTTTCAGTATATATAGGATTCATTATTGACACTTCTCTATAAATAAGGGAAAATTATGTTGCAATTCAGTTTGCGCTCATTAGGTGTGCAGTCTTTTTTAGTACAGTGTCTACAGTAGGCATAGCTTTTTAAGGAAGTTTTTAAAAAAGGAATAATAGGATTCTGGGGGTTTTTGTTTTTTGGGGGGAGGGCTAAAAGGTTTAATATTTTCAGTGTTCCCACAATATTAAGATACCATTTTACATCATATACTCACAAGAGACTTTATTATAACATGTATCTACATAAGTAAAGTTTATTTATTTATATCTGTGTAAATAAGGTTTCTAATTAGAAGTAAGGCTAAAAATTTACTTTTGCTTATTTTTTGTACATTTTATATTTTTATTCTTTAAGATCAGAAGGAATAGCAAGTAGATGACTTTCAAAGAAGTAGAGGGAACAAATAGAAGGAAAATAGTGTTTATGAGAAGAGGTGTGGTCTTGTCATTGAAGGAGCCAAGGCATTAACCAGAGGGAGAAAAGAAAATTCTATCTGTCTCTACTTGCCAGGGGCAGTAAATCCCTCTACTGGCTCCTCTTCTGTGAAAAATCCTGTTAAAATTAGACATTTTCAAATTTTAATTATAAAACAAAGGTGTGCTTATTGTGGAAAATTTGAAAAAAATGAGGAAAATTAAAGAGCAACCACCTTTACCACAACCACCCTGAGATGACTCTTTTTAGTGTATTTCTAATATTTTCCCAGTGTAATTTGACATTGTTGAAAATATGCTAAATAAAACTTTTTGGCTTGCTATTGTTTTCCTCAATCATTATTTTATGCTTTTAGTTTGAATAATTACAATGCACTAGGCATTGTTTTTCACATTTTATTCACTGTAAGCTTGGGTTGTAAAATCTTGAACTTGTGTTTCAGGGAATATCTGTGAGTCTCTTCTTTAAGTGGGGTTCACTGTATAAAGAGAATGCAGACAACAGGAAAGAAAGCTAAACATTTTTTGTGGATGCTTCTGTTTTTAATTTTAAGGAGGGAAAGAAGCAGAGCCTGTCCTCTTTAAAGAATGAAATATTTTCAACTGAAACCTTATCTTCAGGGCTTAGTGTATCAACAGGTTCTAAATTGTGAAGTCTTATCAGAGTAAAGACTGCTTTGAAAATGATATGGAAATGTTTGTTTGGTGTTCACTCTGCCAACGCCTAAATGAAGCATACAAGGGAGTAACTGAATTTTACATTATTTAGATAGCTACAGTGAATAATCAAAACATTCTTTAGGTATTTAATAAGAATTTAAGATCAGCCTACTTAGAACTTATATGGAATATGATTTTAAAATATAGTGAATGTTTAAATTTTTAAAGAATTATTATAGCAAAAGACATGTTGCCATTAATCCCCCTCAAAACATTCCCCCTTGCTTCGAACACAATTATCTCTTTATTCTCACCACTTTCTGAAGCAGTTCTGGAAGTTTTCTTTTGTTCATGTCTTTAATTGCAAGATTGTGGCTACCTTGATATCCTGAATTGATTTAAAACATTTACCTTTCATGGTCATTTTTACTTTGAGGAAGAGCCAGAAGTTGCATGGTGCCAGACCTAGTGAATAAGGTGAATGAAGATAAGGACATACCATAATGTTTTTATGAACTTGTGAAGTATTATGTGGTACTCAGCAGCATTATTCACCATGTTTCTGATCAGCCCTCATAAAGACACTCATAAAAGAGGCCTTCCAGAACTGCTTTAAAAAGTGGCAAGAATGATGGAATAAGTGTGTTCCAATTGAAGTATTTTGGTGGGATTAATAGCAATGTGTCTTTTACTCTAATAATTTTTTCAAAATTTAAAACATTCATATATTTTGATCATACCTCATATATGCTTCATATGTATGTATACATAGTATAATCCTATTGCTTATTTGCATAAAGAAATAACTGGAAGTTATGCAATGAGATGTTGCATAGTTAATGATGAATGATGGAATTGGCTATGATTTTTATTTCATTCTGTTACATATCATATGTATTGTCTATTTTTTCCATAATCACCATGTGCTATTTATGCAGTAAGAAACAATAAAAGACACTTCAAATTTAATGTAATTTAAAGGCAAATTAATTTTATAGATGAATGATAATGCTTCTTAGAAGTTAGGTAAGGGCTAAGGATTTAGCTTAGTGGTTCCGCTGCCTGTCTTGCAAACTCAAGGGGCTGAGTTCATTCCCCAGTACCAAAAAAAAAAAAAAATTGGATAATATGCACATATAAACCTTAAAATTATTCATATTTTAATTATTTAAAATTTTTAAATTTAATGAGTAAATACAATTTTCATATATTAATATTCATATTTTTGACTCAGTCATTGTACTTCTGGAACTGACCATAAAAAATTTATCCCTGATATACAAGAAGCTTTATGTACAAAAGGGATTGAATTTAAAAAAAAATCAGTAGATGACCAGATACTAAATACACATGTCTAAATACAGTATATATATATATTAATATTTGATAACTTTCTCAGTACCATTAAATAATGAGCTATAAAGAGAAACAATAATTGGGCTGGGATTTAGCTCAGTGGTGCCATGCCTGCCTCGCAAGTGCAGGGTCCTAAGTTTGATCCCTGGTACTGGAAAAACAAAAAGAAACAATAATTGTTCCATCTACAAAAGTGTCAAAAATCTTTCATGCTTAAAAATGAAAAGGAAAGTTTCCAGATTTATGGAACCTGATTTTCTTAAAAACTAGATCAAATGGGGCCAGGGATTTAGCTCAGTGGTGCCACCGCCTGCCTTGCAAGTGCAAGGTTCTGAGTTCGATCCCCAGTACCAAAAAAAAACTAGATAAAATGATGTTAAGGTTTATATGGAAAAATAATGTTTGAGTTTTATTGCACACTCAAATGACTAAAGATAATAATAATGTAATATGTATTTCCAAAGATAGCTAGGAAAATAGTTTGGATGTTTTCATTACAAAGAAATGATAGATGTTTGAGGAGATAGCTATATATGCTTATCCTGATTTGAATTACAGAATGTATATATGTATTGAAACATAACACTGTACCCCCAAATATGTGTAATTTTATGTGTCAATTAAAAATCTTTAAAACATTAACATTTAAAAAGAATGTTTATGAGAAAGACGATCTACTTTTATTTTTCAGTTGCTCACTTTTTGGGTGGATCTTTTATTTTTGGAGGTCTAATAGTTTTGAGTCTTTTGTATATTCTTCATATTAGTTCTCTGTTTGAGGACTAGCTGACAAATTTTTTTTTCAGTCTGTGGCCTGTCTCTTCACTCTGTTGGTTATTTCCTTTACTGTGTAGAAGAAATTAATATAGTCCCATTTGTGGAATGTTGGTATTATTTCTTGTGCAATGGGATTTTGTTCAGAAAGTCCTTGCCTATGTGTATGTCTTCAAGACTTTCACCTGTTTCTTCCAGCTGCTTCAGTGTTTGTTTTTTTGTTTGTTTTTTGGTACTGGGCATCAAACTCAGGACTTTGCACTTGCGAGGCAGGCGGCGGAACCACTGAGCTAAATCCCCAGCCCCCAGTGTTTGTTTTTATATGTATTTGATTGATTTTGATCAAGGTGTACAAGAACACTCTTGATATTTGTGTATTGTTTTGACATCCTGCTACTTTACTAAATTTGTTTATTACTTGTAGGAGTCTTACAGTGGAGCTTTTTTGGTCTTCTACGTGAAGGATCCTGTCATCTGTATATAAGGATAGTTTGACTTCTTCCTTTCCTATACATATCCTTTTTATTTCTTTCTCTTGCCTGATCGCTCTGGTCAAACATTCTAGTTGGATAGGAGTGGTAAGAACAGAAACCCTTGTAGTATTCCTGATACTTTTAAATTTTAAATAAAATTATATATTAAATATCTTCTTTGTGCTACTAAATTCTTTTGCAGGACTTTTAATGCTTGCATAATATTTCAGTATATGAATATACTACCATTCATTTCATTAGTCTTTTTGAAATGTAGTTTGTTGTATATCTATCTATATACTAAATAGATATAAGTGAGAATTTCAAAGTTTTATATATATATATACACACACACATATATATGTATAGTAATATGCTATTGGAATCTTTGTTTATTACAGGGATTGAGCATGTTTTTCGTGCTTATATATTTTCTTATTTTGGTAAGTCAGTGTTTTTGGGAGCAATATAAAGGGGTCAACTCACTAGCTTTCAAGACAAAGACAAACTTTTTTGAGGTTTGCGGCATTTTAAGGTACAAATGGTACAGAAACCTGTAGGCAAATTACACGTAATAACCAAATTACAGACTTCAGTTTTGTTGAATGTGAGTGAAACGTCTGGTTTCTCTTCATCTCACTTTGCTTCAGCCTGTAGGGTAATTAGGACATTAACAATCACGTCTTAAAGAAATTGTTAGAAGTAGCACTTTTATGTCTGGGTCATTCTGTGCCAGAAATCTCTTAAAATTACTTCTTAGGTTTAACTTGAATAATATCATCAAAGTGTGAGTTTTCAGCTTCTGTTTTCAATCAACAACAATAATAATAATAACGTATTTAATATATGAAACATATACCACCTGTCAGATATTGTGCAATGTATCTGAGATGGAATAAATATTTTTTTCTTTTTCCTGATAAGGAAACTTACCCTCAAGAGTATTTAGCCAACTTGCCAAGTCATTGGGTGAAAGCACAGAACCCTAGAGTTGGCCTCCTTGCCATTAACTGTAATTATTCTTTCCCTTAAATCTGTTCTTCCTTTTATTCCTGACTCTTGCTGTATCATTTCTCATCATTTCTTTCTCTCTGTTTTTTTTTTTTTTGTACCAGGGATTGAACTCAGGACCTTGTGCTTATGGGGCAGGCATGGTGCCACTGAGCTAAATCCCTGGCCCACATCATTTCTAGATCTTTTTACTCTTTTCTTTTTTGGTATCTTCTTTGTATTTGTCCTGCTTCCATGAGTTCCTATTATAGACTCCAAATTGTTTTATTCTGTCTCTTGTTTGTTCTGCCTTATCATTTATTAATTTTATGGGTAGCCATGTTCATATTTAACCTACCTAAGCTTGATCTTCATCTGTTGAAAAAACAAATCAGGTCTATTGCCCATTCAGTTTGAAAGAATGGTTATTAACCTTAATTCTTAGTTGAGTTGTAGGCTCCACATTTTAAAAACTGACTAGTTGTCAAATGGAATTGTTCTCTCAGCATTAGAAAACTAGTGGACTTTTTAAATTTTGGAGCTTAGATGGTGATTTTGAAATAAAAGCTATTTTCCCTTTTTGGGTTCTAAAACATTGACTTGTATATGAAATAATGTGCTCTTGAAATTTATTTAGGAATCATAGACATATGGATCAGTTTATTAGAAATGTCTAGGTGAAGCTTTGATAAAAGTGGTCTTAGGTGTCTTTGCTTTATTCTTTGTAATGAAAAAATGTATAGATAACAGAACCCATATTTGGGATATCGACTGATTATCTTTTGGGTCACCAGAATGCTAGCCCAAAACCTAGCTTATAGTAAGTGCTCAATAAATTGCCTGAGTAATTGAATGAATGAGTGAATTAATGATAGAGATTAGAATGAGAAGATAGAATGGGTACTCTAAAGTGATTACTTCCCTCCAGCTAAGCTTTCAACTCTGGGTTATATCATCGGTGTCTTTGCAAACTGAAACTAGACTTTTCTTGTCAAGAAGAAAGAATTTTTTAGATTCTTGATAAATTATAAAACATTTAAATATCTCTAACTAGGGTCTTTATATCCCTCAGGTTATTTTAAATCTTTAATTTCTTCAGAGTTCACTATATGTGACAAATATAATCATTTGACAACTGTTGACCTCACTTTACTCTGTGATCAGGCCGATGTATGCATGTGGTATATAAGTATTTAGGCTGATAGATTGTTCATGACACACATATATTTATACACAAGCACACTTTTTTACTGTGAACATTTTAGAATCAAAGATGTGATATTATTGTGTCATTAAATGCTTCCATGTATGTTTCCTGAAATCAAGGACATTTTTTTCTTTCAGGGCTAGGAATCAAATTTGAGCATGCTAGGCAAGTACTCTGCAACTGAGCTACATCCCTAGTCCTAAGAACAAACTTTTAGATAACTATGATGCAATTATGTGTTTTCAACTGAGGATATTTTTAATTTAGGATAGTTTATCAGCACATAATATCATCATAAGTCAAGGAGCAGTTATAATGCCATTATTTTGTATCTAGACCTTATATAGATTTTCCAATTTTTCCCATAATAGCCTTTAAAAGTTCAAATCCCTGATTATGTACTGCATTCATTTACCATGCCTCTTATTCTTCTTTAATTTGAAACAATTATTAGTCATATTTTGTCTTCTACAACATTGACATTTTTGTTAAGTACAGGCCTGTTATTTTTTTTTAAAGCTTTTAATTTCTGTTCTGTCTAATGATTCTGATTAGATTCAGGTTATGTATTTTAACAATAATAGCACAGAAATATTTTATCCTTACCTATTCACATGAAAAAACATGAGTTCACACTGGTAACTCACAATACTTCAGTATTCATTCCATCATTTCTTCTTTCCAGTTTTTAGCTTTTTCAACAGTGAAAAGCCTAATTCCACTAGCCTCAATATATTTACTTATTTACTCAGTCTTAGCAATTTCAGAATTGATAATCTATGTTGAAATACACATTGAAAAAGGAATTCTACTAACTACCACTCAGTGTTTGGAGGGTTTTGGTTTTTAGCCTTAGAGCATATGGTACAAATACCATGTTCAAAAATTAGTTGGGTTAGTTTTCCATTCTCTGCCCTCCCCTAATTTCCATTAAGTGTGGTTAAGTTATTCATTGAAAGACAAGTTTGGTTCATTTGTTTCTGTTTGTATTTTACCTTTTATTCTTTTCCTTATGGGTTATATACATGTGTGTAAACAATGTTTCCAAAAGTCATAACTGTACAAACAAGTACACTCAGAGAAACATACCTCTCATTCCTTCTATGTGTTTCCCATCCCTTATCCCTGTATCTAATCTCTTTGATTTATCCTGTGTTTCCTTTTGCAGATATATACATATTTGGACAGATATCTATGTATTTCTTATTTCTTGTTCTTTACACAAAATGGCAAAATGTAGATACTCTTCTGCATTTTTTTTACTTAATAATGCATCTAAATTATTCCATATAAGGTCATAATGGTCTTGTGGAATATGACCTCATTCTTCTTTACAACTTCATAGATTCCATTGTGTCAGTATATCAAAAGAAGATTACATTTTTGAATGAATTTTTGTGTTTAGCCTACTTTTTTCCCCATTAAGTCATAAGAAGTTTAGAGAACTAGTTGGGTCTTGGTATTATAATAATCCCCCTAAACTCAACAATTTAAAAATATACCAGTGTTCCCAAAAAGTAAAAAAAGAAAGGTATCTGAATATGGAATCATTTGGAGGATCAGTTTCCACATTTATAAAGATGAAGGCATTGGATTAATTTGTATCCAATTTCTTTTCCATATTTAATATTTTTAAAAAAATCTATAATTGTCCAGTAGAGCTAATTTGAATACAACAGCATTAATTTTAGCCACTTTTCAGAACCACTTTAATGGAGAATTTTTCCTTATAGTAAAAAGGATTTGCCTTTAATATTGGTATTAAAGGATAATGCTACTTATATATAGATAAAAAACAAGTACCTTTAGGATTCTTGAATACTCATTCATGTGTAAATACACAAGTAAATACTCACCCCCTGAGACATTTATTAAAAGCAGTCATATGATAGAAGCAGCAAAAAAAATTCAATAAGCAATGCTAAATGTAGAAATCATTTATATCTTTAAAAATATATGATATCATAATTTTGATCCTTGCTTTAGTAATCTGTTACTATATAAGAAATTACTCCACAACTTAGTGGCTAAAAATGACAGTAATACTTATTACCTCTCACAGTGTCTGGCTTGGTGTTTGTTGGGTTCAATCCCTGCTGAGGTTACAGTTGCTACAGTCATCTGGAGGCTTGCCTGATGATGGCTCATTGGTAGACTGGCAATTGGTACTAGTCGTTAGTGTTAGTTCTTCACATAGTGAAAAAGTGAAAAGATCTTGGACATCATGTAGCATCATTCTGTCATATTCTATTGGTCACACAAATCCATTCTGATTCAGAAGACCATACAAAAACCTTGATGCTGGCCTCAGATACCTACTACCTTTAAAGAACTGGTAAAACAGCCCACAATGTGATAAAGACTTTTTTATTTATTTTTTACTACATGTCATTAAAGCCTAGGATTTGCTGAAGAAGTATTTATTGACTTGATAGAGTAGACTCAAAATCATGAGTGCTCCAAATGATGCTAGAGTTTGATGGGATCCATTTAAACTTTTTATTTTATGGCAAAAGAGGTGATGATTGGTTTATTTTTTTTTTCTATACCAAGATACAGGTATTACTCAATACTTAATGGGTTTACATTTCAAATTTGCTTTTTGGCTTTTATTTTCTTGTAAACAAATGATTGATGAAATAATGTAAAACCTTAAATTCCAGAAAATGATATAGTTTCCCACCCTCCTGTGGATAGGGTGAGGGTACATGATCAGTCTATTATATTATTTTTTATGTTATGGGGAAACACTAAAGAATTCAATTTAGATTGAAGTACAATAACCCTTGAATGTGATCAAACCTATGTAAGACATGAGTTTGAATCCATTTTCTTCGGACTTAATGTCATTTCCAGGTCCATCCATCTTCATCAGTCTCATTTTTAGTGCAATGAAGAAATTCTCTATCTTTTCCAGCTCTCTGTGAGACTTTTTTTTTCACTTTCCCGTATTCAATCTCTTTCTCTTTCTTGATCTCTCTGCAGAGATGGGGGTGGAACACGGTGCGGATGGGGTATCCTGTTGTTCTTCCTGGTCATTTTTCCTGGCATCATCATGTCTCCAAGAGCTTACTTTGTCATGTTCTGATCTGCAAGGAGCCCTCTCTGGTCTCTGTCATCTCTTACATCTTGTCTTTCTCTTAGATCATATTGATCATCTCTCTCCCAATGATGGTCAACCAGATATCACAGTGACTTGAATCTTTCTAGATCAAAGATTCCTCATTAGGCCTCTTCATCCTTGGGTCTTCTGAAGGGATCCTTACTATCCCCATCTCTCTTGTTGTCCCTTTCTTGTTCAGGTCCTTGTAATTCTTCTCATGATCTTGATTGTCTCTATCCTTTTCTTTATCTCTAGCCCATTCGTGTTCTTCTGATGGTCTTGATTCTTGAGGTGCACTCCAGCTCTCTTCTCTGGCCTTTTTCTTCTCTCTCCTTTCACCTGGCTTAACAAATGATCTCCAGGGACCATGTCTTGAATCCTTGCCCCATGTAGGAATCCAATCTCTTTACCAGGTTTGGATGATTATTGATTTTTTTAAAAAGGCCTTTAAGGAGAAAAATGTCATCGTCCTTTCCAGTGATCTTTGTATTTCTTACCATCAGAATTGCCTTTGATGATTTCTAGAATGTATTTATATAATGTAAACAAATGAATGTGCTTTCAAATGCCAATTGCTACCTTTTAAACTATACTTATAGCTATAATGAAGTACAAAGTTGTATAGAATTCTCTGAAAACTGTTGCAAGTGAGTTTATATGTAGGAAATGGAACTTGAAAACAAGATTATAAACTTTGGCAGTCTTAGGTTTTTTTATGTAACATATATAATAATTCAAAATGTATTTATAACTTTAAAATAACAGGATTGGAAAATATTGTTCATATCAAAATTTTTCCTCTCATAAATGTTCGTAAGATTTTTTGTCATTCACTTGAAAAATTGTTGTTGCTATATTTTTCTCTTCCTCCTAATTATAAAAATTTTACGATTGTGAAAATAAAAATTTAAATGATAATCATAAAATATCTTATCAAGTTAAAGCTCTCTGTTGCCTTTTGCTTCTTGTCAAATAAGTTGCTTTTTAGTAGCATCTTTCACATTTTTATGGGCACTTTGAATTGATGAGAGAATATGTGAAAAATTGGCACAGAACTAAACACATTTATGACTGTGTGATATTCAGTTTAAAAAATTTTTATTAGTCCATGTTTGCAGCATATAATATTTACACTCCTTGTGAGGAGCTGGTACATGTACACAACACACCTGCGCTCCTTTCTTCATCCTTTTCCCTCTGCTCCTCAATCTCTTGATCCTCTTCCCATATGAGAAGGATCTCTCTCTACTTCCTATTACCTATCTTTTATTTTGCTCTCTCTTTACAATTTGGGTTTCTCATATAAGAGAAATGATGGAATATTAACCTTGTGTGATTTATTTCACTTAACATTATGGTCTCAAGGTAACTCATTTATCTTTCTTTATGGCAGAGTAGTACTCCATTATGTGTAAATACTACATTTTCTCTGTCTGTTCATTTGTTAATGGACATATAGGCTGCTTCCAAAATTTAGCTATTATGAATTGTGCTGCTATAAACATGCATATGAATATATCAGTGTAACATGATATGATAGTCAATTTTATCTATTATCTACAGTGTATTTTAGGAAAGGTTTCTTTACTAGCAAATATTTTGTTTGGCTAGAATGAGTTTTCAGAAATAATCTGTTAATTTATTCACAATTGATGTCCGAATTTCCTTTTTTCAATACCAGGGATCGAACTTAGGACCTTGCACTTGCAAGGCAGGCACAGCTCCACTGAGCCAAACCCCAGCCCTGATGTCCCAATTTTCTAATTTAGGTCCTTTGTATTTTTTGCCACATACCTTTCACCTTTTTATTTGGCCTTTCCACTGGAGGGCATCCAAAGGAGTGAAAAGCATTCAATTCATCATTTGTCTTCCAATTCAAGTACTAGAATAGGTAGTGCATGCACATATTTTGTTTCTTTCTTTTTTTCCAGTCTTCATCCAATGACATTTCCAGTCCCCTAGTTCCTCTCCAGATACTATTGCCAGTCTCAGGACTCTGCCTCCAAAGATAAACTGTCACAAATAAGTATGTGTGTATATCTATTTTTCTTTTACAGTTACTTACTTATAATACTCTTTTGCACCTTGCTTTTTTCACTTACAAACTAACTCATTTTTAAAAGTTGCATCGTATAAAATTGTGTTTATATGGTATTTATTTCTTTTTTGAGGAGCAGGGGTGCCGAGGATTGAACTCAGGACTTTGTGCTTACAAGGCAGGCGTCGGCACCACTGAGCTAAATCCCTGGCCCTATGGTATTATTTCTTTACGTAAACATTATTGGTGAGCATTTAGGCATTTTGGCTGTTAATATATAATGTTGTATGTATATATTTTAAAATTCTTACTATTTTTATGTGAGATTTTCTGTGACATGAAGTCTGAGAAATGAAAGTTATAGTCAACTGCTTATATTTTAAATTTTGATAGATTTAATAAAAATTACCACCTATGAGGTTGAACAATTTAACTTTTACCAAGTCTAAATTTCTTCACACTTAAACTGTCTAATAATAGTTCTAATGCAAGCATTTTATTTTGTACAGCAGAGACAAAATACAACACTTAGTGGAAAAAACTTTGTTCTATCCCAAATAAAATCATTGGTAACCCCTCCACCTTCCTATCTTTTTATTCTCTTTTAGGTTACTCATGGCCAGTATTCTCTTTCAGCAAGCCCAAAACCCCAAATTAGACATGTTTTCTCAATTTGATTCTACCTCTGCATTTAACACCTCTTTTTCATCTTTCCTTTTCCATTGCTACAGCCCTAACTCTGGCCCTTAAAACATCTTAACATTCGAAAGCCAATTAATCATCTATTTAAAAAATTCTGCCTACTGCAATGTCTTCTCCAAAGTGATTGTTTTTCCTTTTCCTTTCCCACCTACCTCCTTTTTTGTCCTGGGCATTGAAGCCAGGGCCTCATACCTGCTAGGCAAGAGCTCTGCCCCTGAACTACACCCCCAGCCCCAAGCCTAGACCTTTTACCTTTACTGTGAAGACATGGTGGCATGGTCTTACCTTTTTTTTTTTTTTCACTTTTGTTTACCAGTGCTCTTTCTTGTGTCTACCTTCTATGTGCATAGCTGTAGTTATTCTGCATTTTTCATCATTTCTTGAGTAACTCTCCATTTTCTGGCTCAGTCCTTTTGCTTTTGCTATGTATTTCATCTGCCTATGAATACTCTCTTCTGCATTTCTGCCATGTGAAATTCTATCCATTCTTTAAAGCCTATGTCATATGAAGCCTCTTCTATGATACTGCTTCTTAGACAAAAGTAGTCTTTTCTATGTGCTACATAACTTACTTTCATATGTTAGTATTACAAGTAGTCTATTATATATTTATTTGTACATCTTTTTTCTCTCAGGAGATTAAAAATACTTTGAGAGCAGGGACAATATCCTGTCCATCTTAAGTCATTTTCTATTCTAGATATCCTATGTTTCTAGTAAACTGAATAGATATTGAATTAAAAATTTTTGTTGTATAGTGAGTTTAGAGTTTTCCTCCTCTTTTTGGTTGTTAGAATGCTTTAAAAGGCTTAAGAGTTTTATACATAGAAGAATACCTAAATTAAAATTGAAACATCTTGCAGAATTAATAAAAGAAAGCCTGATACCAGAGGACAAAATCTTGGAAATCATGCAGACATAGAAAGAATCCCAGTGCCTCAACCACTTTTTAATAATGATTATATAAACATTGACCCTGCTCCTTTATCTTTAAAAGGAGATTATTAGAGTAGGCCAGTGTTTCTTAACCTGTTTCTGTCACAAAGCACACGACAGATTGTATTAGTTCATTTTGTGTTATTATAACAAAATACCTGAGGCCAAATACTTCATAAAGAGAAACTATTTATTTAGCTCAGAGTTTTGGAGGCTAAAAGTCCAAGGTCAGGTAACCCCATCAATTTGGGCTCTGGTGCCCTCGGACAGCATCACATTAAGGCAGATGATGTCATGGTGGGAGCACATGTTAGAAGGAGAGATCACATGGAATGACAGAAAGTCAGGGAGTAGGTAAGGTGGAGCCAGTCTAGCTCTTTTAGAACAGTCTTCTTGCAGAGAACTAACAAGGATCCCTGAGAACTAATTAGTTCCCAGGCAATAACTTAATCCCTTATGAGGGTAATGTCCCCTTTGATCTGCTGGGCTCCACCTCTTAAAGCTTCTACTACCATTGTACCTGAGGACTAAATTTCCAGCATATGAATGCTGGAGGAAACACTCAAACCATGTTCAAACCATAGCACAGGTTGTACGTATGAACACGTTGCCATTGGCATATTTAGATTTTGGTAGAAGACAAAATGATTAGAGTGCTTTTGATTTTAACTGGTTTTTTTAGCTGCCCCAACCATTCCTGGTATACCAGTGAGTGGCACATTTCAGAATGCAGTTTAGAAAAGATAGACTGCAAGTTATATACTAGGCTAGCCTTTTTTTTCTTCTCTCTTTTTAAAAATTTTTATTTTTATTAGTACATCTTTGTAGTATATAATGATTGTGGGGCGTTGGTACATATACATAACATATCTTAATTCTTTTTCATCCCCTTCCCATTCCCTCCCTCCCTCCCCACTCTTTCTGGCTCTTGGTCACCTTCCTTTTTGCAAACGATCTCCTTGTTTCATATTATCTATCTTTTATTTTTTTAATCTCTCATATAAGAGAAACCATAAGATATTTAGCTAATGTGTCTGATTGATTTCACTTAACATTATGGTCCCAAGGTGCATCCGTTTACCTATGAATGCTTCAAGTTTATCCTTCTTTATGTACTCCATTGTGTATAAATACCACATTTTCATTATTCATTCATCTGTTGATGGGCATATAGGCCATTTCCAAGATTTAGCAATGATTTTATAAATTGTGGTGCTATAAATATTGGTATGCATGTGTCGTTGTAATATGATGACTTTAACTTCTTTGGGAAATACCTAGAAGGGGAATAGCTGAGTCAAACTGAATTTCTTTTTTTAGTTTTTTGAAGAATCTTCATACTCTTTTCCATAGGAGTTGTACTAGTTTACAATCCCATCAACCATGTAGCAGGGTTCCTTTTTCCCTGAAGCCTCGCCACCATTTGTTATTACTTGATTTCTTTATGATAACTATTCTTTCTGGAATGAGATGGTATTTCAATGTTGTTTTAATATGCTTTCTCTAATGGCCAGCAGTGTTGAATATTTTTTCATGTATTTTTGGCCGTTTGTACTTCTTCTGAGAAGTATCTATTCATTTGGGTTGCCTATTTTTTTATTAGATCTTTTATTTTGGGAGGTCTAATTTTTTTTGATTCTTTATATATGCCACATGTTAGTCCTCTGTCCAAGGAATAGCTGACAAAAATTTTTCCCATTCTGTAAGTTGTCTCTTCACTTTGTTAATTTTTCCTTTGATGTCCAGAAGATTTTTAAATTTGATATGATCTCATTCATTGATTCTCAGTACTATTTCCTATGCAACCAGGGTTCTGTTCAGAAAGTCCTTTCCTACACCTATGTCTTCAAGAATTTTATCTATTTCATCTTCCAGCAGATTGTTTCTATTTTAACATTTAGATCCACTTTGATCCATTTTGATTTTAGTTTAGTACATGGTGAGGTATATAGGTCTAGACTTAGTCTTCTACATGTGGATATCCAGTTTTCCTGTACCATTTGTTAAAGAAGCTATTTTTCCTTTAGTGTACATTTTTGGCCCCTTTGTCAGAGATCAAGTAGCTGAATATACCTGGGGTTATTTCTGCTTCCTCTAGTCTCTAGTCTGTTCCACTGACCCACATTACTCTTTTTTGTGCCAGTATTATGTTTTGTTTTGTTTTTTATCACTGTGACTTTATAAAATAATTTATAATCCAGGATTGTGATATTTCCTGCTTTGCTTTTGTTACCCTGGATTGCTTTTGCTATCGTGGATCTGTTCTGGTTCCAGATGAATTTTTAAATTGTTTTCTCTAGATCTTTGAGAAATACTGTTGGTATTTTGATTGGGATTGCATTAAATCTATATGACAGTTTTGGAAGTATAGCCATTTTGACTGTATTGTTTCTGCCTATCCAGGGACTTGGAATAGTCTTCCATTTTCTGATGTCCTCTTTGATCTCCTTTTTCAGAGTGATGTAATTTTCATTGTACAAGTCTTTCACTTCCTTAATTTGGTTAGTTCCTAGACTTTTTTTGGATGCTATTGTGAATGATATTATTTTCCTAATTTCTTTCTCAATGAGTTCATTATTAGTGTATAGGAATGCTATTGATTTTTGTGTATTGATTGTGTATCCTGTTACATTGCTAAATTTGATTATTAATTCTAGTAGTCATTTGGTGGAATTTTATGGATTGTGTAAGTAGAGGATTGTATTATCTGCAAATTTTTTTGTTTTGTTTTGACTTCTTCCTTTCCTATATGTATCACTTATATTTCTTTTTCTGGCCTGATTACTCTAACTAATGTTTCCAGGACTGTGTTAAACGGAAGTGGTGGACATCCTTGTCTTGTTCCTGATTTTAGAGGGCAAGGTTTCAGTTTTTCCCTATTTAAGATGTTGTTGGGAGTAGGATGGTGAGAAATGGCTTTTTTCAGATTTGAGATAAGGTCCTTCTATACCTATTTTCTTCAGGGTTTTTTAATATCTTGAATGGATGTTGGTTTCTGTCAAAGCTTTTTTCTACATCTATTGAGAGGATCATGTGATTTTTGTCCTTACTTCTGTTTATGTGATGAATTACATTTATTGATTTGCATATGTTGAACCATCCTTGCATCTCTAGGATGAAGCCTACATTGTCGTGGTGTATGATCTGGTACTGGCATATCTAATAAGCATTTCTTATTAAGAGCTAAACTATCCTAAGTAAAAAATAGTTAGGTTTTATGTGAGGATCCTTTTCTCCTGATTTATTGTGAATTATCAAAAGGCTTTATTCACATCAGCATCAACCAGTAGCAAAATTAAGAGATAATTTGTGGGCCAGAGAAAAAGGTATGTAGTATTTTGTTCAATAAGGAGTTGAGAATTTAAGGAAGTCAATACAAAAGAAGTTGAATCTCCGTAAGGAAAGATGAGTATTCATCATTTGTTTGCTGGTCTCACTGTGAGAATGAGTCTTAGAGGAAAAGTAAGATGTATCAGGCAACCAAGTACCCTTTGCTTTGAGTTGCTGCATTTCCCATTCTTCTTTAAAAGCAGTAAATTGTCAGAACCTGTCATTTCTGCACTAAAATAAATGATGAACCATTTTCATCCATGATTTACTTTTGGGTGTGGGTAGGAAGTAGCCTATTTTATTTACATAAAAATCTAGAATTATATCTTGATTTTCATCAAGGTAATTGTAATGATTTTTCTCTGGGAATATAGCTTATCAAAGATAAGAGGTGGGCCAGGGATTTAGCTCAGTGGTTCCGCTGCCTGCCTTGCAAGCAGAAGGACCCGAGTTCGATCCCCGGTACCAAAAAAAAAAAAAAAAGTTAAGAGGCATACAGTAGAATTCATGCTCCAGGGTTCATAGGTACTGAGGTGACTTCACAAATTCATGCATACTTATAACCATCACCATAATCAGATATGAGGAATTTCCATCTTCCCAGAAAATTTCCTCATGATCCTGTACTGGCAATCCCCACCCTGTCCCCAGGCAACAATTGAATTTATTTCTTTTGCAGCAGATTAGTTTTGTCACTTCTAAAATTGCATATAGATGGAATCATTTAGTCCATACTTTTTTATATCAGGTTTCTTTTGTTCGGGATAATGATTTTGAAATTCATTTATTGTTATCATATACATCAATGTTTCTTTCTTTATTGCTGACTAGTTCACCTTTGTACAAATATACTATAATTTATGTTTTTACCTACTAGTAGACATTTTAGTTTTTTGCATTTTAGATTTATGCATAAAGCCATTTTTAATTTGTGTATTTTTTTATGGACGTATGTTTTAATTTCTCTTAGGTGAGTATCTCGGACTAACATTGCTTAGTTGTATGGTAAGTGTCCAATTAAATTTATAAGAGACTTCCATACTGTTTTCCAAAGTGGTTATACCATTTTGTAATTAGGGTAGTTTGTAGTTATACCATTCTGTAGTTAGCAGTTAATGGGAATTCTAGTTGCTCTACATCCTCACTGACTCTTGGTTTTGCCAGTCATTTTTATTTTGTTCTAGTATACGTAAAGTAGTATCCCATTGAATTTTAATTTCCATTTCCCTGATGACTAATAATATATTTTTATGTGCTTATTGACCAGTTATGTATCTTTTGTGAAGTTCTAAATCTTTTCCTGGTTTTTATTGTATAAAACTTTAAACATGTATTCTAGATACAACTGCTAATATTTTCTTCATCTATTACCTGTTTTTATTTTGTTGGTGGTTTGTATTAAAGAGCAACAGGTTTTAATCTTGTTAAAGTCTAATTTACCAATGTTTTTATGGCCAAGTGCTTCTTCTGTCCTAAGAAATCTTTGCTTTCTCAAGTATTGCACAGATTTTCTCCCATGTTTTGTCTAGAACTTATTTTTTTAAACAAATGAGGTTTATCTTTCAATTCAGAAGAACAATAAATTAGATTTAATGTTGATTTATGTATTTTGGGATAAGGAGATTATAATAGAAATAATTTTTATAAATGCTTTTGTTCCATGATCTACCATTCAGTTTGGAGCTTATCTTCTTCTAGATGGAGAACATGTGTTATACTTCTCTATTCCTCATTGGTCCTGACTCAGGAATAAGTATATAGTAGACACTTAGCAACTATTTGAGCAAATCTTTTTTTTTCTTTTGCATTTATTATTAAATTAGAGATGTTTTGTACATCAGAGGAACCCAGGAGATTTGAAAAAGAAAGTTGTGACAAGGAAGTGGGGACAGGGATACCAGTCTTCCCTGGGCATGTCTGGAATTGGAGGACTGCAGGTTTCTATCCAAAAGGCTCCTTGAGAAGTAACAGCACTTTTCTGCCCTTTCAGTGCTCTCTCCTGTTCATTCTGCTACCTTGTCTATATGTCTCCTGTGCTCAGAGTTTCTAATTTCACAACCCAGATTTCCCAGAATTTATCACTCCTCATACATTCTGAATATTTATAATGTTTAGTAAAATTGGATTATGGTAGTATTCTTTGGTAGTAGATACCAGTATCTGATATGATATCCTTTCAATAACCAGAATAGTATATTGCTTACATTCCAGGCCTCAAATACTCTTAAAAATTAGTTTCTTCTGTCTATGTCAGAAGTTGAAACACTATTCAAATTTTGAAAATTTTAACACTTTGATCTTTTTCCTTCTTTCTCTTCTGTATTGTTCTCTTTAGTTTATATTTTACCTCACCAGTAAATTTTTACTTTGTCTTAGTTTTTTTTTCTTCTTGTTAGTATTGGGGATTGAACTCAGAACCATTACACTGAGCTACATCCCCAAGCCCTTTTTATTTTTTATTTTGAGACAGGGTCTTACTAAGTTGCCATTTCCCAGGCTGGGTTTGAACTTGTGATTCTTCTGCCTCAGACTCCCAGAGTGCTGGGATTACAGACATGTGCCTCCACACCTGGCTGTCTATAGTGTTATAATATTAAAGTGATCCCACTTTGTTTTGGTTTGATATTGCTACATGAGAGCATCTGAGATTCCTTCCAACTTCATTTCAGACTTGGCTCTGATTATATTTGCATTTTGAGCACATATATTTTAAAAAATAGGTATTGTTTCTGAATCACGTATTTCCTAAGTAGCATCTGTGGCACTAAGAAAGAACTAGATTGTGCCTGCCTCACAAGCACAAGGTCCTGAGTTCAACCCCTGGTGCTGGAAAAAAAAAAAACAACTAGAAAAAAAATGCTGATATTTTTCTTTAATAGAGAAGAACTTCCTGTCAAATGTTAACAGAAGTATTTATAAATATGTGATATAGTAAATAAAAATCACAATTATCACAGGTTTAAAAGGCACATTTAAAATTTCATTTTTAATTTTTATTTTGTTTAAAGATAGTGCCTCATGCTGTGTGTGATGTGGGCACTGTCATGGGCCTTTTGTTTAAAGTATAAAATAGTACAGCTTTCTTGGGATGTAGCTTAGTGTTACAATATTAGGAGCTTTAAAATTAAACACGTGCTGTTTTTGACCTTATAATTCTATTATTAGGAAATATATCTTAAATAATCATACTTGTATATGAATATTTATATGCAAATGTATTTATTCTAGTATCTTGCTTAGATTTTTAGTTTCCTCTAAAGAAGGACCAAGCCGTTAAAACTAGCCTTTTCTGTTCAGAAAGAATTTATCATGACTTATTTCTTGGAAAAGTGTCTGAGAGATTCCAGACTTGGGAGAGAGTTTGAACTAACAAACCTACTTGAAGTGTATGTGTAATATTTTACATTTGTTGAAACACCTGGGAAGAGAAATGTTCTCGCTTAAACAAGCTTTGGTTCATTTCTCTTATTTATTACCCAAAAGTGAAAATTTTCTTTAAGCGTATGGGGTATAGGACCTCTCAGAATTTAAGGAAGAGTCAGACAGATAGCCCTCATAAAAGAGAAGCTGAGACCATTACAATAGCTCTGAGAAACTCAGCTGAATCTTTAGTGTTCTGCCATTGATTTTAGTTTCCAACTGCCTATGTGCCTATAAATTCACATTCTCAGATGAGATACTATAATTTACTTAGCTTGAGTCACGAGTCTACCTTTGTTTCCATCAGCTTTGACCAAGGAATAAGGATCTTATAACAATAACAAACTTGAAATGCAGGTAGGGATGGGCTCTCTCCTGGACTGTGATCTGTAGTTCTGAGAGATGGAATACATCATGGGTGAGATACCCCCCAAAATACTGAATATCCAGAAATGTCAATGGCAAAAGTAGGGCTAGAATTTAAGTTGTTTAATTGTGTTTTAGACTATCAATATGTATTTTGTAACTGTTATGTATAAGCCTCCATGCTAGATGAGGGGCAGTACAAGACACAGTTTCTGATCCCCAGGGCATTTACAATCACTCTGTCTAGTAGACTGTTTATTTTTATTAAGTCATCCTGCTTAGATTTATCTTTGAGCGGTCTAACCTCCTGATTATGTATTAAGGCTCCATATAAACTGTTGGAAAAATTTCAAGTTGAATATTAAAGGCATTTGGTTGTTTTTTAAAAAAAATTTCATACATGTAATAATTGTATAAACCATTCCTAAAAGACTCATAAATTCAAACCCCAAGAAACAAAAACTCTAATTGTCTGTCTCCAGAGAAAAATGAGTTATATATCTTATATTGCTAGGAATATGTTCCATTAAAATGTGTGTCTTTAGAGTATTTACTTGTACATAAATGAAAGATAAACATTTTAAGTGTTTGTGATCTACAGGCATGCCAAGGATGCCACATATATAACATACATATAATGTGTAGCTATTACGTGCAGTTTGATATGTAATCTAATCCTAATTTTTTCCATTATTTAAAATATATATTTATTTCAATTCAATGGCTAAGAATTTTGAAAAATTATATCTGTATTTAAGCTGCGTTTAGGTTTGCAATGTTTTTAAGATATCAATTTGTACTGGGAATTTAGCTCAGTGGTAGAACCTTTGCGTAGCATGTGTGACACCCTTGGTTTACTCACCAGCAACTAACACACACACATGCACATGCATGTGTATCATTTCTGGTCTATATTTGCCTTTTTTTCTATCAGTGCAACTGTTTATCAATAGAAGGCTATAAAGTAAAAATAATATGACATATATGTTAGTCCCTAAGCCTAGCACCTTCATTTTCTTCCCCAAATAAGTACAAAGAAGGTTGTCTAGGTGCAATGTCATATTAAAACCTTTAAAGATAATTAGTATGTGGCTGACTTAGCAAATTGCTTGGATATTTCCTAAGAAACCAACTTTACCTGTGATGAAAAAGATATCTGATTTTGACTTAAGTAGATCATTGTCTTTATCAAGACTTTATCTAACTATATCACAACCTATTTAAAATCCTGAATTTGTTTTAAATAACTCTAAAATTTCATGCTGCAAAGAATGTGATATACTATACTTTGTTTTTTGAATTGCTGGTCTTAGAACCTAATCAACTTTGCCAAGGACACTTCTCAGAGACTATTGTTCCAAAATAATCATTTTCTTTTTTAGAGTCTCTTGCACATTTCAGTTGTTACCCATTGTTCATATGTTAGTAATTGTCCACTGGGCTGGCATGATTTAAGGAAAGATCACTTTGGGCATATATTTAATCAAAACTTCTTCAGGTAAATTATGACTGTTTGATTTCATATAGTCTTGGCAAATTATACTTAACTTGTGACCAAAATCTGCTTAAAAACTTACTCTTCTATTGATTTGCATAATATGCGTGGCCATTTAAACAAGTATACACCAAACCTACAGAGATCTTAAGCTCTTCTTGACAGCAATATCAAGCATTTACTTTTTCCTAAACTGATGTTTGAGAAAGCAGAGGATACCATGATAATATTTTCCTTTGTTATTAATTGTAGTATGTAATTTTACTAACCACATAAGTAAAAATGTAGAATTAGAATGAACCTGCCAATCTCAATGAAATCTAAATTTTTTTCTTGATTTTACTTTATTGTACCCAGCGATATTTAAATATTTAATCAAAGTGCAATGAAAATATAAAAGGCAAAAAGATAAATTTTTTTCATTTGTTTTTCTCACTTTACATGATATTAGACTACATCTGTGTCATCTATTTTGAAATCAACTTTATTCAGCCATACCTGTTTCCAAAAAGATTTAAGATGACTTGTAGGTCTTTTGTTCTCTCTCTCTCTCATGCATTCTCTCCCTATCACACAAAAGTCGTGTAAGTCAAGATTATGTCTTTCTTCCTTTCTTCTACCTCTTCTACACCTGCTTAAAATTATATTCTGTGTTCATGAAAGTTAAAGTTGTTTATTATCTGGCAGGTATTAGGTAGGTCACAAATTTCCTGAAGAACAAGTAAGAACAGCTAATGGGTGTTCTGTGATAAAGAGATGAAAGAATAAGTGTGACAATAAGAGATTTACCCTTAGAATTCTTATTCAGTCCTTCCATTGGGAAACCTGTAACTTTTTTTCATGTCTTTTTTGTGCTTCATACCTTGATTTTTCCATTTGCAAAATACAGATAGAAACAGTTACTTTCCAGTTTACTTCACAGGAAACCTAAGGATGAATGGGCTAGTGTTCCCTCCCCAGATGTATCAACTTAATCTCATTTGTTTATTTTCTGTCTATATTTCTGATTCTATAATGTCCAATTGTATAAATATATTCCATTCTTTTATTTACATTCTTTTCCTTCTCTGGAATTTTTCAAAAATCAAAGCATGTTAATCACATTTCATAATACACTTGAGTACCCAAGATACTCTTCAGATATGGGAAAATGTTTGAATAGCTGCATTTGCTTTTGAGTGTCTGTCAAAACCCAGGCTCCAGGCCAACAAAGGTATAGCAAGAGGCGTGTCCTTAGTCTGCAGTGCAGATCCATTTCAAGGTGAGTGTTTTCAGCCTTTCTGAAGGCATCTCTGGTCTACTCAGATGCCCTTTGCCTTTTAACCTAGATGATCAGCTATAATACAATGATATTACTGATGGTTGAGTTTGTTCTGTGCAGGGTTCTGTTCAAGAGAATTAATAGAAAAGTCTAATTTCTCACATGAAAACAGATATTATATCACAATCTTCAATGTGTATGTGTCTAGTCTGATACTGATTGAGAACAAAATAGCCCAGTAGTCAATATCTGAGGTCATTATCAATTTCAGACAATTAACAGTTAAATTTCAACATAAGGAAAAAAAGAGCATATTGAAACTTAGAAACAAACTATTCATTGGTAGAATCCACCAAAGGTCATCCAAAGTAGTGACTAACCATTTATAAGGCTGTGCAAAAACCTACGCCCTGCCCTGGTTTATACAATTCAAGAAGAACAAGTACTTAAAGGTCCAACATTTTGTAGCATGGCCTGAAAGAAATTGTCTTATCCTGGATGATTTTGAAGTCAGTAGTTAACGATTATAAATCTCTATCACTTTGACATGACTCTCTTAAAATTTTGAAATGTTTGTCTTATAGTGAGACACCTAAAGCATGTAATTGTTTTTGAGTACTAAAAAGTATCTTCCATTGAGCTTAGGTATGGGTTGGCATAACTGAATATTGAGTTTTTGTTTATTTATTTACTCATTTATGTCAGAAGGAAGCTAAAGATAAAAATGCTGTTTGAGCTTCTTCTCAGTATGTACAAGAAGGACTGTGGTCCTGGCCCAGAGGGCCTTCCTCAACTTCTCTTCAGCTATGGCTACAGGACATGTGTCAAAGTCACACAGTCACATCAAAGGAAAAGAGCTAGGCCAGAGTCTTAAGGCATTTAAGTTTGGATCTACATGTGTCAAGGATTTATCTCTGTATTTATATGTCCTAATTTACCTATAATAAACACATTGACTTATAAAGGAAAAAGTTATTTCAGAAGTCTGTTTCAGGCTATTCTGAGACTTGTGACATTTCATTGAGCTCTGAAAGAAATCATAATTCCTTTTGAGAGGATTAGAGGCTAATGGTAAATAAATCAGGCAAAAAAAAAAAACACTATAAAACTTTTTTCACAAGAAAGGAAAATAAATTCTGTTAATAATCACTACTTTTATCTTAATACTGCCACTTTTCATTGCAAGTACTGCGTTGATTTGAAGAGAGAATTCTTGAGGAGAAAGCTGCCATCAGGGTTTTTAAAAGTTAATTACTGTCTTCTTAGAAGCCGCTATTGCCCAAGTCTGTAGAGGTATACACTTTGATCTACATATTGCCAGAACTTACTGATTTTGTCTAATGAACAATTGGGCAGTATTGGGCAAATTCTTTTAAAGTTTAAATTTGATTATTTTTTATTCAGAAAGAATTCTCCTACTCCAAAATTTCAGAGATATAGCATAGCATATAGGAAGATTTTTTTTTTTTGGTCTACTCTTTTCCAAGGCTACTGTTTACCTCCTTGAAGGCAGCTCAAGTTACTAGTTTCTTTTATTCTTCTCATAAATATTTTATGCATGTGGAAAATATACATTAAAAGTATAATACATTTATATGTGTATGCATGTAAATAAGTAAATAAAATGAATTTCCTCTTTCACATAACAGCTTGAAAACCATATGTACTATTCTATACCTTCCTTATTTTTACTCAACAATATATTTTAATTTTCACTTAACATTGTATCTTGGAAATCATTCCATCTTGCTACATAAAATGCTTTTTTGTTCCTTCTTGTCGTCTCTGGCATCTATCATATGTATGAATTGCAATTTTTTTAAACCAGGCCCCTACTGATAGACATTTTTGTTGTTGCTAATGTTTTATTTTCATTATAATGATTAATGTTACTTTCTGTTCAGTTTTCACTTTTACATTCATTTCCTAGCTTTTTTAAGGGCCTACATATTAGTACCCTCGTAGAAATGAGATATTTATTCTATTCTGATACATCTGAGTTGATTATATGTACACATCTGGACCCATATACACTTTGCTGAACTGTCTGGTTCTAGTCTCTTTCCTCAAGGTAGTTACCAAAGGTAAAGCCTATTTATTAGAATCTTTATGCCACAGAAGTACTGGGTGTGGCTTTGTTTTAGAAACCTGGAGTTCTGACTACTAACCTGTAATTTGGATTACTATGACATACCCTATATTTCAGTTAGAAGAGACAACTTTTATTTGATGAGACTTGAGTTGTGTAAATGAAAATGTAGCATTTATAAATTTGGCTAGCAAAATGGGAATCATCTACGATCTTATGGTGACCTGAATATAAATTATCCAAACAGTTTTACGCTTTTGACTTCAAGGCTTCTATTTATTGTTTTAGCCCATGTCAGATAATTCTATTTAGGGCACAGTTTATTGTCCTGAATAGACAATAAAATAGGGCTAGCGTGGTAGTGTCATGTTTTACAGATCTGGGGATCATTGATATTTTGGACTTGATGATTACTCGTTGTGGGGAGCTATTCTGAATACTGTCAGATATTAGGGAGCATCCCTGGCTTCTACTTCCAAGATTCCAGTAGCAACAATCCCTTGGGGTATACAATCATGTCTACTTGAGAATAACTAGTTTAGACATAAATGATGGTCATATGTACTGGGGTTTAAATGTAGATCCTGTGATCTGGAGCATCAGAGCAGCAAAAAGGCATAATTGTTGGAGTAATATTTTATTTCCTGAGACTACTGCTCAATTTTAGGCAGATTTTTCAAAAACATTAATGGTAGCTCTGGATTGGTTGGTTGGTTGACCTGTTTATCAGTTCATTGATTAATTCAGCAAAACAATATTGCGGTCCTGCTGTGCCAGGCTCTGTGCTTGTGTGTGATTCTTATGAGTATATGTAGAAAATTGGTGGAACTGGTGAACAGTAAATATGCAGTTAAGTTGTTGGCTATAATATTGGTGAGAAATGATGGTTGCCTGCATTTGGGTAATGGCAATGGGATGAAAGTGTGTGAGAAATTTTATATAGAAATATTTAGAAAGTAACGTTAGAATATGGTGGTTAGTGATCGAGAGAGGAGACAGGAATAATTACCACGTTTCTGGCTTAGTAAATGAATAAGTAGTGGTAGCATTCATTAAGATGGGGATGAGAGTAGAGAGAACAGCCTTTTTAGGGGAATAGGGTAGAAAATTGATTTCAGCCTTTGGCATATTCAGTTGGAGGTGCCTTTGAGATATCCACAATGATAAATTAAATTAGGAAAGTTCAGGGATCATGTCTATTTTGTTCTTTATTTTATCCCCTGTTCTTTGGACAGTGTCTGCATTTCTAGGTGTGGAGAGAGGTTTAGGCTGAATATGTAGGTTTGGTATTCTTTGAGATTTATTGATTAAAATCAACAAACAGATGAAATTGTCCAACGAGGTACATAAAGACAAAAGAGGGCCTAGGATAGCAATATTTTGGGAAATATATTCAAGGAACATGATGAGGGGCTGTAGGACTCTGAGGAAAATCAGGAGTACATGACTTAGTGGGAGCCAAAGGTAGAAATTCAAAGTCAAGGATCTTGTATCACTGTGGATCTAAGAGAGATTAATGGTGATACTTTTGGTCTACATTTTGGTAGAGACAGAAACAGTGAAAATCCTGGATCAGCTAAAAATAATTTTTACTGGCCTACGTATCATCATAGTTAATAAAGAGAAAAAGAGATACAATTGTAGATTTTTAAGGAACATGGAAGTAAAATTTATTGGATCACTATCTTTTGCCATGAATATATCTTAGATGTTATTTATTTTACAGTTAGCCTCTCTAATCTCTCTTTCCTTTGTCTAGTATCTCATTTCTTTTCTCTCTCCTCTTCATCCTCCCTTCTTTTTTTCCCTTTTTTTAAATCATAGAAAACTTTCCCATGGTATAGCATTTGGTATTTATTAGTTATGATAGGAAAGCTTCCTGTATATTAAAAGTGATGTGTGTAGGTGCGAGAGAGAGAGAGAGAGAGAGAGAGAGAGAGAGAGAGAGACTGATGGAAAGACAGTAGGAAAAGGGTAGAGCGGGGAGAGATGGCAACAAGGAGAAGAGGGAGGGAGAGAATGAATAGTGTCTAGGGTAATTGTGCTGGTGTTTTCCTCCTCCTCAGAGAATGTCTCTTTGGCTCTGGCTCCATTGCTCTGTGGCGCAACTGAAGAGAGGGGGTTGGGGAGGGGGTGAAGGCAATTAAAATCTTGAACATCATAAATACCTATCCTAATTAAGTGGTGAAGATGGAAAATAAAATACTGTCTTAGGTATTTCTGTTCTCCTTTTAAAAGTCTGCCATGGGATTGGTGTTCATGTCTTTTAGAAAGGACAGAACTTTTGAAGGAACAACTCTGAAAAAAATGTTGTTAAAAATTTCGTATTGTTTTTTGCTTTTTATAAAATTTTTGTATAAAGCCATGCATATTTGACTTCCCTAAACCCTCTTACTTATAGTTTTAGTCACTCCAACTTTGAAGTGCCCAATTCTCTGGTGTATTAATGGAGACAGTTCAAGTATCTTACTGCGATGTTTTCTTTGTTCAAGTTGCTTTTGGTCCTTGCTGGGAAATGCTCTGAAAACTGAACCAGGGACTGAACACAAAGGCTAGCCGGTGTTGTCCCTCTCGTAACTCACTGTGTGATTTGTTCCCACCTCCTGTTCACGACTCATTAGTCCCTAAGTACAGAAAAGGTTGCTCCTCCGGAACAAAAGGACTAGACCCGGCTTGGAGTCCTTTTTCGCCTTTTCCTGTGTTTTATTTGGGTGCACTCGCAGTTCTCCATCTTCATTAGCGACCCGGCAGGGGGCTGGCACTGTGCTGAAACTAGCTTTTGCTGGTTCCCTGGGGTATATCAGAGACCTCAGAACTCAATACCCTTCTATAAAAATAAAATACTGTGCTTCAAACGACCTTTTGATGGAACAAAGCCATACGTCCCAATCTGCCCTGGCCTCTCAAATTGCATCCTTGCCAAGCGCACCTCCTTTGCATTTTGTGCATGCTTCCCAGCCCCCACCCCCAACCCCCCACTCTCCGCCTCTGAATGTGAACCACTTTGGTAGTCTCGGTGTCAGGTAAATGTTTCTGTGTGTGTGAAAATGTAGGCTTTGGCAAAGAACTTTTGTGTTTGAAGCACACTTGAGGATAGCAGTTTCTTAGGAGAGATGCAGGCAGCAGATATTTGTAGGCTTTTATGTCTCAAGTGATACTCATTTCATGTTTATACCTAAAGTTCAGGAAAGTAAGTGGAAGCTAGAGATGCTATAAAAATGAGTTACATACTTATAATTTATTTTTCCTGATTTTACGGAGTGGCCAAGTTAATTGTCTTTTTTAAAGCCAGGCACCTGGAGACCTTTCCCTCATTCTAGAGCCACATGTATGTGTCTAAACTCCTTAGTCCAATCCATAATCAAATGTGACACTGACATGAACATGGTGTCTATCAAGCCTTTCTATGAAGTCTTTGGAGTTCTCAGAGCATTGTGTCTTGTTTAACTTCTAGCATTTTTATGCCATAGCTGTTGGGAACTGATTGCTATGGTTATTTTAAGGTGGCATGGGAAAGTAAAAATAGGGACCTTTTGTGGTTGAAAGAGCCACCTAACCTGAGAAAACTCAACTCTTTTATCCTTTGATTGTTATCACATTTCACTTACAGTAACAGAGTAAGATTAGCAGTTCTAACAAATTGTTCTAAATTCCTTAAAGTTTCAAAGTACACTGCCGTACTTCTAAATAATACTTTTAAGACTGTACAAAATCTGTGGTATGAGAAACATTCTGGCAATCTCTGGGTATGTACTTAGCAGTAGAATTGCAAGGTTATCAAGAATATATATTCTGAATCAAAAGGATTTTTTTTAAAAAACTGATTCTATGGAAAAATAATTGGATGTATGCAAATGTGTGGTACTGCTTTGGGTTTGTACCTCAAGTTTGCAAAGATGCCCTGATTTTCTTTTTCTTTTTTTGGTACCAAGGATCAAACTTGGGTCCTTGAGCTTGCACAGCAGGCGGCAAAACCACTGAGCTAAATCCCTAGCCCGTATGCCATGATTTTCTACAGAAAATGTCTAGTAGAATATTTTTTAAAAAATGTTTATAAAGATAAACAGATGCACAGTTTCATAATCTGACTCTATATGAATTTATACTGTGTTGGAAAAAATGTAGATTATCTTTTCCTCCCTGCTACCACAAACAATGATTTGAGGAACATCCTGGCAATCTCTGGTTATGTACTCAGGAGTAGGATTGCAATGTCATCACAAATATACATTTGGAAGGTTGCTAAGTATTGTCAGATTGCTTCCTGGAATGGCTGCATCCAGTCTATATTTCACTGGTAGTACATGAACACTTCTGCTGCTCCACTTTCTTGCCAACATTTTTATGTTTAGACTTTTTTGTTTTTCCAAACTGATGGGTGTAAAGTGATAATTATAAATTGAATTCCTTTGTTTACTAATCAAGCTGAGCACCTCTTTATACACTGGTTAGCTTTTTGGCTTTTTACTATTGTGACTTTAAGACTTGCTGTTTATATAGAACTTGATTTTGAGATGGTTAAACATACCACTTTTTTAATCTTATATTTTATGTTTTTAGGGTCCAGAGCCACTGGATTGTTGACTTTTACATTCAGGCTTTTGATTCACCTGAAAGTCACTTTTGGATATAGCAGTATTGTTTTGGGGAGGAGATTCATATTTTGGGAACATTTTAGTATGAACCAGAGGGCTAAACTACATCACAAATACACTTGGAAGAAAAGTTGTAGTGAAAAACATAAGAAAAGAAGGTTATGCATAGCACAGTGCCATTTATTAACTTTAAAATATGTATGTAAAACATAACACTATATTTTTTGTTGAATTCATATCCAATGACAGATGCTAGAAAATAAAGTGCTTATGAAGGGGTAGGAGAGAATAAAGTGGAGATGAAAGGGGCAGGGACCAATAAAATAAATAGAGAGTGATAATAACACTCAGTAACCTTATAGAGAGTGATAATAAGGAGAGGTGACCAGAAAATAGGTTAGTGATAAGCCAAAAAAGGTTAATTGAGGAAAAACAGAAATAAAATATTTTAAATGTTATGATTTATAAATAAGATAACTGTAAGGAAGAAAAATGCTCCTAATTAACTACATGTAGCTGTGGGTTTTTTTTTTTCCCCCCCTTTGGCTTTTAAAGTATTATGGGGGAAAAACAGGAATTTCTCTTTTTTTCCTTAAGTGAAGATATCTGTAAGAAGGAAAGCAGATATTTCATTTCAAGTACATGTGTATGCTTGTTCTAAGATAAAATGAAGTTAATACTGAGAACAGGCCTATTTTTTATGTTTCTTATTAATATAAATTTTTTTTTCCTGGCAAGTATAGATTTATAATGAAGTCATTTATCATAAATGTTTTTTTGGTTACATTTTAAGTTTGATAATATATATAGAAGCAATCTGTGGCTGGTTTCTTGGAATGAGATGAATGCATTATTTTATTGGCATTTATTATTTGATGTGTAGGTTCTTCCTGTTTATGATAAACACTGAACACTAAGTAATAATATGTAACTGAAAAAAAGTGAATAAACATCTTGGTCTTAAAAATAAATTGAGAATTGTATTTTTATCCCACCAACGCTCTTGAAAAATGTTATACATAATAGAAGTCATACTTGGGATTATACCCAGTTACTTATGGTATAAGAAAGTCTTCGTTGTATAGATATGGAGCCCATATTTTTCTATCTTCAATTTCATGTATACCATATTTTTGCTGAATTAGTTTTACTTGTATCTTCCCTGCTCTAGTCTTACATATTTTTATGCCCAACACTATATTAGCACCTTATATTTATCTTGTTTATTCTTCATTATAACTTGCATATTATAGATAAAGGTCAGATTCAGAAAGGTTAAACAATTTTTCTAGGGTCATACAGCAATAAGTAATAAAGCCAGGATTTGGAGCCAACCCTAACCCCAAAGCCTATTTTTTCTACCTCACTGTAACTATATTTTTTTCATGGGCTATATATTATAAGGTATTCATAATTATAGAGGGTATGATGTCTTCACTAGGCTCCTTAATTTTTGAAGAGGACATCTGAAGGATATGGGTATGTTTAAGTTGCACCACAGAAAATTTGTGCTTAGATTTCTTTTAGAGTTGAGTACATTGAACATTCTGCTGTCCAGATGCTCGAAAACCTGCTTCTGAGAAATAGTGTCTGTAGATTGTGTGAATGACCTTATCTCCATTAATCTTTCTGGACTGTCTGCATTTTAGTCTTAGGCCAAGTTATAACATTAGGGATTTACATCCTTGTAGAAATCTCTCTTTCTTCTCTTACTACCTCTGTTCTTCCTTTTTGTCTTCTCTCCTTTCCTTCATTTTTCACCCTTCCTCCTTCCCTCTTTCTCTTCCTTTCTCTCTTTTCAGTCTCTTCTTGGTAGTAAATCACAGACCTTCAGTGATGGATGCTATATGGGAAGCTGGTGAATAAAATTCATTGTTTTCTCTTTGATTTTTTAATTGAGGAGACCACACCACACACACCATCTTGGAGAGGATCTAAAGACAAAATTTCTCTAAGATCTGAGAGTGAGGAAACAATTGACCCATCTTGTAAAAAATCATATGATTATGATGAATCTTTTACTTGATTATATTTTCTTTAATTCCTAGGAAGGTTAGAATCAAATTTGCATTCTATGTCTAATAACTGTGCAGGAATAAACTGTATGTGTTTAATATGGTAATCTTACTACTGTTATTTTCTTATATTCTTTGATGCTATGTCTTTTAATTATTTATTTTATCTGTATTGAATGAATTTTTAGAAACTACCACAAATCATTTTGCTGGTGATAGGTATAAGTACACAAATAATATGAATAAAAGCAATTAAGCTTTCTAGAGTTTAAATGACATTTCTCCTTGGAAGTTTGGATTATACATTCATCTTTATTTGTTTTTTTCCTTTTTTTTTAACCTCCTACCCATTTTCAATTTTTTGCTCAGGATTTCTCTCTTGATTAATGTATTAGAACAATTCCAGAATTTCTGGGTATCAATATAAAGGGCTATTTTAAAAAAATTAGCCTCCTTTTGATTTGTATGTTTTTAGGTTTACCTTTATTTAGTAAAGGCATACATTTAATTTTTATGAAAATGTTTCCTTCTCCAAAGAGATTTAACTAATCTGAATGTTTTTGTGTGAGGTTAGAAATAGAGAAATTTGGAGTCCCAAAGATGTGCTGATTATAGAAATTTTTGAGAATTTATATAGAATAAAATAACTGGTGGTGGGGGGAGGGTGGTTAAGACAAAGTATCACTGTGTAGCTAGGCCAAACTTGAATTTCTGTGTAGTCCAAGCTTCCTGGAATAAACCTGAAAGATGCAGGCACTTTTAAGTTGCACCACAGAAAGTCTGTATTTAGATTTCTCTAAGAGTTGAGAGCATTGATTCTCCTGCCTCAGCCTTTTGAGTGCAGGGACTACAGGTGTGTGCCACCACTCCCAGCCTAAAATGAAATGAACTTTTTCAGTTTGTTCTCATAAAGCCAGTGAATTCCCTGACTGTTGCCTAATGAACATCTCTACTTGGATGTTCTATTGGTATGTCAGATATCCAGATATCATATGACACTTCAAATATTTTCCTTCAAGTAAGGTTATTCCTGCCATTTCTCCCTTTCTCCCTCCCTCCATTGCCTGTCTTGGTGAATGGCAGTACTCTGTACCTACTTGCCCATATCATATACATGGCAGTCATATTATACTCCTTTAATTGGTTACTCAATTCTTTATATTTTACCAGTTCACAGCTTTAAAGCTGGCTATTGTACACAGCCTTGCCTATGCAGGTACTATTGGCTGTAGAAATGAAGAAAAGAATGGATGGAGTGTCTTGGTTTCCTTACTTTTGTCTGGACTACTGCAAAAACCTATCTTCCTCAATTCTGCTCCAACTCCCTTTTTTGTATTGGGAATTGAACCTAGGATCTTGTGCATACTATTCTCTCCTCTTCCAGTTCATATTCTACAGTGTTATCACAATAGTATTCCCCAAATGCCAATTAGATCCAGTTACTTCTCTGCTTAAAACTATTAATGACTCCTTCTATTTCTAGGATTGATTTACTTTCAAATCAAGGATCTTCATGCTAAGTCCCCTGCACCTGGGGAGAACTTTGTACCAGTCTGAGTCACATGCCTTTCCTCCTGTTCTCAGAGACCTGTGTGCAGTCTCATGACTCTTCCCAAATTAGGCTGCTGTGATGACTTCCTTAGCTAAGTGTTGTCTCTTGATTAACACAGGTTCCTCTCACATGGCATGCAACATTTAGTGAACAATCAGTGATTGTTTGTCTGAACATGGACTAGAATAAGTCTATAGGTTATAATCCAGTCTAACCATTCATTTAATATAATTTACTGATAACTTACTATGTGCCAGATATTGTTAAAGAGGCTGGAGTTACTGTAGTGAACAAAACAGTACTTGTCTAGGCAATTAAAAGTAATCAAATAATGTAGCTCAGTAGTAGAACAGTTGCCTAGCATACATAAAGCCCTGTGTTTAGTCTCTTGCATTGCAAAACAAAAAAGCAAAGAGACATTCAGTGCTGGTGGCATTAGTGTAACAATGAAAATGAAGACAGATAAGGACATTCTGAAGCATATGGTTGAAGTACTTCTAAAGAGGAGACCTTTGAACAGAGGCCTAAGTGAAGTGAAAGAGGAGCCATATCCATGGTCGTGGTGGTGGAAAGAATGGTTTTGGGAAGAGAGAGCTGCAGTCCTGTTATGTACCAGACAGCATGGTCTCTGGACACAGCAATGGATAAGGCTGTTTAATTAAACAGCCTGTTCTTTTTCAATATTATATACCATGATTCAAAACCCCTCCTTTCTTTAATTGCTTGATTTTCTGGAGTTGAAAAATCTGAACATGAGAAAGTCCCTCTGTTATCTCTAACTGCTTATCACTTCCTACTCTTTTCTGTGGAGGAAAATCCAGAAACTCCTTATTAGAGATCCCCAACTCATCAGGATACTGGTTCGGGAGACAAAACCCCATCCGATCCACCTTTCATCACCATACTCAATGATGATTGAAAGCGTCCTAGGATTTCATATCTTAGAGGTTGGACCCAGGCTGGGGATGTATATAAAATTTCCTTGCTGTAACCAGATGTAAATAATCATGTTTTCCTTTTCTAGCCTCCCAACCTAGCCTATGATCCTAAGAAATCATGTTTATCTTTAGTAACACAGAAAAATCATAATTTTGGATATTCTTTGTTATGTTACCTGCTCAGTGCAGTTATGTCTGTGGTAGTTTTTCATTTGTAAGCAAGGTATCTACTCTTTCATTTAAGTTGGAAAGATTTATGTTTAAATAAGCTCCCATAACCTTGAAGAATAGGCGCTATAGAAACGTAGACTGGAGTGGGGCAGGGGGGATTCCTAAGAAAACTGTGTAAATTTGCAATTTGTTGTCTTCTGGTGGCAGCTGACAGGTGGGGTGACAACCCAACCAAGTAACAGTAGGGCCATTGTAATGGGAGGGAACTTAATATTGTTATTGTTCCGCTTAGATGAAATTTGTGTGAGGCTCTGCCAGTTCTTGTATTGAGAAATCCCAACCAAGCAGAAGAGTTTTTGGTTTCTGCATTTAGAGCTGCCACACAACTGAGGAAAACCGATTAAATCTGGAAGGTGGCAGCTCGTTCAACAAGCTTCTCCAGGGACCTTTAAGCAGAATCAAAGACAAGTAAATAATACATTTTGTGAGAGGAATATGGGGTGAGAAGGAGGGCTTGGATAGGAGTTAAAATTTCAAAGGAGGAGGGAAGTTCTCTGACTTTCTTCCTAATCACTCTTATCTTATGACTTTGTTCATGCTCGAATAGAGTTTGCCCAGGTAAACATGTGTGAGTTTGGTCAAAAGGAAGAAGACAGAGTGCAAAGTCATTGACTATAGAGAGAAACATGATCAACTACAGATTTCTGTATTAGGAGAAAGTGCAGTAAAGACTTTTATAAATTAAATCTGATGTTCATTGGTCTATTGAACATATGAAAACTCAGGCCTTTTACACAGAGGTTCAGTTTTGAAGAAGTATAATTTTGTTTTTCAGAAAGATTTCCGGACTCTTTAGTATTGCTCCTGATACAAGTTGAATTTGGTACCTTATTAGACAGGTGGTGGTTGGCCCCTCACATATACTGGTTATAGACCCTGGTGTCTCATCCATCTATGTGCCTTACTTAAAAAAAAACTTTATAAATAATTTTTACTTGATCACTTATCTCAAAGGGACTACAGATATTTAGTTGGCTAAAAATAATTATTTTCATAGATATATGGAGCCTGAGAGATCATTTGCCAACCCCCCATCCCCAAAGCCCCACCGTTTTACAGAGAGTAAAGTGAAGCCCAGAGGAATTAAATGGCTTGCTTGGGGCATTCAGCTGGCAAATAGGAATACAGAGACTCCTCTCACATCTCAACTCCCTTATTTTTTTTTTTTTATACCAATGCATGTCTTTTGAGCTGCTTAGAGCTTAATATGACATACCATGAGAGAGCTATAGAAGTTTACTTTATTGATTTTTAAGAAAATAATACAATAAATTCCCTGTATAATTCAAAACCTCATGAGCCACCAAAGTAATTTCAATCTTTCAAAAATCAAATATTTTATGAGAAACTAGGAAAAAAGTACCATGTGGAGTTTCAATTTGTTGTTTTTCTTCTGCTATGGAGAGTAGGATGATAAAAAATAAAACGAAGTGGCTTAAAAACAGGCAACTAGAAGATGAAGAAAACCAAAGGGATTATATTACTAGGTACCAATTACTGAGAGCCTAAACTATCGTTCCTGTGAATATAGTGTGGGTTACTGTGACTATTATTACAAAGTTTTGTGCCTGTCCCCACAACCTATAGTTATTTCTCATTCTCTTTTTCATAGTGTGCAAAGTTAAAATGGCAGTACAAACTGAGGAAGGGAAGGGAAGCTTGTCTAGATTTCATTAGAGGATAGACTAAGGACAAGTCCTAACCCCTAGGACAGAGAAGACGAAAGAACTGTATTACCGATAGCTCAGACAGACAATTTTAGATAGAGAGCAAGCACTTTTTAAAAAAATTAATCTTGAAAAAAGACTTTAGGATCGAATAACTCCCTAAAAGAAAATCACTTTTTGAATGAAAATATAATTACTTATTCCTCTAAAGATACAGGGACTTTTGCAAGTTCAATAAATTTTATTTCCCATTAAAAGTGCTAGTTGGCATTTGTCAAAGTTAGATTTGGAGTTTGTGGGGACCACATTCTTGATGTGCTTGTTTTAGGGATGAGAATTCACCCAGTCCCAGTTTTCAGAAGGGTTGATGTAACCTCCTTCCATGTGACATTAGTACTGTTTATGTTGGAGACAAATACCAGAAACTCAAGGTAACAATATACAGAGTGAGTGTATCCGGGAGATTTTTATTTGGCATTTTTACTGCTAACAGTCTACACAAGTTTTAGTATTTGGGGCCAGGCCAGGCTTGAGGGGCAGTTTCTATTTTTAATCTGTATGACTTCAAAAGGTTTAAAGAATCAATAAAAAATTATATAACAGATAATGGAGAATAAAGATTCTGGCTTCTGTAGAACCTTGCAAAGATATGAAGGAAGGCAAAAACTGCTCTAGGTGCTTTTGTGTTTGTTTTAAGGGCTGGGGATTTAGCTCAGTGGTTCTGCTGCCTGCCTCGAAAGCTCAAGGTCCCAAGTTCAATCCCCGGTACCAAAAAAAAAGAACCAAGAGAGTATGTAAAGGTGCATATCTCCAATGATGAATGCCATTATATTGTACACCTAAAATGTGCCAATAAAAGGATTAAAAAAAATTAAAAAAAAAGAACTCAAAGGAGCACAGTTGATTCTTTGAGCAACAGCTTTGTTGTTAAGTTTCTGAATGTCCCACACCATTAAATACTAATGCAACCAATTTAAAAAGTAGGTAAACTGAGAAGCAAAGTACTTAGAAGATAGACGTAGAGTGACATGAAGTGATCCAAACTAAATTCCTTGTCTTACAACTCTTATTTCATCTACCCACATCCCTGCATATTCTACTAGCAGTCATTCAGTGTGGCGCTTTCATCACTGCAGAGCTTCCCCAAACAGCACATTTGGTGTAGTTATCTCTAGACGCTGTTGACATCATGTCTCTGCTCACATAGCAATTGGGTGAATATTGGCCCACATGAGTTTTGAAAGGGGATTATAAGAAGTCCACTGTAGGTTTCATTCACATCTGACGAAATGAAGAGCTTTCCTTCCAGAGCTTCTTAATGAAATATTGTTATTCGTTTCTTACACAGGGTACAAGTGGGAGCTTGTAAGCTCTCTGAATTCTTAGGGACTCAACCAAGAAAATAAAAAACATGATTTTATTGTGCTTGCACAGGAATTAGTTAAATTCATAAAGTTTTACTTATTTTATTTTTACATGTTTTCTTAAGGAAGCATATGTGAATATGCCTGTTGAGTCAGCATGGGAAGAACTGTTGTCTTGGATGAAACTAACTGAACCCCTCTCCCTCTCAATGAACTGATAGATTAGAAACAGTGGAAGAAGCTTTAGAAGTTTGTAACTTCTTTACTTTAAACTAAACTTCAAGGTTTCTTTTTTCCATTTGAGAAAGATGTTCTAAGGTCTTTTGGGAAATAACAGGATCTCTCAAATTATACAAGGTACAAAATATCAGAGCTTCACGTGGTAAGAGTTGGAAATAATTCTCATATTAAATCATTTTGGACAATTCACCTAAGTATGTGAGCTTCATTTTCCTGAACTATAAAATAAGAGGACTGGTTAATGTTTCCAACTTTGCTTCCAGGTCCTATGTTCTCTAATTACTCCATTATAGTAATACACTATTAATAAAGTCTAGATATATGCATAATTTTGTTTTATATTAAAGGAGATGGAATATACTTATCAGTAATAGAACTTAAGTTTCTTCTGTTTATATGTACTTGGCTGCATGAAAACTTCAAGTGTTAATAAGAAACAGTGGTTTCTTTAGGGGAAGAAGACTATGGGCTTAGGTCAAGGAAGAAAAATTTTACATTCATTTTATATTTTTGATTGCTTTTTAAAAGTTCATACACTATTTAAATTTAAAAGGTTGGTTTTGTTATTTTTTATAGGACAAAGGAAGGTTTTCAAATTATTACAGAATGTATTCTGGGATAATAATATTTGGATTTTTATTTCAGATTTAACCTTAAAGTATTATTTGGAATCATAAGTAGACTATTGCTGTTATTATAGTAAGAAAGATATTTTAAATGTTGTCCATCAACATTTAAACACAAGTGTTGTCCACCACGTTTATTTGGTGGAATAAGCAGTCTTTAAAATTATAGAAACAAGGTTTTGTAATGTTGGTGACAGGGTCATATGGCTTCATTTACACTTGATCTTAGCCAAAAGACTGAGAAGCGATGGCTTCTATTTATTTAAACTTTTAAAAAATCTTGCTATTTCTTTATCCTATCTGTGATAATTTCTAGAATCATCTTTCTTTCATTTGCAACTGTGAGAATGAAATAGATATGGAAAAAATGGTTTTCAAAGCAATTAGTAGTAGACTAGTGCCAAGTTGAAGTGTTTCAGTCTTATTGTCATGTCTTAAATGCAAAACAGTGCATAGTTCCCTCTTAATCTTTTTAGAAGATAAAACTGCAGAAAATGAAAAAGAAGTCAGTTGAAACATCGGAAGGCATTTTCAAAGTCTGCATATTGTAACTGGACTTGGATTTTGGTTTGAGCATTAATTTTTGTTCTATTTTCATGGATGCATCTATGAAGTTTTGAGATATTATAAAATTCCAAGAGACTAGATATTTCTTTCCAGGCACATTTGTGGGCTTCTTTTGCTTTTTATCTCTTCAATTTCTCTCCCCGCCCTTTCTCTCTCCCTCTCCTTTTTCCTTTCTCTCCCTCTCTTCTCTTCATCTTGCTTCTCCCCTCCCACTCTTGCAAATTTATGGAAGATAAGAACCTAAGAAATTTTCATTTGTTTTTGAAAAATTAGAGTATCCTCCTAACATTGGTAATATAATTATATTATTATAATCAGAATAAATAGACATAGGAGTTTTTTTATTTTTTCAGTTATTTCTGTTAAACCTTGAACATTTCCCTCATTTGCTGCAATGTTTTCTAGCCTTTTCCTATATTCAAGTATCAAGTAAGTCAAAGTTTAAAGATGAACTGCAATATTTGTGCCACATTGGAGTTGTTTAAATTTTGTTTGTATCAAATTTTCAATGATTCTGGCTACATTTATTTCTACATCCCTTTCCTTCCAAGTGTGGTTCCAGTATAATTCAGCTTAGGTGTTCCCTAAAACATTATGTTACTTATGCAAAAGTGAGTAACCTCATGATGATGATAATGACAACTATTGCTCCCATTTATTGGGTCCTTTTGCTAGTTACTACATTGGACATTTTGTTAATTCATTTAGCAAATATTCATTGAATACCTTTTAGTACTGACACATTGATCTAAGGGCTAGGCATATAATAGCGAACAAGACCAAATTTTGACCCTTAAGAAGCTTTTAATATATTGTTTCTAATCTATATAATATATTCCAGGTAGATAATTATCTTAATTTTAGAAATAAGAAAGCTGAGGCTGAAGACAAGAAGGAATTTCCCAGCATTATTTAGGCAGTAAGTGACCAAGTTTTTGTTTGAACTTGTTATATTTGATCCCAGTCTGTGTTCTACTGCTTTACAATAGATTAGTATTGTTTCTTGCTTCATTAAGATTTTCATTAACATCCAGGATTGGTTTGAACATGCTTGACTGTGAATATAGTTAAGCTGATGGGGATATAGCACAGGATATACAAATCACAAACAATTCCTGTATTCTTCTAACCTGGATGGTTCAAGAGAGCTAGAAGGGACACTAAAACCTAATACTTTGAACACCAAAAAGCATACAGTACTTAGAAGTGAATTTAAAAATTTAGAGTATTTGTACACTGAAATCTATAAAACATTATTGTAAGAAATTAAAGAATCCTAAATAAATGGAAAGATGTCCCATGTTCATGAATCAAAAGATTGATATTGTTAAGACAGAAAAACACTCTTAAATCATTGTACATATTCAGCACAATCCTTGTCAAAACTCCAGCTGGCACTAAAATTCACTGGCATCCAGAACTACTAAAACAATTTTAAAACAATCTTTAAAAAAGGAAAAAAAGAATAAAATTGGAGGACTCAGCTTTCACATTCCAAAACCTACTAAAAAGCAACCTACTACAAAGCTACAGTAATCTAGCCAATGTAGCACTGAAAGATTAACAGATTAGAATTGCAAAATTGAGAAATAAACTCTTTAAGTCAGTTGATTTTTGACAAAGGTGGAAAGGCCATTCAATGGGGAAAGAGTAGTCTCCTCAACAAATAATATGAGTAGAATTAGACAGCCACATGCAAGAAAATGAAATTGAATTCCTTCTTCATACCGTATACCAGACAGATCAGACCTCTAAATGTGAGATCTACAACTGTAAAACTCTTAGAAGGAAGTATAGATATAAATCTTGTGACCTTGAACTAGGTTCTTAGCTATGACACCCAAACATAATCAGAGTAAAAATAAATAAATTAAACTTCATCAAAATAATTTTTGTGTTTCACAGTACCCACTTAGACATTAAAAGACAATAAGGAAGAAGATAATTGCAAGTTATATATCTGGTAAGGATCTAGTATCTAGAAAGTATAAAGACTTACAATGAAAAGTCAAATAACCTAATTAAAAACAGGTAAAGAATTTGAATAGACATTTCTCCAAAGAAGACATATAGTCAATAAATACACATAAATGCTCAATAGCATTAGTCATTGGCAAAATACAATTCAAAACTATAATAATATCCTATTTTGCCTCACTAGGATGGAAAAGGATGGGCTTTGCTGGTGGGAAGGTGAAAATACAACCATTTTGGAAAAGTTTGGCATCCTTCAAAAAGCTAAACAAAGAGTTGCCAATAATTCAGCCATTCTGTATCTAAGTATATGCCTCAAAGAACTGCAAATATGTCCACTCAAAAACTTGTACATATCGTATTCAGAGCAACTTTATTCATTGTAGCCAAAAAGTAGAAATAACCCAAATGTCTATCAACTGATGAATGGTATAAGGTATGGTATATCTGTATAATGGAATATTATTTAGTGATGAAAGGATTAAAGTGTATCGATGCATGTTTTCATGTGGATGAACATTATGTTAAGAGAAAGGGGCTAGTCACAGATAGCTACATATTGTATAATTCCATTTATATAAAATGTCTAAGACAAATCTATGGAAACAGAAAATAGATTAGTGGTTTTCAGGATCTGGAGAGGGAAAAATGGGTATGTAGTATCTTTTCAGGAAAATGAAAATGTTCTCAAGTTGTATATTGATGATGGTTTCAAATGTTTATGAATATACTAAAAAACACTGAATTGTGTATGTTAAAATGATGAATTTTATATGGTTATTGCTTAATAAAATGGTTACAAAGTCAAAGTAATTGATATTTAAGAACACCTATTACTTTGACTTTTGGGGGTTTGGAGTACACATACCACTTCAATTATCTGTTTGTATCTGGATTATCTCAATTGAAGCACAATATAATCTAGACCTTTATTGTCCAAGAAGACTTACAATTTTCTTTATTTTTATCTATCTTTTTCTTTTGCCTTACTTCATACCAGCTAGACATATTGTGTACAGGCAAAAATCGATATAGGATATTATTATAATATTTCTTCTTGGTCTTTTAAAAAACCCTCAATGTTATATTAATTTGTAAACTAGGAGTGGCATATTGTTGTGCTTACATCATTTTGGAAATGTGTTTATTTTCAAAAGTACAAATTTGATTTAGAAACTGCTTCTCTTTTGTTGTTGTTGTTGTTAATTGCATTTAATGACCACATTCTTGAAATGCTCCTTAGCCAGTTCATAAGAATCTTGGGGGTAACTGTAGAAATGATTCATAGTTTGATAAAATGCAGGCAGGTTGAATGTGACTTTTATAACATGACTGTGATCCCAGTTTATGGTATGAATTCGTACATGTCGCTTTCATTTATAAACATGGGATCGAGTACGTTTTATTTCTTGAGTACTCTGGCATAGTGCTAATGAGAAGTATGAGTGTTTTACCCAAAGCATTATATAACAGGAAGCAAAATTTTCTGGGAAAAATAAGAAGTTTGATAGAGAAGATAAAATCTTTTCTTGGAGATGGTCCTTTTCCATTGGCATTCCCGTAGCATTTCCCATCAACATGGCTGGGGATTTTCTGCCATAGATCCTTTTTATTCAGGATGATTGAAATAAACCCAGTTATTTGGGGCCTGGAACACAGACAAGAAGAAATCATGCATGGTTCTGGATGTGAGGTTTGGCCCAGGCATTCTTGCTAGTAGTGATGGAAATGTGGGGGTAGAGGGGAAAGAGTGGGCAGCAGTACCTGATAACACAAGACATTAGGAGAACCATCTTTTTTCTGGTCTTCTCCTTTATTTTTTAATTTTTGCCAGTACTAAGGATTGAGCTGAGGGACTACGTGTACTAGGTAAGCACACCATCACTGAGCTATATCCCCAGGCTTTTTTTTTTTTAATTGAGACAGAGTCTCACTAAGTTGCCCAAGCTGGGATTGAACTAGAGACCCTCTAGCCCCACCCTGTCAAGTAGCTGGAATCAAGCCTGTGCCATTATGCCCATCAGATCTTCCCTTTTAAACACAGATCATATTTTAGCTTCTTGTCAAATTAAATAATGAATCTTCCTATAGTCAATGTCTGCCAAATTGTCAGCATACCTGGAGAGAATTCTCTAACAGAGCTTTAGTTTTCAGTTACATAAATTGTTAAGTTTAATCAACTATTTCACACATTGGTCCTACTCACCAGCAACTTTCCCTCTTTTTCCTCCAAGACACTCTGCCTAGAAACTTCCAGTTTACCTTAGTCTTTGATTAACCTTCCACTTGTTGCTTCCAGTGGCTCCATAGAGAGACAGCATATCTTTTATTTTTCAAAGAAGTTTTGAACTTAGAGGGACAGGTAATCCATCTTACTTAAACTGGAGTAATTATTCAACTTTTAAAGATGATGCAAGCTGGTATATTAGAGAATGATCATTTATTTACCTGAGTGTCTAAAAACAATATGGTTTCATGCTAGAAAATATTTTAATTTTCACACTGTCTTAAGACTCAATGGAAACGAGCTATCATCACCCTCTTCTTACTAGCAGAATGCTTTGTCTGAAAACTTTCTAAGCAATCATAAGTAATTTTAAAAACCTCTAAAAGAAGTAAATTATTCCATTTACTAGTTTCTAGTGCCTGGGAAATTGTGCTTAAGGGTTTTGCATTGATTTCTTTCAACAGGGTTAATTCAGTTTTTTTCCCCTGATATCATATTAGTTAGATCCTAAATACCTGTATGTTCACAAATTATTCTTTTTAAACTTTTCAATAGAAATAGATTTCTTCTCTAAATAGGAGAAAATCTCTTGAAAAAATGACTCTATCATCACCCTTCAGTTATATCATTCTTGAGTTTAAGCTGTAGTTACACTGAATATGGAAAGATCAAAAGAGAATTTTGGTTTTATATGCTGTCAATAGATTGGAAACTGTAGGCTCAAATTCCATTGAAGTTCTTAACTATGCATCTGCCATTTCCAAGGACAATCACATTAATAGCTGCTGAGAAATTGGAAAAGTAAGTTTAGCATGTCTTTGGTGAAAAAGACAAATTTAAAGTAGGGACAAAGCTATCTACAAGGAATAGCCCAGGCCTGTTCTTTGAGGTAGCCTGTGACATTCAAGGTTCTGATGGGTTAGAAATTCAAAGGATGGTACATAAGAGAAGTGGGAAGAAGTAGAGGATGAGGCGATTAACTGTAACGAAAGAAATGGATATTTTTGCACTATTCTGTTATCCCCTCATCATTGTTACTTAGGAGAAAAGGCATGGAATCTTCACCCTTTCTCAAGTTTGCCTCACGCTTGTTCCCTGGATTGGAGGGAAGGGAAACAGTGAGGGAGCAAAGTGACGTTATTTGTTTTAGGTTTGTTTCTTTAGGTCTTTGTGTTCAAATCTTAGTTTAGTTTTCCTGAGCAGGAGTGGGAAAAATAATTACAATAAAAAAAAATAATAATAGTATTTATTGAACACAAGAACTGTGTCAGGCTCTTTAAAAATATTATTTGATCTGAACAACTTTATCCTATAAGCTTTTCTCTGTAATTTAATATATGTAAACCACATAGAATAGTGAATATAAGAGCCTAAGAATTTTGTTTTAATACTTGTTATGGAGATAAGTGAACTGTACCTTCGAGTGGCATCAGTGCTATGTGGATTCATGATTATTAAATTTTAAAGCCCACCCTCGAAACTACTACATACTATATGTCTCTGTCTTTCAAGAACACACTTTCCTTTACAGACATCTTCACTGATATTCTCCTGGATGTACATTCTAGGACCAAACTTATTTTTTAATTCTGTTATCTGACTAGTTCCAGTTTGTGAGTCCTACGTCCTTTTTTTCCTCCTCTGCACTTATCCCTAGGGAAGTTCATTTTTCACATTATCAAGGTCTGGACCAGATTTATTTAATAAGGATGTGGAATTTTTCTTACAAGATTTTAAAAAGTCAAGTGAGATAATTATATGAAAGGATCTGTGTAGGCTCTTTTTGCATGGTAGGGGGTGGACCAAATTACCTTTGGATCACTTCCACTCATATAACTCACCATTTCAGCAGGACAGCAACATTTCAGGCCAAAGTTCAACTTTTTTTATTATTAAATTCTTTTATTGTCACCAGGAAACTAGAGAAAATGAATTCTTCACAGTATGCTTGTGCATGCAACTTGAAACGGCTTGCACACTAAATGAAATTAAATGAAAGGCAGCTGTTTAGGAAAGAGCTGTCAGAAACTGATTGGGTTTCTGTTAAAGGAGAGGAGAGGAGAGGGTAGGAATACATTTTCAGAAACAGGATATCAGTGGTTGAAAAAGCAAGCAAATTTACATACACCAAAGCTCTTATGTGGTTGTGCCGTTGCATGTTATTTTAGTTTATCCATCTTAAATTAGTATTTGGTCTTGGTGAGTAGGTGTCTGCTTTCAAGGCTTCTTTTCTCATATCAAATGTATGGCAGCTCTTTCTTTTCTGAGAAGTAAATACAGCACAACCCCATTACAATGGTACTTTGGTTTGGGTTACACTGAAAATCCAGTAATGTTCACCAAACCACTTCCTCTACCCAGTACCTCTCTGTTCCTGCCAAAATACACCCAGGGAAGGACCCCCCTTGGGCAGATTGCCAGAGGTGCCACCCAGGTCTCCTGAAATGGCTGCCAGCAAGCAGGGAGCAATTACATCCCAAAACAGACTCAAAGCAGATGGTCATCTGTGGTGATAAGTGTTACATTATCAAGCCTTTGATTTGTGGTTGTACTTTATGCTTCCCAGGAACTCATGTTATGTTACCCCCGTGAAGCCCCTCCCTTGGCCTTATTGCCTATTGCTTGAGCATGTGTTCTTATAGCTTACCCTCAGTCCTCCTACTGCTGAAAAACTTTACTCTGCACCCTCAACCCTGTTGCTAAAGGGCAGTTCATGTAGGATTTCTGCCAGTTCCTCCAGCAGTAGGTACGGTGTTATGCATTGAACTCTTTTAAAGCAATTTTTAAAAAGCCCTTTGGGGTTTTACTATTGAAGCATAACCTATCTACTACATAACCTTCTACAGGAAATTCAGTTAGCATTCAGAGTTAGGAATTCTACTATAATGTTGGATTCATGCACCTTTATTCTCTGCAGCTTCTTTTTATATTGGATTTTTCTGTTTTCAATCCTATTAACTATGGTCTCCCATGGTTCACTGGGGACCAATCTCAACTTCCTTCATGTGAGATCTTGCTGTCCCTTCAGCACGTTCTTTGTTTTTTATGATTTAAAATACAAATGCATACTCTCTCCTTTGACTAAGATTAGGAGTCATATGATTCATAGGGTACCCAACTATAACTGCCATTCTCCTCCATAACCTTATCACAGTTTGGATCATATTGTGACTCCCGGAGTATCTGAACCAGGTCTCCAGAGACCATCAAATGGAACCAGATCCAGTCTCACAAGCCAACCACAGGTGTACATTTTCAAACTTCATCAGAATCCTCCTGGGGATCCTGTAGTTTTCCATTTACAATGCCACGTTTAGAAATAAGAACAAAAGATTAAAATACCAGTAGTCCCTAATTTAGAGCCAGCCTGGTCTCCCCACAAGAGAAGAGTGCTAGCAAATATATCTTGATTGTTTCCCCCATTTTCTCTGATACGATTTACATAAGCAGCCTACTGGTAGTCTTGGTACCACTCCTGCACTTGGTACCATTTACACAAAGTAGGTGGGCACAAGGCAGTAGGCACCAGCAAGTTTTAGTATCTTTAAAGGAGATTTTCTGAAATAGATTAATGCCATTACTGAAAACAAGGTGGGGACTTACCAGTGATCATGGTTTTTTTGTTTGTTTGTTTTTGGTACCAGGGATCAAACTCAGGACCTTGAGCTTTCGAGGCAGGCACAGTGCCACTGATCTAAATCCCTGGCCCAGTGATCATGTTGATGTGAATGTCTGAGTCTAAATTCTAGAACTTCTTTTGTTAACTTGTTTGAATGTTTCCTTCTCTTCTCTTCCAATTGAGCTCCACAGTAGATACCAAAAATATTCTTCCTAATAATCAAGGTATCCTCTCATTCCATGAGAGTCATGGTTGTAACAAGTTTATAGAAATGTGGAATATTCTATTTTCCATGTATCACAAAAAGTCCTGTTCTGTTGTCACCTAGTTAGAGATTTAACTATTTGTATCACTTAATTTATCTATTCAGCCACAGCTTCCCCTCTCATTTATTCAGAAATGTTTATGGAGAACTTATGTGCTGGGCACTGTTCCAGGACTAATGTTAGAAAAATTGGTAATACACATCCCCTGTTCTTAAGGAGCTTATTGTATTGTGAGTTGTGAGGAAAGTGTTTTTCTAAGTGTTTATGTGATGATTATTTGCTGTTAATCATATTTATATCCATAACAGGCCACAGCAATTTGTTTCTCTCCATCATTTAGCCAATATAATATTTATCCCCTTTACAATACGATCAGCCTTTTTGCCTGGCTGGCCTACGATGACAAAATGTGCATAGAGATACACAATGACACAGGCACAAATATAGTTCTTCATGCAGAATTCTTATTCTGCCATAAATGTAGTTCTTTATTCTGAATTCTTGGCAAGTTTTAATTTTTAATGTGGTGAGCCTGAGCTATAGTAATTTGGATTTAATTATCATGTGATCAAGCTATGGCATTTGTTTTTAGTGTAGCCATAGGAAATCAAAGTCAGCAGCTGGGCTGCAGCTGTGTCCCAGCTGTTTTTATCTGAGTAAAATTCAGAAGAAACAAAGGCATTAGGCTTCCCAGGCTCCCCAGTTTCAGGAGATAGTCCTTGGTCGAACCAGGCAATACCGCCAGATGCTTTTGAAGCCAGTGCAATTAACACTCAGGAAGTAAGACTTTAAATAAAAAGGTACTAAGAATATAGCGCATGTTTAGCTGACATGTCATCATTGTTTTCTTCTTTATAAGTTAAATAAACTCACCACATAGAAAGAATATTTACCTTATATAATTGGACAGTATTTCCCTAAATTACAAAGCTATGTTCTTTAAGATTGGTTGTCTTAAAATTCTCTAAATTGCCTGGAAATATTTTATTTGCTATGGAGTAGGATAGCATATTTGTCTTTAAAATATATTCAGTTATTTTACTGAGTTTATTCTTTCTAGAGTTTGTGTCTGTTCTTTTTAGTGATCTTGGAGGAAAAGTATTATTTGTAACTTACATTAATCAATATTGTCCCCATTATAGAAGATACTATAATGAAAACTGGAATAAAATTTTCCTATGCATAACAAAGAATGGCAAATATCCAAAATATATTAAGAATTCTACAAATCATTAAAACTCAGTTCATAAGAAAAACAGGTAAGAGTTTTAAACAAGTACTTTGTAGATGAAAAACGATTGCCAATGATAACCTTATTAACACTCAAGGAAATGCAAATTTTAGTGTGTTCTATGGGAAGACTCTTTCTCATGCATTAAACTGTCACCATAAAGGTGTGATACTCAATGAGGATGGTCCAACTAAAGGCTCCCTCATACTAGGTATTCTTCAAGGTTCTCTTTGGAAGGAGTTCTCACAGTACAAGCAGCTTTTTTTAAAAAAAATTATTTTATTGGTATATATTTGGTATACAATATGTTTACATTTATCATTGGGTGCTTGTACCTGAACATGATGTATCTTGGTTCTTATTTTTTTCCCCATTACCCGTGTGCCCTTCACCCCCTCCACCCTTCCCTATTTACATAGATTTCGTTTCCATTTTTTTTCTTTTCTCATAATTTTTCTTTTCCCTTCTTTCCTTTCCCCTTCCCTCCCACGACCCCTACACCTTTGGACCTTTTAATATTTCAAATTATCAGATATTAATTTTAATCATTTTCATCCTTATTTACACTTTCAGTTTCTCACACTAGAGAAACTATTTGGTATTTACACATGTGTGTCCTATTTATTTCACTTAAGAGTATGGCCTCAATATGCATCCATTTAGCTATAAATGTCTCTAGTTTCTCGTTCTTTATGGCTGAGTAGTACTCCATTTTATTAAAAAAACACATCTTTATCCAGTTTCCAGTTGATGGGTGCTTGGGCTGTTTCTAAGCTTTAGCTATTACAAACTGTAGTGCTATAAACATGGGTGCGCGTATATCACTGTTGTATGATTCTTTTAATTCTTTGGGGAAGTTACCCAGAAGGGGAATAGCTGGGTCAAATGGGACCTCTAGTTCTTTGAGGTATCTCCATATTGATTTCCACAGTGGTTCCACCAGTTTACACTCGCACCAGCAGTGGAGCCAGGGTTCCTTTCTCCCCACACCCGTGCCAGCATTTGTTATTGGTTGATTTCATGATAGCAGCCACTCTTTCTGGAGTGAGGTGGAATTTCAGCGTTGTTTTCATCTGCATCTCTCAAATGACCAGTGATGCTGAACACTTTTTCATATGTTTCTTTGCTATTTCTACTTCTTTGTCTGAGAAATGTCTGTTTGTTTCAGATGCCCATTTTTGAATTGGGTTTTTGACAAGCAGCTTTTTTCAGTACTGGGGATTACGCTACTTCTCCAGACCTTTTAAAATTTTTTGTTTTGTTTTATTTTGAGATAGGTTTTGCTAAGTTGCCTGTTTTGGTCCCGAACTTGCAATCCTCCTGCCTCAGCCTCCAAGTAGCTGGGATGACAGACATATGTCACTGTGCCCAGCTAGCAGCTTCTCACACAATCTCTGCAGCATGGATGTTTTATTTTGTAATTAGATCTGATTCTTTAGAGAAGCTTTTATGACTTTCAAAGCTAAAGAAGTTTTTCTCTCATGTATGAATGTTCTGATGCATACTGAGAACTGATTACCTGGATACCAGGGTATGTGGATGGAGCCCTTTGCACAATCACTCTGTTGATGGGATTTACCTTAAACATGTTCACTTTAAGGTTTCTTCACATTTCACCTGTGGAGGCCTCCCCACAATTAGTTTATGTGTAGATCTCTCTCCTGTCAGAATTAGATGACGCAGTGAAAGATGTGGTTGCCTAGCAAAAGACTTCTCATATATAGTATATTCATGAGGTTTCTTCATAGTATTAATTTTGTGATGAATAATCAACTCAGACTTCCGTGTGGAAGGCCACCAACATGCAGTATGAACATAGTTTCTCCCTGGCATGAATCTTCTGATATGAAAGAGGATTTAATCTTGTGGTGAGTTTTTCCACACAGAGTACATATATGGCTTTTCTTCTGTGTGAATTCTTTGATGAACTAGGAGTGTGTCACCCTACTTGTTTTATTATTTTTTCCTAAATATTTATGATTATTGTTTAGTGACAGCCATCTAATTCTGAGCCATGGCAGACCCTTCAGCTTCACTGACCACATGCTCAGCACCAACTCTTGTATATATTTGTATTTCAGTCTATTAAGGTGGAATTGGATTATTTTCTTTTACATAATTGAAATTTTCTAAACTGTATTATTACAAAACCATTTGTTTTATACTGACTCATTTATATAAATTATATATTGACTGGCTATAGAATAAAGCCTTAAGTTATATAATTTGATGTAATACGATCGAATGACAGTTTGTTTTCTAATCTACCATCTTTGTGTGATAGTTTTTTTTAAGATTTGACTTGATCTTTTTTTGTATATAATTCTAGTTTTTGGACTTTATTAATATATTTTATCCCATCCTACCCCCCCCCAACTCCTTCCCTTCCCTATGTACAAAAGCTTTGTTTCCATTTTTTCCTTCTATTTTTCACTTTTACCAAAACTTTTGAGGAATATATGCAGCATTTTGTTATTAAATTTGTGCAGTTATATATGATGGCTTCTGGGTTTTGTTTTATATCAACATGCTGATATTGTTACAGCAAGAATATATGTTTTCTTACCATTATTATCCCCATGAATTTCTTATCAAATATAGGCTACATATTCATCAGTTTGCATTTAATTGTCATAGGTTTAATGTAGCAGATACTGTTAAAGTGGACCCTCAAGTTACGACCCACCTGACATATGAACGACTTGGGTTGCAACCAAAATTTTAGTTTTAACTTATGATTGAGTTGCAACCTGAATGCTGGCCGCTTGTGCTTCCAGATGGTCTCAGATACAGATTTAACCCTTAAAGAGTTCTGGAAGGAACATTACAACATCCTTTCCTGTGTGGGATTAATTGTGAAATCCTGGGCCAGTGTCTCTCTAAGGACACTGAGATCTACCTGTGTATAGGAGAGAGACTTTGAAGGCTGTGCAGAGAAGCCTGAGCTGTCAGTTGACCAACTTGAGTTACAACCAGCTCTCGAGAATGAATTGAGCTTGTAAGTCAAGGGTCCACTGTATTTTCAAGTCTTTGGTAATGTTATTTTTATTGAACATCAAAGGAGTGGCAGTTAATTAGCAATTACATTTTATTTCTGTAAGCACTGTTTATTGAATGTTCCTATGTAACAGGTACTGTACCAAATATTTCATGTGCTATCTTATTTAATTGTGTTAGTGATTTTCGATATGAAGCTAGATTTTTAAGTTGGTGATAGTTTCATCCTGGCTACATAGAGTATGGGTAGCAGTGATTTGAAGTAATTCATTGAGAAACTTTATAAAACTAGAGTATAGAAGTAAGTCACTCAAGTCTTGTTCAGGTGTAAAATTTTTCTCTTAGCCTTCATAGGATTTTGCTCTTTGATTAGTGAGAAATACAGTCTTCTATTGAAGCAGAGTTTGAGAGTCATGAAATTATATTGAAAACATTTGGTTTTTATTATCTAACTTTTAGTAAATTACTACATTTTTGTTGCAATTCCCAACTGGAAATGCTGAATGAATGTGATAAACTGTTACCAAGGTGCATTTTCTGTATTCACAGGCTCAGAGCATCTGTGAGTACTGCTTGGTTTTTGGTTAGTTGTATTTGTTCATGGTTCTGCATCTTATTGACTTCAACTTTGGTTATAAAAGGAAAAGTTTATAAAGCCACAGGTAAGAAAAGTTGAAATTTCTTCCTTGGAGAAATTTCAAGTATAGAGGTATAAGCAAATATTAAGGTTCAAAGTGGGCAATATAAACGAGCATATTCAAGGAATTAGTAAGTATTTATGTAACATTTCATGTTTGCAAAATGTTTTATAGCCATATTATTAATTTATATAAGTTCCCTAGAAGGTAACAATGTTATTACATCTGTTTTATATGCAAGACAGGCAAAATATCAGCAAATTAAATGGAAAAAAGAAAGAGAAGTTATGGCATTGATTTTAAGGCTTGGAGGTATATCCTAAACCATACTGCTTCATTAGGGAAATAAAATGCTTCTGTTCTATACTAGACTTGGACATAGTACCTATTTAGGTCATTGTCTATATGTGTTTATATAGTTTTAGATAATATTTTGTTTTTATTTTTACTTTATTGGTTGTGTAGCTCTAAGGCCTTCCAACACAAGTTCCCATGAATGACTATCTGATCATGTTAACTAATGCAAAAGATGCTGAGTTATAAATTCTGTATAAAATAAATTGCAGATGTCATGATCAACAGATTAGTGAGTATTCAGTGGATATTCATTGTTGGTCTAGATAGACTACACTATGAGACCAACATGGGAATTACGTGGGACAGTTGGCCATGATGACCATACATTCTCTGTAGGCCTCTTTTTCTGTCACTGTGTTTCTCTAGGTACTTCTTTTTCTACCTATGGAAAAGCGTATTTTTGTTTAAGGGTAATAAACCTGCCCAAAACCCCAAAAGCTAAAATGAGAAGATCTTCACAGCAAAGGTTAAAAATAACCCAGACTCTTGACTTAGAAAGCTCAAAGAGACATGATAAATTATTGCCTTCAATTAACTTTTCTTTCATTTACTGAGTGCCTGTAAAGTGCTTTAATACCCTGAAGTGTGACCATAAGGTAATGAAGAGTGATTTTAAAAACAAATATACCATAAGGTGCACTCTTTAAATGAGTGCCTTTCTTCAGTGTAGCCACCCTTTAATCCAATGATGCTGTCATTGAAAAAAAATATTTTTAGAACTTGTCCTTTTGAATTGCTTTTAGAAACCATTTATGAACTGTAAAAGAAAACAGTCTCCCATTAACTTAAAATCACATCATATTTTTTAATCAGCTCCACCCCTGCAAAGAAATGTATTGCCCAGATAGTTTACTGACCTTTTCTCTAGCCTTTGTTGTGCATTAATTTTTCTTTTCTTTTTTATTTCCAAAATTGATTGAATAAGAATTTGGGGTCAATGGAGGATATTTATTTGTTTTCTAACTTTTTATTTTGAAATAATTTCTATTTGCTAAAACTACAAAAACAGTACCGTTTTCATATATTCTTCACCCAGCTTCCTCTAATGTTAACATCTAACTCAAAAACAGCACAGTTCTCAAAATCAGGAAGATACCATCAAGAAAATACTAGTTGGTAATCAACAGCTATCATTTAAATTTCTTCAGTCTTCCCCACTAATGTAATCTCACATTGCATTTAGTTTTCATGACTCCTTAGTGTTTTCAAATCTGTAAGTTTCCAATGAGGACATTTAAAAGAAGCTCCCCCTCATGCTACCCCATCTTCCAAAAAAGAAGAAAGAGCCATTGTCAAGTTTTTCTTTAATTTATTTGAATTGTTGTGAGCCTCCTGTGTGCCAAATCTGTGTTGGTTGCTGCAATTAAAAGAAGAATAAGAAATGCCTGAACACAAAGGAGCTTATAGTGCATGAAAGCACAGACTCCTTGAGAACCTTGACACAGATGTGTATTGAGGTCTTTGGATGTTTTCATTATGCTCAGTCTCTTGCATCCCTATATTTCCTTTCCATTACCTCTGCCAACATTGGTTCAAGCTCTCACTATTTCAAATCTTATCCATTGCAGTAGTTTACTAAGTGGTCTCTATCTACAATTACCCTCCTCCTCTCAGTATCTAAAATACCTCTTTATATGTGCTATCTCTTTATTTTGTAACTCTTTGAAGTTTTTGCCAAGTTAGATTTTATAGTAATTTCCCAATTGCTTACCTTGGCAGCTCAATATTTCTGTTAATTTCTCATATTACCTTCTAGTAGAGTACTCCTTATCTGCTCTGTATCTTATATTATAAACAGAGTGATATTTCAAAATGCAAATCAGATACATTGTGCTTCTGCTTAATCCTTCCAGGGGCTTCTCAATGACCTTAGGTTATCATTCAAGATCTTTGGCAATACCTATTAGGCCCTATGTGATGGGACCATTCATTAGCTACCTCTCCAGTTCCACTTCTTTCTCTTTTCAACTCCTTGGATTTTAGGATTCTTTCAGATCCTTAGATATGCCACACTCTGTCCCACCTTAAAAACCTTCACATGTATTACTTTTACTACCTAGAACGTTCTATATTTTATACCATTTTTGCTCTTAACTGCTCTCATATTGAAAGGAAAGTGGAACAGTTTTGGAAGCAAAAACTACTGAAGCTAGTTTTTCAGGGATATGGTATGAACAAACACTAGTTTGACACTAATGTTGATAAGACCCCAAATTTTAGTGTTTTCCCACAATCAGCATTTATTTTTTATTTAAAGAAATCAAATGAGGGTATTTCTGGTTGGTGGCACCCAGCAGCTCTTCTCCAAATATGACTAAAACTGGCACAAGGAAACTTCTGTCTCAGTGATAGTAGAAATTATAACTGAGGGCAAAGAGCACAAACTTATAGGCAAAATCTTTAATGGAGACATAATAAGGGGTGGGTGACAGCTTTATTAGAAAGTGATCAGGCTGCCCCCTTTACGATGAAACGAGGCCAGCTTTTATTGGTTGTTGGGTGGTCTAAGGTCAGTAATAATCCATTTGCATATGAATATGGATTTTTTTTTTTTAATGGTGCTAGGAGTCAAAAAGGCAGGGCCTTTGCACTGAGCTACATTCCCAGGTCTTTTTTTTTTTTTTTTAATTGGTACCAGGGATCGAACTCCAGACCTTGTGCTTGTGAGGCAGTTAGCGGAACCACTGAGCTAAATCCCCAGACCTTTTTTTTTAAAAAATAAACTCTTGCTAAGACTGGGTTTGAGCTTTCGATTCCCCTGCCTCAGCCTTCCAGAATGCTGGGATTACAGGTCTGTACTACCATGCTGGGGTGAGTATGGAATTTTAAAAGAAATTTCTTCCTTGTATTAATCATGAATCAGTGGCCAGTTTGTCCTTGTCATAGTACCATCCTACACCTAGCAGATTTCATCCTTTGGTTAGGAAGGGATGTAAGCTGTGGAAAAGAAAGGGCAGGGAAAATCGATATGTTTTACTTTTAGAGGGTAACAGGTTATGGGTTAAGACCTGAAACACTTATCCATCTGTTGTCTCCATGAGGATCCCTGTTGTATCTCAACTAGGGATTTAGTATTCTATCTTGTATCTAGATCTACTTGATCCAGATCTTCATATGCACCCACCTGACACAGGATGAGAGAATAGCACATAGGATCAGTAAAGATGTTTTATGGCAAAGCCTGGAGTACCATATATAACTTCTTCCCACGTGCTACTTTTTAGAAACCTTTCTTGAGTTAAAGAATTCTATTCCTGATTTTCTAAGAGTTTATTAGAAGTAGTATTCTCATTAATATTTGATTTTTAAATTGAATATTTTCCACTATATCTTTTGAGATGATTATATCATTCTCTTCCTTTCACCTGATGGTCTATTTTCATTTTGTTCAAATAATTTTGCATATCTGTAATATACACAACTGGGTCATGACTTCATTTGCTAATATTTTTATTTATACTTTTTTCAAGTATCATAAAGTAATAAGATATCTAACAGAAGGACCAGAAAGTAAGAAACCAGAATAAAAATAATTGCAGACAAATCTCATTCATTATTGATACAAAATTTCTGAATGAAATATAACGAATTCCAGCACCATGAAAGAATAAGATACATTACTAAATAAGAGTCATACTAGGAATGCAAGGATAGTTCAATATTAGGAACTCTGCTAACATAACTTACCTTATTAGAATATCAAAAGGGAAAAATTATACTTTCACCTCTATATATGATGAAAGGCATGTTTTAAATGTCCCCATCTAAGTGTTAAGTAAAACTTGTAGTAAAATAAGTATGTATTTTCATTGACTGTTTACTACATTTTAAGCACTCTTCTAAGTACTTTGAGTTCAATCTTATTTAATCCTTCCCCAACCCCTGAAAGCTGTAAATAGTATTATCTTTAGAAGAAGATTATGTAACTTATTTTTCAAGACCATATAGATTATATGTAGAAGAAAATAGTTCTGGAATCTGCTTTTAACCCCTATGGTACATTGTCTTTCATGTAGGATAGTATTTTTATGTATAAATCCTATATAACATTGAAAGGCTAACATCTTGCTTAATAGGGAAGAATACCAGAAACATTTCCATAAGTTAAGGCAATGATTGTATTTATTCCTGCTATCATTTAATATCTTCATGCAGATACTAACCAAGGACTTTCACAAGAAAAAGAAGTTAAGAGTAGTAAGTTGGAAAGGATTAGTGTTAATCATACCTTCTAGCTAATAATAGTGTATACCAGGAAAGCTTAATAGCTCAACTAAAAACTTATAAAAATAAGAGAATTCATAATAAAAACCTGAAAGAAGAGTATTGAGGTGGAACTTGCCCAGTTTTTATAAAATTATTAAGCTATAATAATTTAAATACTATGCTACTGGCACAGACAGTATAATAGAAAAAATAGGACATCCAAAACTAAATGTGGCATGAATATAAGGTAACTACAGTGGGCCCTCGAGTTACAACCAACCTGACAAAAGAACAACTTGGGCTACAACCAACATTTTAGTTTTAACTTATGAACAAAGTCTTGAGTTTCGACCCGAATGTTGGCTGCTTGTACTTCTAGATGGTCTCAGATACAGATTTAACCCTTAAAGAGTTCTGGAAGGGACATTACAACATCCTTTCCCCGTGTGGGGTTAATTGAGAAATCCTGGGCCAATGTCTCTCTAAGCACACTGAAATCTGCCTGTAGATAGGAGAGAGGCTTTGAAGGCTGTATAGAGAAGCCTGAGCCTTTAGTTGGCCAATTTGAGTTACAACCAGCCCTTGAGAATGAATTGAGTTTGTAAGTCTAGGGTCCACTGTGTATATGGAAAATTCACATACAAGAAGGTGAATTAGTCTTCCTTTTCACCAAGAAAAAGATGGAGCATTCAATAAATTCTACCAATGCCCAAAGAAATGATGATGAATCATTTATCCCTAAATAAATGTCTTGGTAAAACAATGATTTTAATGTAAAAAAGATAAAATGTTCTAGAAGAAACTTCAGTGATCATTCATGATAATTCTGCATAAAAGAAAGTCTTTTCCAAGTATAATACAAACTTAGAGTGAATGAAAGGATAATTAAAAACAATATTTATGTATAATGATTCATACTAATCAAACTCAAATGACAAATGAAAATCTGGAGAAAATATTTCACACATGTCACATACTGAGATATTTTCTTTATTGAGTTAGGAACATCTACAAATAAGTAAGAAAACTTGACCAACGAACTGGACAACAAATTAGCAGAGGACAAGGACAAATCACAGAAAAGTAAACATAAAAGGTTTTAAACAAAGATGCCAACTTCACTCATGGAAGTAGAAATGAAGTGAAATAAAATGCATATTATTGAAGATGAAGTTTGATCAAAGATGACTTGTTAAGGGTTTGAGGAAGCAATTGGTGTCATACTTTTCAGACAATCTATTAAAATTTAAATGCGTTTCTATAAGTCTACTATAATGCATTTTCCTATACTTATATTCTTTATTTGAACAAAATGACTGATATAAACATAATTAATTGCATCATTACTCAAAATAGCAGAGGATTAAAAAAACTTAAATGTCAATCAATAGGAGACTGATTATATTATGGTATACTATGGAATATACTATACAACTTATTAAAAGAATAAAGAAGTTCTACGGTAGTAATAGAAGAAAATCCAAGATGCAAGATTGTTACATAGAGCCAAGTGAGAACAGAATGTCTAATATGCTAGTATTTGTATAAATTATATACACACACAAGCGCATTTTAAAAATTGTTTCCAGGGTGAGGAATTGGTGTCAGGGAAACAGAGAAAGGAGAGAGAGACTTCCTTTTCACTGTATATCCTCTTATTTTATTAAAATAAAATTAACTATATAAATGTAAGGAACGTTGTCAATTTAAAAGTGAAGTGATAATAAGTAATGAACTGATGATAGTTCATTAGATAATCATTTCAGTAGTCTTATTGGAAAAGACGTTTGTGTATAGGAAACTGCATGAAATTTCATTTATCCCTCTTGGCCCAAAAGCCTGGTTGGCCCTGTTATGATTTGACTCTGTGTTTCTGCCAGTTCTAAGTATTAAAAATGATGCATTTGTTCCCCAGTCTCTCTGATTAGTAAGCCATACATCAGAGAACTGAGATATGCTATTTAAATCATCTGGCAAAATATTTGTCAGAATAGAACTCTTTCCTTATTTAAAAAAAAATAATTTTGTTAGTGGTGACACATTGTGTAAAAAAGTTGTATGAAGATTGAAGCCTTCATTTTGGAAATGTCTTACTTAAACAGAAGAAGGATATTGTAACTTCATACTGCTATCCAACAGTATGGGTTCCACTTATTTTTCCATTCCTACCCTGGGGATGCTGAGTGATTCCGAGTAAGCAGTTCCAATCCCATTTTACTTCAAGCCTTCACATTTCTAATGGAGGAGCAGTGGTACTGGTATCTTTGCTCTTCAGAGAGTGGTAGATTAATGAGATTTTGGGTGACTTGTTTCTAGCTAGACAAAGGCTTTTATGTACAAGATGGTGTGATTTTGTACTTAGATATTTCATGTGACAGCTCTGTTCTTTGAGGCTATATAAGTATTTTTCCTAAGGTAAAAGAGTGAACTAGCTCCTTGAAGTGACTGAATTTACAAATTGTTTTTGTTCATTTTAAATGAAAAATAGGCCTCACTAGTAAATAAGAAGAAAAAAGAAGATAGGTTTTCTTACTCTTGTTTTAATGATGAGGTAAAGGTACAGTTAAAAGAGTTATGTTACTTTCCCAAGCTCTCATGACAAACATAACAAAGTGAAATTTTCCCACATAATGTCATATTGGATGAGAAATGTGACCTTATTTAAAATAGTATGTCAGCCAGTCATATGCTTTATGGAACACTCATGCCAGCAGTAACATTGTTGAGCTCTATCCTAGGCACACGACAAAGTGGTTTGAACATTGGACAGGGCTATAGCACTCATTTACACAGCATTCAAAACAAAATTAATTCTGAGAACGAGGGATGTAGCTCAGTGGTAGAGCGCTTGCCTAGCAGAATTTAGAGGGTGAGAATCAATTGTCTTGTGTTTATTTCTTTTTTTGTCCTCTCATTTTCTTTGGTTGATGCTCTTCTCAGATGCCAGAGACCAGTCATTGTTGCCAGATGACTGGGCTCTGCTGGCTCATTAAGGGGCTGTGGCAGTGCTTGTTTCCATGAGAGCTGGAAGAAAAGATGCAATGGAAAAAGCACAAGCAGTTGTTTGTAAGTAGCTGTCTATGTAATTCTCAGTGCCCTGTGTCCTTCTGAATGGGAACATAGACTGTTAGCTCTTAAAACTGGGGCTTCATGCATACAAATTACTGTGCCTGTAAACTGAGTTTTGACATTTTTGAGTAGTGGCAGAGCACTTTGGTTAGTGTATACACATTCAGGCTTTTAGGAATAGTCTATGCAATTTGACTTCAGTCAGTTTGGTTGCCAGCAGGATTGGGTAGTCCTGAGAAAATAAAAAAATATATCAGATTTCTAAAGATACCATAACCATTCAGGTATTTAACAGATACATTTTAAGACAAATCTCTTTTTGGGTGATCAGTTAATGTTAAATATCATATTGTCTACCATGAAATTTGATAAGAGGCTCTGTTCTTAGGACAGCACTTGCACAGAAGCCTATTCTCACAGTGTCATTTAGAAGTGTAATAGATATAATAAGGAACCAGGGCCCCATAAGATCATATGCAAACAGAATCTATAAAGGAGTTATTAAAATGATACTTATGAGGGCTGGGGATTTAGCTCAGTGGTTTCACCGCCTGCTGCGCAAGCGCAAGGACCCGAGTTCGGTCCCCGGTACAAAAAAAAAAAAAAATGATACTTATGAATTCAAAAGAAGACCTCCATACCTATCTTTGTGATCATGCCAGTATTTTCCCATGGTTTTTCTGGTGCTACATCTTAGTTGCAATGATTGGAATGAAATGAAGGTTGAATTATTTATGTATATGTTTTGTAACCATCTAGTTTCTTTTTGCTGATAATAATGTTTTCCTCATAGTAACAACAAAAATAGTATTTATCAGCTTTTAGATATTCACATTAGTATTTAGTACTTTTCTTGGTTTGTGTGGCCTCATGTTTTAACCACTTTCATTGCCTTGGTTCTGTTGTCTGGTGTGTCCATTTTTTTTTCTGGCAGAGCCACTTAGCTCTTGTGCAGCCCCACTCCCAGTTTTATATTTGGCAGTTGCGAAATTACTTGCTATCTAATGGATTATTCTATATTTAAGTCTTGTAGTCTTAAATCATTGTCAGCAAAGATTAGAAGCCACAGTCAGAAGCATTCTTTGCCTTTGAATGGCCGTATAAGACTGTAGAAATAAAGATGGATTTTGTGTTGTGTGTCAGTGTGATCAATGTGAAATTGCTGGCCTGAAGAAGAGGTTGTGTGGTGACACTCTTGAGCGCAGAGGTACTTTTTTTCTGCTTTAATGCCTAAACTTGAGCATCTGGCCCTTACCCAGACAGAGCAGCTTGTTTTCTAATCAAAATGTATTCTTTTTTGGAAATTAAGTACACCTTCCAATGTATATGCTTAGAGGCCCCTGGGTATTTGAACCATTTCCTAGTCTACTTTCCCAGACATAAAAGATACCATATGTGAAATATGTGGAATGAGAATGTCAAGGTGTTTGGGTGGATTCTTTCTATAGAAAAGTATTTTTGCTTATTGCAGTTTCTCTGTGAAGATATTAAAGTAACTTAGGGAAAGTTTAAAAACACCTCTGTAGGACTGAAATAATTTATGTCTGCTGTATAAAGAGAACTTTCCAGAGTGTAAGCCAATGAGCCACTTCAATTACCACCTCCTTTAATGAAGCCTTCCTCAGTGCCCTTGGTAAAAGAAAGTAGTCATCCTTTACTCTGCTTTTCCAAAGTACTTTGACATTTTGTAAAAGTGCTTATCTCATATCTCAATCTGCCTTTAATGTATTTTTTTTTCACTTCTCTTCCCTATTCACTATTGAAATCAGGGTAGGGATTTTGTTTTAAACATGTTTGTATTCCTCCAACTACTGTGCCCAGTCTGTTGAGTGTAGCCCACCCCAACTCACCTGGTTTCCTCCTCTCTGCTAGAATTATATGCTCTTAAAAGCACTATTCACACACAACTCCAATCATTTGTTTGTATAGCTGTCTCTTCTCTTAGACTGTAAATTCCATGGGAAAAGACTATGCCCTCCATCTGTATTTCCCCGAGGCCTAGCATAGTGCTGGAACATAGAGAGTAGTCATTAAATTTCTATTGAATGAATGTTGGATTTATTCAGTAGTCAGTGACCTTGAATATATGAATCGGAAACATAGGGGCCAATTTTCCACAGTTAACTGTACTTTGTAATAATAACAAAGTATAAAAAACAATTGCACTTTGTAATATATAGACATACTATAGTGCTTTTTATCCCTGGAGAACCACAAATATCAATGAAATATTCTGCTTCATTATGTTCATATCTTCATAACAGGAAAAATATATTTGTTTACTCTTACTTTAAAACCTAAAGTTAGTAATCTGTCATCTCTTAGAAGGTTAAATAGAAGTGATTGTTATATCCTTTTTCTCTATTGCCAGGTAAATTTGAACTTTTGAGTTTTCATTGTATCTGGTGATAGAATTTCCTATTAATTAGTCTATATACCCCTGGAGTATGTAAGTTTCATGTGTAGGCACCTTGCCTTTTTCACTCAGTTTCTTAGAGTAGTGCCTGGAGACTGTAAGAGATGATCAACAAGTATCTTGAATCAAATGTAAGAATGAATGTATGATGCAATTAGAAAAACCTATAAAATTTTTAACTTAAGAGTTAAAGTTCTTTTTACTGCGTGGGAAGTATCACTGGGAGCAAGTGGCTTTTTTTTTTTTTTTTGGTACCAGGGATTGAACTCGGGTCCTTGTGTTTGCGCAGCAGGTGGCAAAACCACTGAGCTAAATCCCTGGTCCCAGCAAATGGCTTTTAAGAGAGATGTTGAAACCTTTCAACGATGTGATATTCAGAAGGTAGAATATGGGTCTGGTGTTGGTTATTCTCAGGTTCTTCCTTTAGGAGATAAAGTTTCATTGCTGTAAAAGCTTAATCTTATTTTATTTCCCTGTTGCTTAGATTCCTACCCAGAAAAACAGATCTTCAAAAAAGGTAATAAGAGAAATCAATTAGATCAAGAGTAAAGTTTTTCAACACTTAAATTTTCTTTCATTTTTAGGTCAAATCTGACAGCAGTGCAGATTTCATTATTAAGGATCTTATGGATTCTGCTGTATATCTCTATTCTCACTCGAAACAATTTTGGTAACAAATATACAGCTCTTAGCAAGTAATTCTCTTGCAAATAGTGTGGTATGGAATAATTTTAAATTAAACTCTCAAATTAGTTTTGGTAACTCTCTGTTTTACAAGTTAACGTGTAGTTTGTCTTTGAAAGTAATTTTTCTTTACTTCCAAAGATAACCTCCTGGAAGTGGAAAGGTCCATTCCTCCTTTAAGGTATAAACTAAATCCACTTGTAGTATCATCTAGTGGTACTTTTTGCCTTTTTCTTTCTGTTGTCATTGAAGGCACCGAACTGCTTCTGGGGAAAGGACTGTGAATGAGAAAGCCACAGAAGGATCTAGCTGCAGGAGATCCTAGAGATAATTTGTTTGGAGGTTCACTTACAGCTAAGGAAACTGAGGCTCTGAAATTTTAACTGACTTGTTTAAGATTACACAGCTAGTTTATGACAGGCCCAATACTGGAACATAGGACTCTTGACTGCTTATTCAAGACTGTTTCTATTATGCCTCATGAGATGTCTGTATTTAGTGAGAAAGGGTGTTCACTTCCAGGCAAACACTGACTGCTGAAATGGACAACATAACAGCTAAAACTTAAAGACTGAAATACCATATTATTCTTTAAGTAGAGAGCTATACTCTAAGCACAACATAGACACCACAGGTTAACAATAGTGAGATGCCTCTCACTTAGTGAGGGAAATTAGGTTTTTCTTTAGAGCTAAAGTAGAAACCAGTAAGATCACTGTAGATATTTACACAACTGTCTTAAAAGAATATGACCCCAAAATAAAAAGAGCTGACTGAAAAATAAATAGCTGGTGCTAACAAACCCAAAGAAAGAGGGCATCAGTCAGAAGAGATGTTGGTCAGCTATAGAAACAGAAAGTTGAATCACCATGTACAGCTTGCTTGTGCCTACTAAGCATTGTTACTTTAATAGATCTCAAATTTCAGTGTGCCTCAGAATTAGCTGGAAGGCTTGTTAAATTACACATTGCTGGGCCCTGACCCCATATTCTTCTGATCCAAGAATTTGGATTTGGAACAAGTTCCTAGATGATACTGATGCAAATTTGGGAACTACAATTTGAGAATCATTGGTCTATAAGTGTGTCAATTCTCTGTTATTATGTAGCCTCAAGTTTAGCAGTTTAAAACAATACCCATTTATTATCTCACAGTTCTGCTGGTCAGAAAGCTGGGACAGCATGGCTGAGTTCTCTATACAGACTTCAGTCAAGGTGTTAGTGGCAGTGTTCTTGTCTGGAGCTCAAGGCCCTCTTCATCCATAAAACTGAAGTTTCGTTTTTCTGCTGTTGGCTGGGCAGTGCTCTCAGGTCCTGGAGATTACTTTCAGGTCCATAGAGGCTGCTTTTAGGGGAGAAAATACGCTAACTGTTCTGACTCAAATGTCCTGCTCTGTGTAGCGATGGACTTTCTCTCAGGAGATTAATAAATTAGCATTACGATTATATTCATCACCCTGTGGGAATATATTTTACATGGGTCTCCTTTTGTTGTGTTGACTGGATTGGGTTTTGAGACTGATTAGCCAAGCTTCAATCCTGAGTAAACTCACAAAGATAAAAACCAATGTTGGGGACGAGACTGGACAGCCAGTCTATCCTTCTAGACATCATCTGTCTATTACTTTACAACCATACTCATTCTTCAAACTTCTCATTGTATAGACCATCTTGAATTAAAGCCATGATTAAAATTAAAATGGCAAAGTTCTTAAAAATTTAAGGAAACTGTCCAGTGTTTTTAAAGCCAGTCTCCCCTAAATCCTTTTTGGGTGAGAATTGATTGTTCTGTTGAAGCCTTGATGTCTCTGAGCAGTGTACAATTTCTGAAGTAGGATCCTGAAAATAAAATTTTAAAAGGTAAAACAGTGAAAGTTTCCCTTGTCTTTGGAACTCCTGTCAACATCAGAGAGGAGTGCATGGAGTTTCAAATAGTTGACCATAATCAAGGCTCCATAATCCATTGGTTTTTAATACGTGTTTGTATGCCTGTTTTGTGTATTTGTGTGTACGACTTCTATTTGGCTAATTTTGTTTCTTTATTTAAAAGAATCTAGGTTTCTTTGTTTAAACATTAGTGGTGCAGAGGTTCTTTTATGTAAATTTACTTAGTTCATTCCTCTATGCAACACTGGAATCCAAATTTAGACTCTTAAATTCCTTTAGGGAAAATTGATAAAAACGATTATTCCTAGTTCATTTTTGTGTCAGATTAGAATGATTTCACATTGTCAAGAGAATACAATTTGTCTTTTTGAGTTCATTCTTAAAGTCATTTGACAACTATGTCAGAACATTAGTAAACTGTTGTAGGCTTAACTAAGAATACATGACATCTAATAGGCTGAAATGTTACTTAGGTTTTAAAAAGTCAACAGATAGTATAAGGCAGGAAAGCTTTAATTTTATAGACATTATCTGTAAACTCTAAAATCTGCTATAAGTTCCGTATGCTTGTGATATCAATATTAGAGCTGGAATAACAGAACCACATGTCCAGATCAAGGATGGACTTACTCTTTCTATCTCTGTTTGGGTCAGAACACCTTTTGTTTGACTACCATGTGTTCAGAAAGGTTTTGATAAGTGAGTTTATTTAGGAGGAAACCAATCACATAACAGCTGGAAATCAGGTCACATGAAGTACATTTCAGATTACTCACTAAAAAAGAAAACTTTGGGGATATATTTAAATTAAATTTATTTGGCTATATACACTGACTAGCTAACTTAAACAATAACTAATTGGAAGATTTCAAAGAGCTTTGGAGTCAGAGAGAAAGTGGAAGAATCTTAGAAAACTTAGGGGCTGGAACAGTCAATAAATCTAGTAGTCATATGCTTCAGGGCTTCACTGCCAGAGTGAACACATGCCACCTACTTTCAGCATTTTTCTCAAAATTCAAAACAAGGGGATTTGGCTTGATCACATGTTCACTCTTTGCCTAAAGAAAGGCAAGGCAGCTTGATCCATGGTCCCAGCATCCAGCATCCAGTAGAGAAGAGGTTATTTCCTCCAAAGAATTAGGGTGTCATTATCAAAATGATAGGCAAATGTATACTTTAGAGACAAACAGAAGCAAATACCCACAACAGGTTATGAGATTATGATCTTCAAATATTTAGAAAGGTGATGAGACTTGATGAACTTGTGGAGTTATGACTGGAATGTCTAGGCCACTGGCGGTGAACCTATGGTGCACGTGCTGCAGCAGGCTGTTTGTTGTCATTGAAAGCTCTAAAAACCACTACTGGTCTAGGGAGTCTTGATGTATTTCATCATCAGGAGGAACATTCAACAATTACAGCTGCTTACAGGCTGTGTTGTAAGGTTATGAACTTCCCATTTATAATAGAGTATTCATTTGGTTGCATGTGGCAGAAACTTGACTTTAGTTTGGTAAAAAGAGAAAATTAATAAAAAAATATTAGGAATATCTTACACAAACAAAGAAAGGATTGAACTGGGAAGGGTAGACATTCCACTAGGCCTCAGAAACAACTAGAACTAGAGGCTCAAATACAGCTGCCCCTCCTCTTTCTCTCATCTCTGCTTCTTTTGAATATTGGCTTCATTTTCTTTTTCCGCAGTCTCAGTTTTATGTACATGTTATGAGGCATGATTGCTAAGAATGCCTGTTTCACATCTTACAAACACTACCAAGAAACTCTTTGTCCATCATTGTGTGAGAAAAATCTTCAGAAAAAACTGGTCCAGCTTGGGCCTGGTCTCCAACTCTGGACAAATCAATAAAGGTACAAGACAGTTTGGTTTCAGTGGCTTCTCTGGATTAATTTAAGGCATGAGGGAAAATTCGCTCTTGGTAGAATCACAGTTGAGGAAAGCAGTTCACAGAGTAAGAGGGAGGCTTTTTCTGTAAGGGAATGTAGTGGGCAAGCAAAAACAGTAAGTGTCCATTACTCTGTTGCTGTATGTTCAAAAATTGGATCCATCAGAGATATTGTAAAAAAGGATTCTTATGTTAGTGGGAATTTGAACCACAAGATCCTTAAGTTCTTTCCAACTCAGAGATACTGTGGTTCTGACTGGTTTCCATGCAAGGTAGGAACATATTGGTTTTGGTTTATGTGAGGGATTTTCTTTTTCTGAGTATTTCAACTCAAGGATTAATTGAGGAATTTCTTTGGAAACTGAAGACTATTTACCCAAGTATTTTTGAATTTATGGATGTAGAAAAATATATTATCTAAAAATGAATGTCCAATGGGGAAGTCTTGTATTCTTTTTAAGAAATGGAACCTAGAAATTTAAGGTCACATAGATTACCTTCAAAGGGGTAGAACACATTTAAGTCTGAGGAACTTGTTTTAAAATGAATTTTTTTTGTTGTTGTTGGGGTTTTTTTGGGGGGGAGTTTGTTCTGTTTTTTTTTTTTAGACAGGGACTACTCGCTCTGTAGTTCAGGCTGGCCTTGATCTCACTGTGTAGTCCAGGATGGCCTTGAACTTATGGCAATCCTCCTGTCTCAGCCTCCCAAGTGCTGGGATTACAGGTGTTAGATGAGTTTTTATACTTTTTATTTTGAAACAATCATAGATTTGTAGCAAGATACAAAGAAGTATGCAGAGAAGTCACATGCACCATTCATCAGCCTTCTCTGTTCCATTCCATTTTACATTTCTACCAGCAGTGTGTGAGTAATGCAAGTTCTTCTCATTCTCTCCAGCATTTGGTATTATCAATAATTTTTATTTGGGCCATTTTAATAGAGAGGTAGAGATATTTTATTGTGATTTTAACTTAACTTTTCCTAATGGCTAGTAATATTGGACATCTATTTATGTGCTTATTTATCATCTGTATGCCCTCTTGAGTAAAATATCTTCACATGGTTTTTGCTTATGTTCTAATTGGATATTTGTTCAATATTGAGTTTTGAGAGTTCTCTTTATATTCTACATATAAGACCTTCTTTGGATATGTGGTTCGCAAGTACTTTCTCTCAGTTTATAAATTGTTTTTTTGCCCTCTTACCATGGCCTGTCACAGAGTAAAACTTTTAAGTTTGATGAAGATGACTTTAATGAAGAAAAATTTTTGCATATTTGTGATTGACCTCAATACTTTCGTTTTGTTTTGTTTTTTTGAGACAGGGACTCACTGTGTAGTTCAGGCTGGGCTTGAACTCGCTATATAGCCTAGGCTGGCTTTGAACTCGTGGCAATCCATCCTCCTTCCTCAGCCTCCCAAGTGTGGGGATTACAGGTATGCACCACCACACCCAGCCTCAAGATTTTTGAATTGTCAGATTACCTGCTGTACTCTACCATTGTATTAGCTCAAACATATTTATCATGCAAAAGTTAAAGTTAAGATGAACAAAATTATTTGATATACAATATTCAAGTGTAGTAGACTGGCTGTGTGTCTGACTATTCTAGCACCTATTTTTCTCTAGTGTTTTAATTAAGGGAAAAAAAGACAATTCAACTCTATTAAAGAGGTAGTTTCTCTTTGAGTTTGAGCAAGATTTTATTACAGACTGGAAAAGGACATATGATTGTACTTGTACCACTGACTTATGTAAATAAACATCTCACATAACTAATATTTTCCTCTGCATGCAATCCCAAACACACAAACACAGCAACATTTCACGTTGCTTTGTTTGAACATATATAACCTGTAGCTTCTCCTTTATGTTGTTCCTCTGCTTTTTCCAGAAATATTACACATTTAACTAGGTATCTGGTTATTATGGGGAACAGGATGGCCATTGGTGCTGCCCTCATGGAGCTTACAGTTTAGATCTAATTTTTTCTTATTAAGTATAGGCTTTGTTACCTGTCAGTGTTTCATTGATTCAACTGAATATCATTTGCCAAGTCATATTAGCAAAATCTTCTTTCCTTTTCTAAAACACAGCATGTTCAACTCTCAGTGAACGATTTTAATGCTTTGGGAGTGGCTGCGTTCCATTACAGTGAAAAGCCAAGCCAAGCAAGTCATACCTACAAGCATATGCATGAGAATGTATTATGAGGAAGGAAATCCCCACATTTAGTGATTTTCTTGCCAACCGGGGAAGTTTTTCTGGCAGAACCTTAGTTATCTTAGCGGTAACTGAGGACTTAAACCAGGTGATCCAAAGTCTGCCATTTACTATATTCTGTAAAAAGAAGGCAGTTAATCAAATGTTTTTTGCATTAGTTTATTTTTTTTCAAATCCTGGGGTTTTATCATTTATAAATCTGTGATTCCATTTGAGTTTTAAAGTATCAATGGGCTATTTTTTATCAGTAAACCAGTTTAACTATCTGTACTCTATCGTAAATGTTACTTGCTCAAACTTGGAGAAAATTCTAAAATAGGCTCTATTATTTGATGTTATATAAACATCAAAGTCAGTTAAGAATCAAGATCCTGCATTTAAATTTAATTTGGAGTAACATTATTTGGTATCTAGTAGCCCTTAATATTTTATTGTGAGCTGGATGACATGACAAACTATAGACAAAGCAGCTACATTTTAAAAAGTTTAAGATAAACATGATTAGCCCGTTTATAGATGATGAAAATGAGAAAGAGAAGCCCAAAGTCATGAAGTTAATAAAAGACAGAGTCAGGATTCAAAACCAGTCCATCTAGCTGTAGAGACCATGCTTTTAACCAGTAGACAGTGGCTCCAAATCATCATTAGATATTTTTCCATATATCACAGTACGGGCATTAAACTAGATTTTCATGTCTTTAAGAAACCAAAGACATGAAAACTGCTATGTAGAAGTTTTGTTTTTTGTTTTTGTATTTTTTAAGAAGTAAAACTGAACTTAGAATTAAAAAATGTGAATTCTGACCTTACCAGTACGAGCTGAGTAACTTTGAGGAAGGCCACTACATTAATTTCCTATTGTTCCTGTAAAAAATTAACACAGATTTAATGGCATAAGTCAGCACAGATTTATTTTCTTAAAGTTCTAGAGGTGAGAAGTTTAAAGGCAAAGTCTTGGCAGGGCTGTATTCCTTCTTGAAGCTCCAGGGGAGAATCCCTTTCCTTGTCTTTTCCAGCTTCTATGGGCTACTAGCATTCCTTGGCTTATTGCTCCTTCTTCCATCTTCAGAGCACAACATTCCAATCTTTGGTTCTATTGTTAAATTTCTTTCCCCTCCCGGTTTTTGACCTCCTCTCCCTTGTAGCATTTCTTATACCATAACTACACTGGATCTCCTTAGATAGTCCTAGATAATCTTTTAACCTCAAAATCCTTAATTTAAGCATAGTCTCTTTTTCCATGTAGGAAACATATTAGAGATTAGGATGTGGACATTTTTGAAGATCTAAAACTCTTGTATTAGAGAGTAACATGAAATTTAAAGTTCTATTATTAGTGTGCATTTGGCTATAAGTTACAAAAACTCCTTCTCCAAATGATATAAACATGAAGGGACCTTACCATATGGTCAGCTCATATAATGAGGGTACAGGATTGGTAAAACTTCAGCAGTTCATTGATTTCTTTAAAAATGCATATTCCTGGGCCAGGGATGTAGCTCAGTGGTGCCGTGCCTGCCTGGCAAGTTAAAGGTCCTGAATTCAATTCCTGGTATTGCAAAAAAAAAAAAAAAAAGAGAATGCATATCCTTCTGTTGTTCTGGCATCTTTATGAAGAAGACTTTTATGGTTAGGTTGATTTTCCTCATATTTACAATTGGCTGCAGTATTTCCATCATGTCCTAAACTGACATTATCTAAAGGCAGAAAAGAGACTATCTCTTTTGTTACTTTTTTAAGAGTAAGAAAAGCTTGCCCAGAAGCCATTTAATAACTTCTGTATGTTTTATTTAACAGATTTCTGTTACATGCCCCTACTTATTTATTTAGTTAGTTAGGTTTGTGTATTTTAGGCAGTGCTAGGCAATTGAACTCAGGGCCTTGTACATAGTAGATAGGTGCTCTACCATTGAGCCCATACCCTGAGCCCCTGTTAAATGCCCATTTTTAAAATCAGTTTCTGGAAAAGAGAGTGGGATTATCATATTTGACTAGACTCCACACTATTCAATATAACTTTATGCAAGTGATGGAAATTTTCTACATCTATGCTGCTGGTACAATAGCCATTAGCCACATACGGCAAATTACTGACACACCTGGGCGACTCTTAGAGAAAAACAAACCAAATAAGTAAAATCAATGCAAAGGGCTCCATAGCTCAGGGGTTAGAGCACTGGTCTTATAAAACCAGTGCACATGATTACAAGTGCTAACAGTGGCAGCATCTTCTATGTACAGTCTAAGGTGAGAGACCATGATGTATCAGCATGGCTGGTATGTGACATGGTTAAATAGTGGAGGTCTGATTGAGATTTAATTGGCTAGGGACCCTGCTAGTGAGATAGTCTGCTCATTTTCCTTAGGAAACTGGTTTGTTTTGCAGTGTTATAGATAAGGAATGATAACTACCAAGTCTGTCTACCTTAGAGGTTGTGCAGCCAGGGGAAGACAGAGATGCATATGAAAGGATCTATTCATCCAGTAAATATTTACAGATCATTTGCTATGAGACAGATAATGTTCTAGGTGTAAAAAAAAGATAATAAACAGGACAAAGTTCCTGTTCTTATAAAATTGTTACAAACAAATAGATAATACAATTTTAAATTGTGAAATGTGTTAAAAAGAACATAAGTCAGGGAAAGGGATGGAGTGAATGAAATAAACTTTAGCATGTCTGAATCTATGATTTAAGTTTTCTCGTAAGAAGCAGACATTTAGTTTATAAGCTTATTTAGTTTCGCTGCAAAAAACAAAAAAATTAAGAGGGCTCTGTTTTTAGTTTCTATTTGCCAGAAGAAAGAAAAGCTAAATGAGTTCATGAGAAGGCAGTATATTTCTCTGCTATTTGTAAATTATATTTTGCCTGTGATGTTGTAGTGAGTCTTGGATGGCCCAACAGCAGAGTGAAGTTTATTTCTAGTTTGATTATGTTCTGTATTTTTTGCCTTATCTGGAGAACTTTGATTATCCAGCCTCTGGCCTCTAGCTTTCTCAACCATAGATGGGATTATTATCCTAATAATTATAAATCATATGGATTCCAGAATATCTTCCATTAACCAAAATAATTATCAAGGCTTTTATAAAGTTGGAAGCCAGAAGAAACATTTAGAATGTTTCATTAAAATTGGTTAAGTTATTTAAATTCTTTGAGCCTTGGTTTTTCTAATATAAAATAAAATAATTATAGTATTGTCAAGAATGTTAGGGTCCTTTCTTTCTGTGATGGTAGAAATTGAAATTGGTATAGCCTGTCTGGAGAGCCAATTGGTAGAATAATGACAAGTTCTTTAAAATGTGCATAAATCTTTGTCCCTATAAATAAAATTGAACGAGTACTCAAGGATGCATATTTATTTATTTATTTATTTATATATTTATTGGTACATTTTAGGTATACAATACATTTACATTTATCATTGGGTGTTTGTACCTGAACATGATGTATCTTAGTTCTTATTTTTTCTCCCATTAACTGTGCAGCCTTCAGCCCCTCCATCCTTCCCTATTTACACAGACTTTGATTCCATTTTTTATTTCTCATAATTTTTCCTTTCCCTTCTTCCCTTTCCTCTTCCCCTCCCGCCACCCCCAAACCCTTGGACCTTTTCCTGTTTCAAATTATCAATTATTCATTTTAATCATTTTCATCCTTATTTACACTTTCAGTTTCTCACACTAGAGAAACTATTCGGTATTTACACATGTGTGTCCTATTTATTTCACTTAAGAGTATGGCCTCAATATGCATCCATTTAGCTATAAATGTCTCTAGTTTCTCATTCTTTATGGCTGAGTAGTACTCCATTTTATAAAAAAACCCCATATCTTCTTTATCCAGTTTCCAGTTGATGGGCACTTGGGCTGTTTCCAAGCTTTAGCTATTACAAATTGCGCCGCTATAAACATAGGTGCACATATATTGCTGTGGTATGATTCTTTTAATTCTTTGGGGAAGATTGCCAGCAGGGGAATAGCTGGGTCAAATGGGACCTCTAGTCCTAGTTCAAAGATGCATATTTAATGATGCTTATCATGCTATAGTTTATAATGGCAATGGACAGTAAACAACTTAGTTGCTCAACAATAGCAATTTAGTTCAATTATGGTACATTACATATAGAATTCTATGAAGCTATTGAAAGCAATGATAGTATTAATAGATATTTGCAAGATTAGAAGGAATTTCACAGAGTAATAGCATTTGTGGTGATCTGTGCCTCTTTGCTTTGGACTACTGTAATCAGGGGTTATGGTTACTTTTTAAAAATCTAGCATGAATACCATATTAAGACTATAGTGTCCTAGGCAGTATCCAAAACTTTGTTCATATTTTATCTTGTTGTGCTTTCACACTAATCCTACTGAGTAAGAATAATTTGGAACCTTATTTTGTAAAGAGAAAAACCAAGGCTCAGAAGAATTAAGTAACTTGCATAAGGTCTTAAATTCAAAGATGGTAGAGTCAGAATTTATGGCTAGTCATATGTCTCCAGAGCCTGCATTCTAAAACCATGGGCTAGACTGCCTCTCTGTAAACTACCTTTATGTGCTAGAGGGGATATTCTTCACAGGTATGTGGTAGAAACCTCTTCACATCTTTTATTGTAGCAGTACCTTTGTTTGAGAGCACTTCAGCACAAGTATGTAGCAGGTGAAAAGGTTGGCTACCCTTTAATGAATACAGAGGTCAGCATGCCAGAGCCAGCCAACCACTGGCTTTTGTAAATCATGTTTTATTGCAACACAGTCATGCTCATACATTTATGTATTCTGTATGGCTGCAATATAAAGGCAGAAATTAGTGTTTTCAGCAGAGATCATATGGCACACAAAGTCTAAAATTTTTATTATCAGGTCCTTTACAGAAAAAATTTGATGACCCCTGCCTTAATACATTAGAAATCTGAAAGGATGCATATCTTGTTACAATGGCCACTTTTCTTTCCTTAAAAGGTAATTAAAACAATAACAGCTTAAGAATTATTGCCCTGCAATGGGTATGGGCCATAGGTGTCCAGGCTGTTGCTGAAAGTTTTCTGGGAAGTTTATTTCTGAACTTCGGATGGCCCTCCGTGCATGGCTGACTGGCTTTCCCTAGCTGGGCTGTCTCTGTTGCCCTGACACTCTGCCTGTTGCTACTCCTCTGAGTGGAATGTGTATTCACAACTGAGGTGCTCCATTAGTCATGGCGCATTTCCTGGGCCCTGGAGACATGGCCATGACATCATCAAGTAGACTGTGTGTTCTGTTCCTAGCCCTTAGAGTGTGATTTGAGACTGCCTTTCTCATCCAGCCATATTCTGGGCACAAAAGTCTAGCTTCCAGACCCAAGGGGCTAGGGCAAGCTTGAAAATCTGCAGATCTGGAGGCAGATTCCCATTTAGTATTTTTTTCCAGGGCTCAGGTTTTTAATCCCAGAGTTTTCTGCTCCTAATGATGTTGTTGTTTTATGTGGTGAAGGGTGGGTGGTGAAAGATGAAGTCTGCATTAGATAAAAGACACTTGGCAGCTAAAATTTCAGGATAAGTATAGGTTGGTAGCATAACAAAATCAGAAGCATATTTTGCTGTTATGTTAAATTGCTTTTGTGTGTAGTTTAACATAATAAAATATCTTTTTACAGCCAGGGCACCTAGCAAAATTAATGTGGCTTAAAAATAGAGCAATTACCAAAGGAACTGTACTGAGAGGATTAGTACTTTATTAAATATTTTATCTTTGAGAAGAAAAGAAACTTTTTTGCCAATTATCTTCTTAGGATTTAAGTATTTTTGGTAAAAAAAAAAAAAAAAGTCCCTCTCTTCTCTCTTCTCTCCTCTCTCTGTCTCTCTCTCTCTCTGTTTCCTAATTTCTGTTTACTTATTTATTAAAATGATTTGTGGAATTTAGTCTTAGTAGTAACTTTGTTAATTGTGTGTACCAGATTGCCTATAGAAAGACTTGTTTTCTAATTGGCTCATTCTTTTGCTTATAAGCTATAATTATAAAATTCACCCTTTAAAAATTATTCAAGGAAACTGAGGCTTAGAACTTGAGGACCAGGGATTTAGCTCAGTGGTTTTGTTCCCTGCTGTGCAAGCACAAGGACCTGAGTTCAATCCCTGGTACCAAAAAATAAATAAAAAAGAACTTGATGTGAGCTGACACTAGATAGACTTTTGTTGTTTAATTCAGTGACTGAACCTAAGAGCTGTGTTTTCCAATCTGCATTTGCAATTTATGGTTGAATGAGAATGACTCTTTTAGTCTTATATTTGAAATCTTTTTGATGAAGTCAAAGAAAAACTGAGAAAAAGCAGCAGTCTTTATTAGTATGTTATCTATGACTGGCATATATTATGGAAGATCCTTCCTCTGCTATGTTAGAAAAAGTTTCTTATCCGCAAGATGAAGATAATTATTTTTTGTAATCATAGAAGCTTTCTATTTTAAAAATCATATGAAAGCACATGAATTCATCCTTATTTCCTACAGACATATATAGGTAATTAATTTCCTCTGGAACTGTGTAATATACTGTAAAAGAGGGAACTTTTTAGCACTTCAGAGATCCTCAAAGATCTCTATGCAATTCAAAACATAAATTAAAATTTCAAAACATCTCATGGAGACATTCTAAATAATTTCTTGATTTGTAGTTTTTTATAGATGAGAAGAGTGAGGTATAGAAAGATTGAACCTTCTACTTTTTGTCACTCATAGAAACAGTTATTGAATGCAAGAGTCATTTTGTTATCAAAATCCTTAGGAGGACATCCTTTTGTATCTTTTTATAAAATTGTTCTTGTTTTCTTTTGATAGTTTCAAACTTCACTTCATCAATAACAATGTTTTTTGGTTTCTTTAAATTATTATTTTTTTTAGTACTGGGGATCGAACTCAGGACCTTGCACTTATGAGGCAGGCGGCAACACTGAGCTAAATCTCTGGCCCAACAGTGTTTGTTTTTTTACACCCTTTTGGGACAAATCAGATCAGTCTAGCCTGGGCAGAAGTGGAGCAAGCCCTAAAAGGGGTGGGTTATCTAAAGTGTAGTGGTGGTGGTGGTGGGGCCTGGGGCTCCGTGAGGTCCCTACTGCCGTGTTCTTGGTAGAGTACTTCATTCTTTCTTCCATTACCCCAGTTTCTCCCACCTGAACTAATATTTGCCATCTTTCTATTTGGAGGGTTGCCATGACTACTTATGAGTTAATATTGATAACATGCTGCAAGCCTCTTGGAAGAAAGATCTTATGGAGATGTACAGGTAGCTCTCACCCCGATACCAGTCACAAGGTTCTTGAGTGGTTACTAGGAACTCTTGGATTAGATTAACTACATCCTTGATTTTGGTGAGAACAGACCATAGGGTAAGATTTTCTCCTGTTTTTTGAAAGAACACATCTGGTTTGAAATGTTAAAAGCCAGGTGATCCTTAAAACAGCCACAGAGTACTGCTTTACTGCTTCTGTATCCTACTAATTTGGAGAGCAACAGATGCCTCCTTGGAAACCCTTCCAGAGAGTTTGCTATGCTGATCATCTCATTAAACCTTATACTTTTCCTGAAGAAGAAAATTCTTGAAAAACTATTGCAGAATATGATAGTGAAAGGTCATGACAGATAATCAGATCAGTTTATGAAAAGTTAAGGATGAGTCATGTCAGTCTTAAAGGGTTTGGCATCAATTTATTACACAAAACCAAACACTGGAGGAAGAAATGCCTTTAGTCTCATTAAGGAATCCAGACAAAAAACCCACTTAATCCATCCCGCTTTTCCTTTTTCCTCCAGTTCAGCTGGTGTGCAGGTGTAGGGCAGCTTGGCAGAAGCTTTGAACATTTGGAAAAGGGAGTCATAACTGAAAGTCACTGACACACACTTCCCTTGGAATGCTGCTGATGTCATGGAAAACCAGGACCTTAGCAGTAACCCCTAACAACCAGAGCTACAGTAAACAGTAAATGTTACCTCCACCAAGGCATTGGTTTTTAGAGTTTTAACAGGCTAGGGCTTGCCAGCCACAACTCATAAAAATGTTCTTATAATTTTACCCTACTCTCTAAAAGCATTGAATAACTGCTGAAGTTTCTTTGCCACTTGTGGATGCAAAGCCAAATTCACGTCAGTATCAGAATTTACAGCACTTCTTTTCCAGTCTTCTTCATACCCCCTGCCATGCTCATGTGGTTAGGCCTGGGAGGTTTAATACTTTTTCAAAAAAGTCTCTTGTCTTATTGTGTTGCTTCAATTTCTGGTGATGAGGTGAAATGATGCACTAGGTTTTGGCTAGTGTTTTATTAGACTAGTGATTAAACCAATCTGGTTAATTGGCCTCCCTTAATCTATTGAATTCAAACCAATTTGAATCAACTAGGCAAAATGGCACCCTACAGTTCAAACTCTACACTAGGTGCAGAGTAAGAGAACAAATGGCACATGCTGCCATGAGGAACTGTTAAGAATGATTCATGTCAGTATATGAAGACAAAACCAAGTGTTTGGAAGGAATTTTCTACCAGAATTGGCTGATTTTTAGAGGACATTAGCAGAATATTGGTATGTAAACCAAACCTAGCATGGCTTTATTTAGACCTGTCCACGTGGTGAGAAGCCGCACAATGTTAGCACTGTTTTTAGAAGGCATTGTCAAGGTAACCATATAAGTTATTACCAAAATAGGATATTTTAGATAGCAAAAGGGATCTATTAACAACTCCTCTCTTTTAAAAGCAACACATTGGGACTGTTTGAAGCAAGTAGGGCATATAGTCACTCTCATCATTGTGCCAGGACCCACCCAACCCAAGCTGTTGAGGCAGTTGTCACAGTGCCAAAAGAGTGGACCCATTCATACAATCTGGGTTGACTTTGTTACAAAAACAAACGAACAGAAAAACAAGTTCATTCTTAGAGGACTTGGTCATTAGTTTGTTACTGCAAACTGCAGGTAAAGTAAACTTGAATTTGCACTCTAACTTACCCAGTTTTAAACATTACTTTTATTGCTGTGGACCAGTAATTCTTAAAATATGGTCTTTGGTCCCTAGAGGTCACCAAGATCTGTAAGGTCAAACTATTTTTATTATCATCATAAGACATCATTTGGCTTTTCCATTCTTCTTCTTTTACCACTATGTATACCAACTATAACACCTTGAATGCAGAAACATCAGAATCCAACTGTTATTAAGCCAGACATTAAAAAGATTTGTGAGAATGTAAAACAGTACTACTTTTTTTGTTGTAGAAAACATAGCTATTTTCATAGAAAATATGTTAATTATGATGTTAAGGGTTTATTAGTGTTACTTTGAATGAATTAAATAAATGCTTTAAAATTCATCAGTTTTAATTTCTTATATGGTAAACATAACTCTCATAAATAAATAAATAAATAAATAAGAGTATAAAAGGGTCCCAAGTTTAAAAGTTTTGAAAATTGCTGCTCTAGACCTTCCTCTCTCTCTCAGAAGGAATATGCATGTATTGGAATATGAGAAATTTCCTGGCAAGAGAGGCCAGCTTATTCATTATTGAGTTTGCTATAGTACCTAGCACAGTGCTTTGTAAAGAGACAGCGCTCTATATAAATATGGGTGAACAAAGCTCCTGTAACAACTCTGAAAAGTTTCCATATTTTCTGATGTTTGGCTTTTACATTACCATTATTACTTGGTTTGTTTTAAGTCTTTGTCTTTTGGTATTTAATGTGTCCTAGTTTTTAACTTTTTTATTTTGGTACCGGGAATTGTACTCCGGACCTTGCACTTGTGAGGCAGGCAGCAGAACCACTGAGTTAAATCCCTGGTCCTTGATAACTTATTTTGGCATAACTAAAATATGTCATTTTTCTTTGAAAAGTTTTAAAAATACATCAGATTCTCATATGAAACAAGTATGTTAGGTGAGAAACATAAAGAATTATAGAAATGGGACTATCTGTCTGTCCTTCTATTTTGTGGTGCTGGGGATTGAACCCAGGGCCTTGTACATGCTTGGCCAGGTGCTCTACCACTGAGCCACCTCCCCAGCCTGGAGCAACTTTTTTTTTAACCTGCCTAATTCTTGTTCATCCTTCAACTCAGGTGTCCCTTTCTTCAGTTTGGCTTCTTAGATCTTCCCAAGCTGGCCTAGTGCCCCTCCCACGTGCTTTGGCCGTATCCTTTATCATTAGATTTACTACCTTACCTTGGCCCAGTCACATTAGGCTTCCTCTAGTTAACTGTGAGTGCCTTTATATCTTCTGATGCCAAAAACCAAGGATGGTACAAAGCCCTATATATACTATGTTTTTTTTCTCTATATGCCTATGATACAGTTTATTTAGCCATAGTAAGAGATTAATAACAACAATAATAAAAAGTATAATGGTAACACTATATAATAAAAGCTTTTTAAAAATATAAATTTTTTCGGGAACTTTCCATGCAATATTTTCAGACCATGGTTGACTGAAACAGTGGAAAGCAAAACTGTGGATAAGGAGGGACTGCTGTAGTATATGGTCAAGATATTAAAGAATACATTGAAATGTACAAAATGAAGGAAAACATAATTAGTTAAGAATGTATTATTTTATTTAATGTTATATAACATGGTGTAGATAGTTCTGAAAAAAAGTAATTTTCTTTTGCATTAAAAAATGTTTGAGAAAAGAAGACAGACGGCATTGTTATGACTTTGTTTTTTATTCTTGTTGTTGTTTATTTATTTATTTTTTTTTTGGTACCAGGGATTGAAATCAGGACCTATGCTTGCAAGGCAGATGGTGGCACCACTGAGCTAAATCCCAGTCCCCGAACCTGCTACTTTTTAAATCAACCTGATAGAACAAACTGAGGGGATAGTTTATTTGAGTAACAGCATTATCTTCATGATTCAATACAAGTGGCAATTCTTTGTGATATAGTTAAAATTTTTAAGTTTTATGAAGCTAGTTTTTAAAGACATACCTTTTACATGTGCTCTGCATTTTTTCTCTGAGTACTTTTTAGTTATACAAGTATATGTTTCCAGATTTGTTTCTTTTTTTGGATTAACAAACATTTTGGATACTTACCAAAAATTATGTGGGAAAACTTGATCAGAAAACAGACAGAACACAGAGCGAGAGCACAGAGAGAGAACACAGAGAGAGAGAACACTGTATCTTTTTAAAAGGAGTTGGTAGTGGAAGACATCTATGTTGTCACGGATGGAGTCCTGAAGGACCACTGTGATTTTAGTGGACAGGTTGCTGCTGGATGGGAATGAGAGATCTGGGTACTTGAACCGACTTTGTTCCTCTCTACATATTAGGATAATTTCAGCAATCTGCTTTCTTCCTCAGGGATCCTACTAGTTTCCTTATCTGTAAAATGAGGCTGGATTCAATGATTTCTGCAGTCCCTTACAGATCATCTAATTCTATAGTTCATTTCATACTCTGTCATGAATTTTAAGTTCTTGGAGTCCCTAGTTGACACACAATGTATGAGGAAATGATGCACAGCACAGTCGTGAGCAACCAAACTGGATTTTGAGCACACTGATGTGTTAATCCCCAAAGAACCAAAAGATACAAATGTTCCAGAGGCTGAACATGAAAATGGTGACAGTGAGCAAAACATTGAAGCAGACAGCTGAAAGCTTCATTTCCTGGCTCGCCTGCCATGAGAAAGGCTGAGCCTGCCAAATCCTTCAGGCCATCAAGGCCCAGCACTTTGGCTAGCTCTTATTTTGAGCCCCCCCCCCCCCCACACCACACACAAACCACATAGGAAAATTGTCTCTCTCCCTCAATTTGTGTCTTTTGGCTACACTTCTGTTTATGCCAAGTCCTTGCCTAATCCCCTTCCTTCCAGCTGTCACTACATTCTGGCTGTTGCTTTCTGGGGGCTTTGGGAAGCAGCTGCATTTTTCAGAGCAGGAATGTGTGGCGGAGTGGTGTGAAGGTGTGTGGATTCTGTCAGAACCAACAGTCACTTTGACCTGGTTTATAGGCAGTTCAAACGGTGCTCTCACTCCTTCCTGGGCAAATGTCAAGACTGATGGCTTTAATTTTTCCTCCTCCTTTTCTCTTTGGGAAATTTTCCCCACCGTCTACATTCCTCAGCATTTTTTTTTTTTTGTCTAGGAACATCCTGTGGAAGATTTGGTTTGTCTTAAGTCCTTTTTGCCAGAATGCTCATCTTTTTTCATCCACATAAAACATATTTATCTATTGAGAGAGCTTAGGAAGGATAACCAGAGTCTCTGGAGGCTAAGTTTAGAAACTTGACCCTTTCTCATCTGTCCCAAACCACCAACTCTCCCAAGGCCCAGAGAGCTGTTGGTAATTTGTTGTCTGTCCAGCCCCAGTCCTTGTGGTATTCTCACCTCTGGCCTATGGTGTTTTCCCACAAAGCTTGTCTACATATAGCTCCTATTGGATCTTAGTGACCACAGCTGAGCAAAGCAGCACTTCTCATCATTTTAGAAAACCAAGGTGGTGTCAGGAAATGTGACTGAAGAATATTGGCTTAATTTAAGGAGAAGCCTGTGTTACTAAGATTTTAAATGGTTTTAGTGTCCACAGAATGACTTTGCTGGCCTGAATATTGAAAACAAAACAAAGCACTAGGCCCACATAGTCACTGTCTTTTGTAGTATGGCATTGTCTTTTGTTGATGAGTAGAGCTTTTGTAGATAACAATGGGTTGTTCTTCTCTGCCACTTTGTAGAAACTCCAAGAACTATCTTGCCCTATATCTGACAGCACCCAACCCCTGCTTCTGTTTATATGAGAGGAACACTATGTAGTCTTCAGAACCTCATTAAAAAAAAAACAAAAAACCTCAGGGCATGTCTGTGTTGGGGTTTGTGTGATTTTTTTCATGTCTATATGTATTTTGTATTTTATTTAAATAAATATTACTTGATGTTAAATTCACACAGATGAGTCTATTTGGTAAAATGCTTTAATGATAGGATCTTGCTTAACTTTATATGTATTATGCAACGTCTTTGTATTTATATTGGTTATACAGTGTAACAAAGGCATTTTTCTCTCATTTCTGCCTTCTAGTTTGGCTATACTGTTTCCAATTCCCAGTTAAACTTTCTTTTACTTTCCTTTCCTCTATTTGGTGGTCTACAATTTATAGAATCATAGCATGGTAAAATATTGCCTCTAGAGGGGCTCTTAGATGTTAGCAATCTAACTCGTGTTATAGATGCGAAAATGAGAGCCAACAAAAGGGACAGATTTGGTTAAGATCACATACCTGCCAGATCCCTAGCTCATAAGCCTTCTGACTTTGGTCTAGGGTTTTCCTACTATACCAGACAGGTGCACTAGGTGATGACAACTGCAACTGACAGAGTGCATCCCACTGGACAGGGCACAGACAGATTTGGAATTGAACACCTTGTTCTGCTGCCTACTGGCAGGGTAAATTAGACAAGTAACTAATACTTTTGTGACTTTGTTTCTTCCTCTGCAATATGGGAATAATAATAATACTTTAAGGTTATTGTATTAAATTATATAGCCTGTATAAAGTACCTATATATTATGTTCAACAAATACTTATTATAAAATCTGATAATTTAAATAATAAAATTATTATTTAAAATTAAATAGGTATGTTATTGTTGGGTAGCCTGACCCTTTTATTCAATAGTAATTTTCTAAAATCAGTATTAGTGTATGAGTGGAATGAGTTGTCTGGAAACGAATTCCTGAAATTATTTATACCATGACTATGATTTCCCTTTTCTTTATGGCTTTCATCTGTACTTAGCTGCAATGCATCCTGTCCAAAACCTTTTGTACAGGTTGAACTCATCCCCGAAAAAGATATCTGGAGTGTCCATATGTTTGGCCTCTGCTTTTCATTTAGCTGAACACTAGGTTATAAATCTTGAAATATAATGTGTATAGAATGTTTTATTCACATTTTGAGAAGCCTAGGATGTTTAGTATGATTCTGACACTTACTGAACTTGGTGAGGAACAGCTTCAATGTAAAATTATATGTACCTGTTTGGAGTATAGGTGAAAGTTATGTTCCACAAAAAGGAGACCTATACTGCTCCTTTGAAGGAAAGCAGGAGGAAGGAGTTAAGAAACAAAGCTTAAGCTGGTACTGTATTAGCAAATACCAGAAGCAAGAAAAGAAAATTTGGAAGCTTCAAAAGAGGAGATTCAGGGGAATTTCTGTTGAGGGCCTCTCAAATTGCCTGAATGTTGTTGCCTATCTGGAATGCACTTAAACTTGAAGTAGAGAAAAGGACCTTAAGAAATTAGAAAGAATTTTACTTCTAAAAAAAAAAAAACCCAACCAAACAACAAGAACAAAAACAACCAGAGAACTCAGAAGAAAAGGCTATGGCATAGATTTTAAACGAAAGTTAAGTGCAGCTTGCTAGTCCTATAGTTTGTATTCATAGTCCCCAGCTACTTGTGAAGCTGGGACAGGAGGATCACTTGAGCCCAGGCACTTGGGGCAGCCTGGGCAACACAGTGAGACCTTATTTTGGACAAGGAGAGAGAGAGGGAGAGGGAAGAGGGCAGAGGGGAGAGGGGATGGTGGAGAGGGGATGGGGAAGGGGGAAGAGAGAAGGAGGAGGGCAAAGGAGCGAAAAGGAGACTAATATGGTTATCATATAGGGTATTCTTTATGGAACCTCTAATTCAGGGGACTTTCAAGTGTGTATAATTTGGTTCATAACTATGGTTAGATGAGTGAAAACTATAAATGCTCTTAGGGCTTTTTAAAATTGATTTTTTTACTTTGGTGAAAGTGTAGCAGTGATCAAGAGTGGAATGGATGTTTTCTGTGCTTGTTCATACTTTAATGTCATATATTAGATTAAGAAACTTAGGCCAGTCGTTTCTTAAGAAAAAAAGCAGGTGTGATTTTGGAAGAATATTGAATAATCAAATATGGCTAGGAAGTAGAAGGACCTATTTGACTGTATTTTTAGTTCATCCAGATGGGATCAGACCAAAGGAATTTGCCAAGCACTGAGACTCACCACTTAGAACCTCACTGAAATAGTTGTGGGGGCAAAGGCTTTCTTCAGGAGTCTAATTCCACTTGAGGCATAACAGCCAGAGATTTCTGGCCCTTGAGGGGAAAGTGCCAAAGTTGATAACTTTTAGAAAAGTCAACTGAAATCTATAAACCTGGAAGAAATAATACAATGGGACTATGTTTTTCTGTAATTTTTATACAGAAAACACACTATTAGTAAATGTGGCATAAAGTCTTTGTAAAATTAGCTCTTCCCTAATCTCATGTCCTCCTATTGTGACTTAATATATTACAGCTTAATAAATGAGAAGATTGTGACATCTGTTATTACACTTAATCCTCATCAGTATTATCCCTTGTAATCTGACATACATTCCTGCAACACCCAGTGGTACCTAGTCCATTGACTTACATACAGTAGTTTTTCAATAAATATTTTTAATTTAATGATGAATGAAGAAGTAGTTCTTTATTTTATTTATTTATTTATTTTTGGTACTGGGGATCGAACTCGAGACCTTTCGCTTGCAAGGCAAGCACCTGAACCACTGAGCTAAATCCCCAGCCCTGTTCTTTATGTTTTTTACAACTGACTTATGGAGAGAGATTTATAACACAGTAAATAGGAACTACAGTATTGTGATTAAATAATCAAATATAGCATACACAAAAAAAGATCATGCAAAGGAACTTAAAGTTTTAAACAGCCTTATTTAGTCATAACTGGTACATGTTTAGTACAATTGGGTAAAATTTGACATATGTATATACTCATTAGATCATTCCCACAATGAAGATAATAAAGTGTCTACCATTCCAAAAGTTTCTACATAATCTTTGCAATCCATCTCTCCAACCATTCCCCACCTTACCCCCCACAAACGATTGATCTACTTTTGTTACTACAGACTATATAGCATTTTCTATATTTTTACATAAATTGAATCATATAGTAGAAATTCTTTTGGTCCAGCTTTTAAATTCAGCTTCATTACTTTGAGATTCATCCATTTTGTTGCATGTATCAGTATTTCATTCCTTTTTATCATTAGCTAATATTCCAGCAGAGATATAGATATTGATCTATCACCTTTGCTCATCTACTGATAGACATGTGGGATCCTTTACAGTTTATGGCTGTTGCAAGTAAATCCACTATGAACATTTGACTTCAAATTATGGAATAGATGTATGTTTTCTTTTCTCTTGGATAAATTGCCTAGAAGTAGAATGACTAGGTTCAGGGATTGATGTGTTCAGCTTTGTAAGAAACTGCCTTTGCATTCCCAGCAGCAGTGAACCAGTGTTCCTATTATTCCACATCCTCACCAACATTTGATGGTGCCATTACTTTAGACTTTAACCACTTAATGGATATTTAGAAGTTTCTTGTTTTAAATTGCAATTCTCTAACCACATATGATGTTACACGTCTTTATATATACACATTTGTCATCTCTATATCATCTTTGATGAGGTGTCTGTTCAGATATTTGACCTAGTTTTTAAAATAGAGTTATTTCTTATTGGTTTTAAGAATTTTTTGTGTTCTAAGTTTTAAAAATCTTTTGTATATTTTGGATACAAGTCCTTGATCAGGTATGTGTCTTGCAGAGATTTTCTCCCAGTTTGTGGCTTAACAGTATCTGTTGTAAAAAAGTTTTTAATTTTAATGAGGGCCAATCTACCAATTTTTTTCATGGATTGTTCTTTTGATGTTGTATCCAAAAACTTATTTCCAATCCCAAGGTCACCTAGGTTTTTCCTTTGTTATCTTCTAGATCTTTAACTTTTTGTGTTTTATTTTAGTTCTGTGATTCACTTGAGTTATTTTTGTGAAAGGCGTAAGGCCAGTGTCTAGATTCATATTTTTCCCCATGTGGATGGCCCCCCATACCATTTGCTGGAAAGACTATCCTTCTCCATTAAATTGCCTTTGCTTCTTTGTCAAAGTTCAGTTAAATATTTTACATGAGTCCATTTCTGGGATCTATTTTGTTCCCTTGAAATGGTTGTTTATTCTTTCACCAATAGCACCATACTGTCTTGATTACTGATAGCTTTATAGTAGGTCTTCAAGTCAGGTAGTCTCATTCCTCCAGCTGTATATTTCCTCCTAAATATTGTGTTGTCTAACTTGAGTCTTTTTCCTTTCTATATAAACTTTAGAATTAATTTGTCCCTATCCATACTGTGGCTTTTTTGTGATTTTGATTGGGATTGCACCAAATTTATAAATCAAGTTGGGAAGAACTGACATCTTAACAATATTGGGTTTTCCTATCCATGAATATGTAATATTTCTTGATTTTAGATCTTTCATTTCTCTCATTAGAATTTTGTATTTTCTCATATAGATCCTTTACAGTACATATTTTAGGTTTGTACCTAAGAATTTCACACTTATTGATACTAGTATAGATGGTGTTGTACATTCAATTTCAAGCTCCAGTCACTCATTGCTATTATATAAAGAAGCAATTGATTATGTACATTAATGTTTATCATGCCTTCTTTTGGATTAAATATTTTGATGATTCTATTTACCTCTTTTGTTGTCTTACTGGCAATAATCTTTAAGTTATTTTTGTGGTTGCTTTAGGGTTATAGTGTATATCTTTAAGTGACTTTATGTCATATACAGTATAGTGTAAGAACCTTACATTAGTGATAGTTGTCATGTATTTTATTTACAGATAAGTATATGTGAATTATAAATCTCAAAGTATAGTTTTGTTTAAGCAATTTACTATCTTTAAAATATATTTAGATAATCGGGGCTGGGGATTTAGCTCAGTGGTTTCAGCACCTGCCTTGCAAGCGCAAGGACCCGAATTCGATCCCCGGTACCAAACAAAACAAAACAAAACAAAAAAATGTATTTAGATAATCAGAAAAAATATTCCATAGTTATCATTTCCAGGGGATTTACTTCCTTTATATTGATTTATATTTCCACCTGCTTTCTGAATCAGATGAATTTACCTGAAGGATTTACTTTAGCATTTCTTGTGGAGTAGGTCCACTGGTGATGAAATATTTTACCTTTTGTAAGTCTGAGGTCTTTATTTCATCTATGTTTTTGAGATATTTTGGGTAACTATAGAATTCTAAGTTGATAGGAATTTCCTCCATTTAAAAACTTTTTTCTTCCACCTTATTTTCACTTTCATTGTTTTCAGTTAGAAACTAGTCATTCTTATCTTCGTTGCTCTGTATATAATGTGGTTTTTTTTCTTATTGCTTTTAAGATTTTTGGCTTTTTTACTGGTTTTTGAGCAATTTAATTAAGATGTGTCTTTATGTGATTTTCTTTATCCTTTTTGTTTGAGGTTTTGTTGAGCTTTTTTGGTATGTATGGTTAGTATTTTCATCAAATTTGGAAAAATCTCATCCAGTATATTTTCAAATATGTTTATTTTTTTAGCTACTTCCTTTTCTTTTGGACTCTTACTACACAAATATAAAGCCAACAAGTTGTCTCAGAGCTCACTGACGATCTTTTCTTTTTGTTGCCATTCTCTCTGTATGTTTAACTTTAATAGTTTCCACAGTTACATGCTCATGTTCATCAGTCATTCCTTCTGCAGTGTCTTAGGGTACCATTAATTCCATCTAATAGTTTTTTCCACAAGAAGTTTTATTTTGAAGCTGTATATTTCTACTTAGCTTTTCAAACATATGGACTATAGTTATAACTATTTTAATGTCCTTGTGTTATATCCCTGTGTTATATCAAATGATTTCAGACTTAAATAATTTTCTACATGAGTGATATGTTTATCTATGAGAAGAACTTGGAGTGTAATCCCCTTCCTCACAAAAAAGTTGCATCACACTGTATCAGACCACATATGTGAATTATCAATCTTAACTATTAGACTCCCAAATGCATATAAGCCCAATATTTTGACATTGAGAACTTAGGCAGTGGCATTACTAATCCCTGTCAGATGCTTCTCCAGAGATTGAAAGCTCAGGCTGCATTAGGGCTACTTTCTGTCAGCTTTTGAGCTATTCCCAGAAGTTCCAACTGCCAACAATAGCACCGTTTGCTAGTGTCAAGAGACCTTATATGTCACTGTGGATCCCTGTTTGTTGGTCAGACTCTCTCTCCCTAGAACTTCTCATAGAAAGATACACCTAAAACTAGACTTTATATCCAGAGCCTCACTTCTATCATAATCGAGCAATGAGGCTTTAATAATTGAATTCTAAATGAAATTGAAACTTACTATTTGGTAAATGTACTCTCTCTATTGTTTTCCTCCCCTTCTTTGAACACTGTGAAAAAAAAAATCTCTGTATGGCAATAAACTCTGAGTCTTTCAATTGATTGACTTTTGTAATTATAGGTCATATTTTTTTGATTTTTTATATGCCTGGTTATCTTTGATTGAATGCCAGATATTGTGAATTTTACCTTCTTGAGTTCTAGATATTTTTATACCTGTAACTCTTAAGCTTTGTTTTGGGATTCAATTAAATTACTTGGAAACATCTTGCTTTTAGGATTTTGTTAGAACTATTTTTTAAAAATGAATTCTCTATACTCAAAATAGGCCCTGAGACAGGAGATAAGAACCCAGTGCTCCCCAAGAAGTACCTTTTATTTTTCTTCTGCAGCTGCCCCAGTATCTTGTAACTAGCCACAGCTATATTAGATACTCCACAGTCTCTCTGGGAGACATTTGCTGTAGCTGCAGCAAGTTTTGATCACAGACCTATCCCCAGTGACTTCATCTCCAGCTCCTCTGGATGCCTCTGTCTTCTACATCCCTCCTCAATCAGGTCTTTGAGGAGACCCTCTCCAACCCATGAGCAGACAGAAAGTCTGACTTTGGGCATGCACAAGCCCATGCTTTTTCCTGTCTAGCAAACCTCCCGATATCCTTAACAAGTCAGGCTGTACATTGTTCCCCCTTATTCTGCACCATGAATCCTGGTAAAACCTCATATTTTTGCCTAGCCATAATTTCTGTCTTTAGTAGAGCATATTGAGCTGTTACATTAAGAGCTTAACACCAAAGGCCATTGGTGCCAAAAGTGGCCAGCAACTGGGGCTAGTATCACTGAAGGCAGTTAGGAGCTAGAGTGTGATGGGCACCAATGGAGAATTGTCAGGACCTACCATCTCTGTTGGCTAGAAAAGTTCCAGAGGCCTGCTTGGTCTGAATAGCTGCTTCCTCTAAGTGGTAGGAGGGTGACTTAACCTAAGAGCCAATAGCTACTGACATTCAAAACTCAGGAGTGTTAACACTAAAAGAGTTACATTTTGCCAGTTTGTGATTTCTATACAAATTAACAGAAGAACCCTTGTCTATTTGGTAACAGACCCTTTTGACTATGCAGTGCTTCATGAATTACAGAGTTTTTCAATGTGATTGGCAGGAACAGACATTATTCCTGGTCTCATGTGAGGTCTAGGCATTCTTTTTTTTCCTCCTCTTAGATTATTTTTTCCCTACCCTTGGGCATTTTCCTCACAAATACATATTAATCAGTACTCTGCTGAATATTCAATGAGGACTTCCACAGATCTGCCCTCTGAAATTTAGCTGCCTTCTTCTTTCTAGATATTTAGCTCCAACTTCTCAATTCAGGGAGTCTGCTGAACTTCACCTGGGTTTGCCCTCTCCCTATATACCATGACCAGGAAATTCTCTCAAAGCAGTAAGCTAGGCCAATCACTGAGCTCTCCTTTTTTGTTTCCCTTTTCTCAAGAATCACTGTCTTTCATTACCCATTTCTAGTGTCTTGAAAACATTTCATATGTTTTGTTTCTTTAAAAAATATTTTTGTTATTTTAGGTAGTAGGGTCTGTCTTGTCCTTGTTACTCCATCTTGATCAGAAGCAAAAGTTCTTGAGGGATCTTCTTTTAAGTTTTCAGTGGTGGTTATAGAAATAACCAGTAGCTAAACAGGGAGTCTCTAGCAAAACACACTGTTTCATCATAAACTGAAAGTTAGGAAAGAGGATTAATTTCAGAATTATCATTATATATTCTTCCACCCACTCAGATCCTTCACAAACTTTTGCATAACAAATTTTCCTGTACACATTGTTTGCCGCATCAGTGGGTAGAATATTGAGTTCTGGAGGGAGGAAACATGCATAAACTACTAGACTGATAAATTTCATAGAACATATTATATAAAAAGGAAATGATGCAAAGGGAATTGGTTGGTATTATTGTATAATACATGTTAATGTCTTTAAAAACAGTAAATAGCTGTGAGATTTTGTTTTTACTTATTGGTTTGCCTTGTTATTTGGGCTTAATTGGGGAACCAAATGATTTTTGGCAAGAAGCAAGAAAAATACAAAAAAGCTAGAGAAATATGTTATCTCATTCCTGTTCTCACAGTCCCTATAATGTCAGCCAAGTCAATAATTCTTTGAAAAATCCATCTAGATTGTGATAAGGTATTTACTACAACTGCATCATCGTTTTACAAAGAGTCAGTTTGAAAAGCAGAAAGATTCGTACGCAACAATGATAAAATGCAAATGTGAATCCAGGATGCAATATACAAACTTTTTTTTTTCTTTTTGCAGTTTGTGAATATGAGTTTCTGATCAGTTAGGTCCCCAGAGCAGAAATAGACCCTTCTAGGTTTGACTAGTAACTCACAAAGATTTAGTTTATTTGAGCAGTGTATGTGACTAATTGGCATTTGAGTTTTTTCAATAGAATTTAGTGAAGTAAGAACTAGATAGTATATTGCAAAAATATTCCCCTGTTTTCTTAGAGGAGGTGCTAGGGTGTTGAATTGCAATGGAACAATTAAAGACTTTAAAATTAAGCCCTGACATGTAGTTTGCGTTCCCTCATCTGTTGAGACAGCACCTGTTTCAGGAAGAAAGAATAATGTTTTTGTTCATTTGTTTGTTTCCACACAGTTTCCTGCATCATCACATTTTTTTGTGTAAACCAGTGGTCTGAGGTTAGTGATATTGACAGAGCCTTTCAAGAAGAGAAATTCATCTCCATAGGGAAAGGCTAATATATTTCAAGTTTTAAAACTTCAGAATATTTTGCTGTTATAATACTCTTAGTTTTTCTAGTTTTTGAGGGAAAGATTGATCTCACCTTTATCTAGTTATTGGCTTTTAGGAGGATCCCTCTTTTATGTCAAGACAGCACTTGAGAAAAACTATCCCACCCTTTATGAAACTCAGGGCTGCATATCTTGCCCTACTTGATTTTAGTTTAGCAATTGAGTTGTACATGCAATATTCTCAGAGGGCTTATGTGGGTTTTTTTAGCATAAAGGCTATGATAATTCTTATTTGATTTCATTCTAATGGGATCACTGTATACTAAGTGTCATTTATTTATGAAGTATTTAAGAATGTATAAAACATGTTTGTTCTATAATTAATTATAAATTTCCTTTCATTAATTATAGTACACTCAGATCTGTTCTTGACAATTTGAAAATACAAACTTTGATAATATGTAGGGTTTTTTTCTCTCTTTTGGCAAGATTTTGTATCTTTTACATAAAGATATAAACCTTTCTTTGGTATTTTTAAGTCCTCAATCTGGTTCTATACATCTCTGTAATTCAAAGAGGGTGCTGCAATTTATAAAAACTGACTTTTGGTAGTGATGTTGGGAAGGTGGATAGGAAGGAAGATTTAGATATTCAAATATTTACTAACATCCATTATAGGCCAGATGTTCCATATGTTATTCCTCTATAAACGACTCTTTCTGAGCCTCTGAAAATAGCTTGACTGATTAGATGAGATATGGACAAGAACTAGAAAATCTTATTTTTCTTCTTTTTTTTAGCCTATATTCATAAAAAGGTGCTGTTAAAGTTTAATACAACTGCTTCTTTTTCTGTGCTTTGGATCTCAAGTTTTGCTGTAAGTCAAAATTAATAGAGGGATTATTAGCATTTTAAAGTATGTTATAGTGAGGGCATTGTGAAAAATGGAGACATGGCCAGGCATGGTGGTACATGCCTGTAATCCCAGCACTCGAGGCTGAGGCAGGAGGATCACCGCAAATTTGAGGCCAGCCTGGGCTACATAGTGAGTTCAAGGCCAGCCTGACCTCATGGCAAAATCCTGTCTCAAAACAACACAAAAAGTGGAGATACAGCATAGAAGTGATAAAATAAGAGGAATGGAATTAGGTAAGTAAATAAAATATAGAACAAAAGATAATCTTAGACCTCTTTTGGACCCTGTATTTTATTTGCTAGATGAGAAAACTTGACCTGAAGCTTATCAGCCTTGTGCAACAGGTCTACTTAGTATAGACAGATGAGAACCTGTCTTGCTTAACTGTCAAGTCACTGTCCTTTCTTTCTGCTATCCAGAATTCTTGGGACCAAAAATATTTCCAATTTTGAATTTTTTTTTATTATTGGAATATTTGCAAATATATAATGAGGCATCTTGGGGGAATAGGACTATGTTAGTCAGCTTTTTGTCACTGCAACAAAATATCTGAGAAAGTCAACTTACAAGAGGAAAGGTTTATTCTGGATCATGCTTTCAGAGGTATCAGTTCATGGTCAGCTGGCTCCATTGCTTTTAGAGCTGTGGCAAGACAAAAACATCATTGCAGAAGGGTGTGGTAGAGAAAAGCTGCTCACTTCATGGCAACCAAGAATATGTGCTAAAAGGCTTCTTCATTCTGCTTTTGTGCCAACTGGGCCACCATTCTATTGGATGGTACACCCACATTCAGGGTGGGTCTCTCCTATCCGTTTGCTGTTCCACATGCCAATTATCTCTGGAGACACCTTCACACACACACATCCAACAGTGTTCTTTACTAATTTCCTAGGTGTTTCCCAATTTAATCAAGTTGACAATCAAAATGAGCTGTCACAAGGACCCAAGTCTAAACATGAAGTGCATGTATGCTTCATATATACTTTATATACATAAACTGAAGGTAATTTTAATCAATACATTTAGTGTACCTGCATTTTTACTACAGCCCATCACCTGAGGTCAGGTATGGGATTTTCTACTTATAGCATCATATTGGTCTTCAAAAAGTTTCAGATTTTGGATTTTCTGATTAGGAATGCTCAACCTGTGTATTTTAATTCTGTTTTCTGTCTTATTTTAGAAGCAGCAAACAATAAGAGCTCTGTATCCTAAATAAAAACAATAATAGCAATAAAATTTTATTTTTTTAAATTATGATTTAAACTTATTTTTTGTTTTGTATATTTGGCCTGTCAGAATGGTCAAGGAGGTAGGTGTTAGGTAGTTTGTGACCTCTAATATAAAATAAGTCAGAGAGAAATCACTGAAGAATAATCCACCTCTTTTGTAAACTTTTAAACTATTCATTTGAGTGTTTAGGGAGTTATGATTTCTCTGTGACTCTCTGAGTTCAAGTCACAGCTGGGTATTCCTGAAGCAAGAGGGAAAAAAAGACCTTTGCCTGATGTATCCCATGAAATGAGTAATAGGCAACATTCAGGGAGACTAGCTCATGGCAGACTATTTTCACCACACCCTTCCATGGCCTTTTTTCCCTTCTCCCACCCCATCCCAACCTGCCTTGACTAAATTCAGTGAACAAGGACTATTGTATGAATCGGAAGGAAAATAGGCTTAAGTATACAAAGTTATAATGACTTGGTAAGTGCTATAAAAATACCTTGTAAATGAGTTGGAAGTTGCATCATCTGTGCCTGTGGCCCTGTGGACTAGGCCCGAATGGTGTAATTCTTCAGTGTAATACTGAAGTAATTTTTGCATCTGCCAAGTAAATGGTTTAGATTTCAAACCTATGAAATGCCAAGCTGTAACTTGCTCAATTCCAGTGAACCATGGGTGTATTTAATTTTCTTCCTTTACTTCTTACTAGGTAAGCCAAATCAACTAAAGTGTCCTTCAGTGTATCTACAAAATGAGCTTCAAAGTCAGTCAGTTAATAATTTGAATGCCTGTGTATTATGTAACACACTCTTTTAAGTATATGAAATTCCTTAATAGAGTGCAAGTCCATTTTAGAGAAGCAGTAACTTTCATGTACAAATATAATAACAATAGAAATGGCATAGTGTAGTGACAAAACATAGAGTCAGAAAATATGGATTTATTTTTTTTTCTTTACTGTTGTTTTTTATTTGATTGGGCTTGAATAATTTCCTTTTTCTTTATTTTCTACACATGCTAAAGGTGAATGATAATACTTTCATTGATCACACAGAGTTGCTGGGAGAACGAAAGAGAAATTTTTTTCAAAGCACTTTGTGCTCTTTAGAAGAAAAACTTATTTAAACAAAAGTTGACTCCATTTTCTATCTTGTTATTTTTTAAATTCAAATACCACAACATCAAAAAGCCTCCTGGGCTTGGTTATTTTTCATAATTTTTTTGTGTAGGCAAAGAGGTTAGTGTAATTGCCTGCATTTTGCAAACAGGGGAACTAATGCTCCCAAAAGATTTATTTAATTTTAGAATTAGAATGGTGAACATCCCTTCATAAAAAAGGGAGAAATTGGTGAGAATTTAGATGCAAAACATTGGCCATGAAATGATAATTATTGAAGTTGATAAAGAGTGTGTAATCACTTATAACTTTATATCTACTTTATCTGTTTGAAATTTTGCATGTAAAAAGTTTTAAAATGTTGATTTTTAAAAAACAAATAGCTTGTTTTTTCATTATAAGTTTCTTTTAAAAACTCCTGAGCCCTTTTACCTCTTAGGCATATAGAATTCTTTGCTTCTTAGGGTTCAGTTAAAAAAATTCACAAAAATTTATATGCTTAAACCCTGAACACAGAAATTGTGGTTTTTCATATTCAAGTTTTATATTCTATTTCAGTGTTTCCTAAACCACTTGCTGCTTTTAGCCCTTTTAACTTATTCTGCTATTTCTTAAGAGTTAATAGATTACTTTTTTTTTCCTTACTCTTGTTCCAGATACTTGTCACCTTCTCATTGTAGTTGTTGATTTTAGATTTTTCTTTTTCTATTTCTGGAAATTGTTGGGAATTATAAGAAGTTACCTATTAACTTGATTACTTTATGCTTCAATAGACATATGAGTGGGTGGCCATCTGAATTATTTCAGCTTTTAGAGAAACAGATCAGCCATGCCATGCTATACCCACAATCGCAAGGTACCGGCTTTCCATAGTAGGAACTAATAATCAAATGGCATCCTCAACTAGGTTATTTTCTTAGTGGTTATGAATGGTTACATCTTGTCATTTCATAAGCTCTCAGATAACACAAATGCTGAATGGAATTACAACATACTTGGTATGATCTATTTTTAGGCATCAAAAGAAATCAGTTTATAAATGAGAACTTTAGATACATGGAAGATCTTAATAATCACCTGATGTATACCTTTTAATTTATTTAGGAAAAATAAGATTAGACCGGCCATATAATTTATTCAATGTTGCATCCTTTAGTTCTGGTAGAGCTGGAACCTGAACCTGAGTTCCTCAGCATTCAATTCAGAGTTCTTAACTAGGGTACCTCCCAAGTGCATTTGATTCCTTGATGTTGTTTCTGAACAGTAGATAATGTCTCTGCTTCTTATGCTTAGAGATTTTACTCTTATTTAACAGTGCTCTGCTGAGCCATATTGGAGTCTGAAAGACCACTTATAGTGATCCCATCTTTATTTAAAATTCTGGTATTTTCTTTATCATGAATTTTTGGCATTAATTTTGGTTTTTTTAAATATTGCATTAAAAGTTATTTATGTAGGTTACTGAATTTTTGGTAGCCTCTAAAATTTTGCTTCAGGGCTGAGGATTTAGCTCTTGTTCTGCCGCCTGCCTCGAAAGCACAAGGTCCCAAGTTCCATCCCTGGTACCAAAAAAAATAATAATAATAAAATTTTGCTTCAGAGACAGTGCCTGGCTTGATTCATATTAGTCCCAACCCTGTTAATTTGTTTTCACTAACTCTATAAATCCCTTCTTTCAGCCTTTTTGGTAATAAAATGAAGTCAACCTATGAAAACTTTATAAGCAAACACTTACTCTTGGTCTCCTAAAAACTGTGGTAACAAATGAAACAAACCAGAGTTTGCCAGTGCTATTCATTGGCTTGATTATAAGTAATATTTGGCTCCATGAATTAAACCTCCTTTTAGAATGTCTAGCAATTTATTGAAAAGAGGTCAAAACTAAGTCAGGGGTTTGTTGTTTGATCCTTCACTGTATTGTGTTTTCAGTTCTTATGTAAGTTTGTTTTGATTCGTAAATTGGGAATCAGGGGAAGAAAGCTCTTTATGGGCTTATTATGTTTATCATTTTGGTTGATCCTCTCTACAACTATTTGAGACAGGTATTTTATTGGATATAATTCTTGGCCCCAACTAATAAAACCCAACTCACACTGACTTAAGTTAAAATAAAGGGGAATTCATAAACCAATTGACATATCTAAGAGGTAGACCTGACTTCAAAATATTAAACATCCTTTCTTTTTTTTTTATTAAATTCTTTTATTGGTACATTGTAGGTATACAACACAATTACATTTCCCATTGAGAATTGTACCTTTACATGATACATCTTCTTATTTTTTCCCCATTCCTAGCCCTCCCTTCACGCCCTCCACCCTTCCCTATTTACAAAGACTTTATTTCCATTTTTTCCATTTCTCATCA
>NW_004624734.1:32821618-32870688 GCF_000247695.1 Heterocephalus glaber | reverse complement strand
TTTATTAATCATGTCTTGCACTATGGGCACAATCTCTGCTGTTATCTGAGAAATTATTTCTGATTTCATTTTTTCCAGATCTTTTTTTGTTGCCAGTTGATGGAGTCCAGGTGGTTGATTTTGTTCCATCTCATTTCTCTTTGGGATTGCTTTAGGTGATCTGAAAGTCTGGTTTTGAGACTTGTTTCTGTGGCCTCTCATTTCCATGGTGAGGGAGTGGGTTGTGCTGCTGATGCCTATGCAGCTCATCTCATTGGCTCTGGGGCTGGTGGTATAGTGGCCCGGAAGGCTCCTCCTCAGCACTGGGGCCAGCTCTCTGGATGTCATTCCTTTATAGCAGTGGTTTTCAAAATTGGGCGAGTTTGCCCTTAGAAGAAATTTGGCAGTGTCTGAAGACATTTTTGGTTATCACCACTGTTTAGCAGTGAGGTGGAGGGTATACCACTTGGTAAAGGCCGGGATGCTTATAAACATCTTACAGTACACAAAATAACCACTTTGAACAAAGGATTACCCAGCATAAAATGTGAGTAATGCTAAGGATTAAGAAACCATGCCTTAGGCCAGTCATGGTGGTGTATGTCTGTATGCCACAAAAGAGACTGAGAGAGAACCATTCCAAGTTTGAGGCCAGCATGGACAAGTTAAGAGAGATTCTGCCTCAAAGTAAAAAATTTAAAAAGATATCAAGATCTTTGTGATCCAGTGATGGAGTACCTTGGATTCAATCTCCATTACTACCAAAAAAACAAAAAAAGGGCCCTGCTTTATAGGTTCCATTTCCAGGCTAATATTGAAGAAATTTAAAGAAAGAATACAGAACAAGATTGAAAGAACTTAAACATCTAGGTAGAACTAAGTATCCACTCAATACAGAGACATTTAAAAAAATTTCATAGCAGCCAACTGTAGAATATTAAATTATCTTCTTTAATGTGTAACCTGAAATAGACCATAAATTGTTTCATATAATTAAAATTGTTTTTTATAATTTTAGTTAACTTTCCAGAAATAATTTTCATTTAAAATAAGCTGTATAATTTTTCCTTATAATATAAATTTAGAGCTATTTAAAATTGAAGACTGAATGCTTTTGAAACAAATATGTAAGTTTATCTTGAAGCCTTCACATTTCAAGTAGAAGATTCTACATCAGGGGAAATAGTTTTAAAACTCTTAGCCAAAGCATATTTTTAAAATCTGCGTGATAATAGGAGATTAATATTCTAGACCAAGTACAGAAATTTTCTTCCTAAAATTACGTGCTTTGTGAAGTTTACATGACCAAGTAACTCCTTGAGCTAAAGGCAACCTTATAAGCAAGTGCTCTGTGAACAAATAATGAAAGTAAAGGACTGCATCAATGCTTTTTGACTGTTGGTTATTGGGTTTGACCCTTCAGAGAAATCAACCTTCCTGTTCAGTGGCATGAGTATAGTGTGAACTGTCTACTTCCCTGAGACTTTGAGTAGTTCCTAAATTGTTCATATCTATCTGAATGGGTCCTACCATAGGATGGTTACACTTCAGTAGCAAAACTACAGATAGTATTCCAGTAGAATAGCTGAATGGTTAAAGTGATACTACAGATGACATTCACATAAGAAACCTTTCATGTTGCACTAAATCAGATATATCACAGTTTGATTTTAGGTTTAGCATTTTCTAATTTTGCTAGTTTTGTGCAAATAATTTCTCAATTTACATTCTAAATCCTCATGATCCTGTACATGCATGGAATTATAAATTTGTTACTTTCTAGAGTTCTTTGCAGTCCTATAGGACTCTACCTGGATCAACTAACGTTTTCTCTGATTTCAACCAAATAATTTCTGCTTGTCTCGATATCTCACATGGATGACTCACTCTGCTTCTCCTTACTGCCCACATGTCCTTTGGGTTAGGCCTGTCTTCTCCCCTCTTTTGGCCTTGCCTCTTCACCTGACAACAGTATCTCATGCCAGAAATTCTCCTTGCTTTTTCTATTTCTTCTATTTTCCTTTGGCCTCTCTTCCCACCCCTGTATGTATTAAATATCCATCCTTGGCAATTACTCCCACCTCCTTCTGTTTCTCAAGCCCTCTTTACTGTCTTCATATCCTTATACCTCCCCATTTCTTAATTCATGTCCTCATCTACTACAGTATCCACCTAGCGTATTTAAGTAAGGCATGTGTGTACAAACAGACCATCTATTCATTGTTAGTAGAACCCAATTCTCACTTTTCTGAGAAATAAGGCAGCTGCTGATCTTCAAATTACCCACAGTTTTAATGCAAATTTCTTTGTTGTTAGGAGGAATAATAACACTTATTTACAAAAGATATCAGAAAAATATCTTTAAAATGATTTAGGGTAAGATGCCACAATTTACTATTAATATAGTTTTACTGTTTTCCTTAGGAAGAAATGGTCTTGAAAATTTGGAATTCTTTCTATTTACAAACATTTTCCTTGCACTGTCAGAAGTTTACTCTCTACAGCTTTGTGATGTGGGTTTTATAGAGCAGAGGAACGAGAGGTCATTTGACTAAACAAGTGACTTGTTTAGAAGTTCACAGCAAGCTAATTGCAGAACCCTTGAGTTTCCTGTGTCTTAATTACCATGACATAAATATAAATCAGTTTATTTTGCATTACTTATTTATAGGTATGCCTTAGAGCATTTCCTTTCCTTTAATAAAATTGTGAAAACTATTACCTGGGAAAGGAATTGTTAGGATAGAAAAGAAATGAACTAGGAATAATATGTCTGAATTGATTATGGCTTTTTCAACTGTCTAATGGTATGGGGGAGCTGTTTGTTCCTAGGCTCTTTTGAGATGAAAGAATGATAGTCATTTTATTCTACATTGGTGAAGTTCCTTGAGTCGTTTAAAATTAAAAAAAAAAAACTAAACTAAACTTAAAGTGAAAAAGCATTATTATTGATTAACTTAAACTGACCCTTGTTTGTTTGCAAAGCTCCTAGGGCTTGATAGGGAAGGCAATCCCTTTGGTGAACATCATGGAGTATGTGGGAAACAACTGTGTTTTAGTGATTTCTTTGGGGTTTTTGAAAAATGTTGTTCTGTTGGTTTGAAGTGGGAAAGCATCTTGTGGAACTGATTTGGTGCTGCCAGAAATGTGTTTGGGAATAAAGAGTGCATTCCAATAATAGTATGTTAGGGGGAGGTTAGCTGATCAGGAAAAATAACCCTTACCAAAGGTAATGGCTCCCACTAGCATTTTTGATAACAAGTACCAGATGTGGGTAGTTAATTATTCTCAGATCTGATAAGTACCTGCCAGCCAAGGCTAATTTTATTTTCAGTAAACAGTGGCCAAAGATCCTAGCTTTTCATTTGATAGGATAGGGCCTGTTTGCACTTATCTATTAATAAATGCATAACACTCCTTTCGTTTTCCTTTCCCAGGGCCAGATAAAACATTTCAGACACTCCATGTATTTGCTTTAGTAAATCAGACAAAGTAAACAAATCTGGTAGATTAACTTGGTAAACAGAAAGTGGTTAAGTGTTACCTTCGGAGTTTAAACTCAGTGCCATATAAATAGCATTGATCGCATGGTATTTTTTAATAACCTTTATAGAGTAATGCAGAGTTGTTTTTTTCTTTTTTCTTCTTTTACTATTAACCTCCAGGGATATATCTCTTAAGTACTTTCAGATGTCTCTCTGTAGGGAAGTGAATGAAATGTATTGTTTTGTCCTATTTGTAACTTATTGGGAACATAGAATCAGTTGACGTTGTGAATAAACATAGAAACCTCTGGTTCATCTCAGAAGGACTTTAAGGCTGCCTGGTGGCACTCAAGCTTTGCCACATAGTGATAATGGCTATCTAAATGTTATCAATTCCAATGGGGCAGTAAGAAACAGATTGGCTTTTATGGTGGAAAGAAGGGTAGGTAGGCAGAAAATTCAGTCTTCATCCAGATTTTTTTTTTCTCTTGGGTAAAGAATCCTATTAGGGCCAGAAGTTCTAATTATTTTATTATGTAAATGCTTGTCTTGGGAGAACTGGCATGAAACAGGTCAGTTATTTCACACTAACAATAAACCTCTATTATCTCAAAGTAACTTCCAGTCAGTCCAAGGTTGCATTAGATTTATACTGATGACCTGGTGGTACAAGTTTTTCATACTATATAATAATCCACATAATCTGGTAAACATCGTATATTTTAAAATAGCTGAAAGGCCTCAGAGAAAATTCTATACTAAAACCTCATCTCTTGGAATAATCTCTGCATTACTATCTTACAAGAGTGGCCAAGCATAGTGCCATGAATGTGCCCAGTGTACCCAGTGGTGACAAACATCATATAGGTGACTGATGATGATGACAGTGTAGGGAAACAGTGAAAACCAGAATTTTGGAAAGCTGTATTCTGTTTTCAGCTTCACTTTAATGACTTGGGGAGGCAAGACACATTACTTCTACTCTTTTTTATGTTTTAGTTTCTGCAGCTATATGGAGAAGCTAAAGTCCTGTCCTTTTGCTTATCTGACAGCCATGTTATTAAAACTAATAAGAGAAAGTAGAAAGTCTGAAAAGATGCTATAACTAATAGAACAAAATACTGTTATTTACGTAGTTCAGAAGAGTAAACCTTTGGAGTAAATATTTTATTATATTTCTACTCTTTATTATTTTCTGTTGTACTAATATTTCAATTCTATTTTCCATTATATTTACTAAGTAAATATTATATTTACTTTTAATCTATTATATTTATTTACAATCATTTGTCATAGTTAATTCTTTTTTCTTTTTTTTCTTTGATTTGTTTTGTTTTGTTTTTGCGTTACCAGGGATCAAAGTCAGGCCCTTGCTCTTGGCAGACACAGTGCCACTGAGCTACATCCCCAGTCCCCTTTTTTTTAATTTGAGATGGGATCTTTCTTCATTGCCTAGGCTGGCATTGAACTTCTGAGTTCAAGAGATGCTTCTGTTGTAGACTCTTGAGTAGCTGGTCTCACTTTAAATTAGACCTACACGAGAGTAAAAATCAATGACATGACTTTCAGAAGGAGCCATTTTGTTATCTCTACTAACTCTTCAATTAAATAAGATATTTTTAGCTATAAATCAAACTGTCTTTGATTTTAAGTGATCTGAATACTACCTTGGTGGCATATGCTAACTAAAGTAGTAGGAAAGAGAATGTTAGAAATACATTGTTGAATTAATGATTCCATTTAGCACCAATCTGCTAATGATTTCCATAGCTGTATTTCTATGCCAGTTTTTTCCAGAGTTTCAGACCCATAACTCCAACTAGTGAACTTCTCTATCTGAATGTCCTATAGCAATTTCTAGTGTAGCATATAAATTTAAGCTAATATTCTATTGCTGAAAGTAAATTATAGGCATGTATGAATATGCCAGAATGAAACCCACAATTCTGTGTAACTAATAAAAAAGAAGAAAACAGAAAATGATGGCCACTATCATAAATGTATTAGATTTATGTTTCTTCATTTATCTTCTGCTAAACTACGTGTTAATTTAATTGTTACCAAAAATTTCTGACCTCATTACATTGACAATCATCTGGATCTTACCAAAGTATATTAAGTGTTAAAAATCCCATCTTTAATATCCTCAAAAGTTTTCTTTAAATAACTTTAATATAATTATTTCTTTGGGAACATAGCTATTTTTATGATATAGTTAAATTAGTGGGGTTATGACTTGCTCTTTGTCTTTCACATTGGATGCTTTCTTCCAAGCCTGGTGCTCTTTGGCAGTCTATTCATATTGAAGAGCAAGGGGTGTTAGACATTGGAAGTTCTAGACACGGGACAGGTTTATTGATTGATGTCTTCCTGAGGCAGTTTTGGGAGGGATCCTACTACTTGGTGAGTGAACAAACATATGTGTTTATATTTGTATATAATGTCATGTCTTTGTCCAGAGAGAAACCTTTTGATTTTCTTTTTGAGCTTAAACAGCCATTGCTGGAATTAGGGTCAGACATAAGGATGTTTTCTCTCCCAGGGTGTAGACTTTTATTTAATTTCAATTCAATTCAAGTAAGTTCAGTACCTCTCTGAGCCCCTAATGTTGGGTACAGTTGGTGTCTGAGTTCAGAACCCTTAGGTCCATTTCCCTAGAGCAAAAACCTCCGAAGCATGTGTAGTATATAGCATTTAAACTTGTGAAGTACTATGTATAGGTAGAATTTGAACGTGTTAGGGTGTGGAAATCTTTCTACAAAAGGAATAATACAAGCAAAACCAGGAATTTGTAGGGGAAAAAAGAGTGAGTGAGAAATAAGCAATAATTCATTTTACATAAAGCAAAACATACAGGAAGAGCTGCATAAAAGGGAAAATAGAGCTAGGAATAGAGCCTGGAACTTCAGAGGATAAACCAAGAAGCCTAGACTTTTTTCTGGAGTTGCTAATGTACCAGTTTGTGCATACTCCATCACTAATTTACTAGACAATTTCTAAGTGCCTGGGGTCACTACTGTGGGGGGTTAAAAGAATGAAGAAGACTAGATTGCTGCTCTGTGAATTTTGACATAATTCATTGTTATTTTTCAGTTGAAGTCTTGAAAGAGAGGAAACTTAATATGTTTAATCCTGGAGCTCACAAAATTAAAGTTGTCATGTTTACAAGATTTGGTGTTCTTTTTTTGTGATTTGTACACAAAAAATGATAGTGACACTGTAAGAATGTGAGGGCTTGGAAGTGTCTCCCATAGTTTTGTCACTAGATCTTATTAGAGCATAAATATCACATGTTGTGAGTCCAGAGACCCTCAGATAAGAAGAGGCTCTAAAGAATGTTATCACTTTGTGTATGGAATTTTATTAAATTTAAGATAAATTTCTCTCTATTAGGATTTTATTCCAACTAATCGGATCCAAAATGCAAGACAAAATTTGTATATGTTGTCCAACATAGCACTCAGTTTCTGCAATGACCTTTTTCTGCTTTTAATGATGATAATGATTTAGAAGGAGTTTTTTTCCCATGTATATATACCATTGTAAAGCAGTTTTCTCCTTTATCAATGGAAGAACCTTATTTTTATAGAACTCAGAAATTTTCTCATTCGGATTGTTTGCCAGAGCCTTTAAAATATGGAATGATTGCATAAGCACTCTGGAATTTAGATTAAACAGCATTCAATTTGAAAATCTAATCACATCATCTAAATATCATTAAGTTATAATAGGCTGATTGATGGGGACCAAAGCTGTTTTAGCCTAGTGCTGCATGCCTTTCACTCAGCCAGCCCTTTCAAACCAAGATGTTGATAAAGGGGTCTATAAATCTTAATAGTTGGAGACAGTTTAAAAGCATAGTTCACTGGGTAAGGTCACACTCACTTAAGTGACCTATTTTGTATACTTTTCAAAAATAGGTTAATTAACTTAATAGAAATAATAGGACGCTAGTATTGATGTGCAATTACTACTAAAATGGTTTTTTTCTTTTCTTTCTGAGTGAACATGCTGTTCATGAAATTGAGTGCATAATAGCTATGACAAGAACCAGGCTTAGCAAGGCAGGTCATGTTCACTGAGAACATTTCAGACTTACCCTTTAAAATCCTCCTCTATTCCACGTCCTAGGACACAGGCATACCTCCACCAAAGCATTTTGTTCCTGGCAGTCTCCTATTTCAGTTTTTAGGAAGGATTATTCTAGCTGTTGTTGTTTTCCTAATCACTATAACAGCAGTTTACTTAGTGCCTGTTGCCTGAAGGCTCCAAGCAGGCACAGTCAGCTCAATGAAAAAAAATTTTTTTTTTTTTTACAGTACACAAATAGTTGAATCCACTACATCCCTATATCCCTAGCCCTTTTCTTATTTTGAGACAGGATCTCCCTAAATTGCTAGGTTGTCTAGGCTGGGCTCAAACATCCTCCTGCCTCAGCCTCCCACAGTGTTGGAATGACACTCAGCTTTCTCTTTCTCTCTTTTTAAAATCTGAGGCCAGGCCGTTTTCTTCATTCTTTTAACAAATGGCTCATGTGCCATCCAAGAAGAGTCACAGTTTTAGAGGAAGATAAAGTGTAAAAGGACAACAGAGTGACCAAACCAGAGTCATATTTAAGACAAGTTACAGTCTCCTAAAGTATCCTGGCTTTTTGTTTTAGTGCCTAACAAGTTTTCTGTTCCTACATTTAGTTCTTTTATTGATAGTTATAACCTTTTTATCCTATTACTTTATATAATTTGAGTTTTTAATTCATCTGTTCCTTAAAATATAATTCCTTAATATTTTTTCTCTCACTCAGCTTTATTAATCTTTGGAAAATAAGACAGAATGAAGAGTAAGAAATGAATTAATCATAAACTAGTTAGTTCACAACCATTTAAAAGAGTTAATTGAGTATTGATTTGAAAGTTTCAGATATGCTCCCTATAAAAAAGTTTTTCATTGGTGATATGGGATAATGAGATTTGTTTTGGTATATACTGATATATGCATGTAACATATTTTGATTATTTTCATTATTTACTCCCCTCTTTTTTCTCCCTCCCAATCTCCTTCCCCAACTCTAGAAGCCTACCTTCTAGTTTCTTGTCGTGTCTCATGTTTTCATTTATTTTACTTTTTTAAAATTAATTTTTATATTGCTTGTATAAGATAAAAATGTGAATCTTAACTTTCTCAGATTGGCTTACTTTGCTTAACATGTTGGTTTCCAGTTCCATTCATTTTCCTGAAAAAGTCATGATTTCATTTTTTTTTTGTAGCTAAAGATTACTACATTACATATATATACCATATTTTCCTTATCATTCATCTGTTGATGGGCATGTGAACTATTTTCACAGCGTAGCTATTGTGAATTGCACAGCTACACACATGGTAATGCATGTATCACTGTAATATGCTGTCTTGAATTCTTTCAAGGAGTGGCTAACTAGATCAAATAGTATATCCATTTTTAATTTTCTGAGGAATCTCCATACTGATTTCTCTAGTGGCTATACTACTTTTCATTCCCACCAACAGTATTGCAGTCCTACCACCACCACCTGTATCATTGTAACATAATGATTTTAACTCCTTTGGGAAGATACCCAGAAGAGGAATAGGTCAAATGGAATTTCTTCTTGGACTTTTCTGAGGAATCTACATACTGTCCTTAGTTGTATTAGTTTACAATCCCACCAACAGTGTAGAAGGGTTCCTTTTTCCCCACAACTTTGTCAACATTTGTTGTTTTTTGAGTCTTGATATATATAGTTTTAAAAAGTTAAGTAAGTAATTAGTTTTCTAAGGCAGAGTCTCACTATATAGTGCAGGCTGGTCTTGAACTCACTGGAAAGCCCAGACAGTGATCCTACTGCCTCAGCCTCCTGAGTGCTGGGATTATAGGCTTGTGCCACCACACCCAGCTTACATAGTTTTTAAATAGACTTTTTTTACCTTACCATTTTACCATGAACCACCTTATTATCAACATACTCTCTTCCTATTAAAAACTTTTGTGAACATATTTGTAATGGCAACAACATGGTTTATTTCACCATTATAACATTTCTGTAATCATTCTTCTAGATGTTGAACATTAGGCTGGATCTGTTTTATCACAATTATAAATAGCAAGTTGCATTTTGGAAAGGCTATGAAACATTTTATTCTCATTCCTGAACATAAAAGGTTGGTATAAAAGAAAAAAATATGCAAGGAATGATGCTTTGATTGAATTTTACACCAGAGTTTTTAGAAATAAAAGTTTCTATTTCTGGAGCTTAGCTTTTGGGTAGAATAAGATGAATTTATATCAGCCACCATGAAAGGGTAAGTTCCACTGCCTGGAGTTTTGGGCATCTCTTCCATACCCCATGTGCTCAGAAGCCTCTTGCTTTTCTTGTGAACAGAGCATGGGTTCTCAGCCTGACTGAGTTCATGTATTTTTAGAGAGGCTCACTTTTTCTTGAAGTTCTAATTCATTGATCCTTAATTTTTTTAATTTGTAACTCTAAAGCAACCCAGCATGGAGAGGAAATAAACCATTTCTGCAATAGAATCTTCTTTGGAGAAAGGGATTCAAGACGACATGGTTTTCATTAGAAATTTTATTATTTTCTAAAGAAAATATTAAATACCATGTGATAGGCATGGATTACCTTTCATCTTATTGCCACATTAAACATTTTTATTTTAGCCTGATGGAAATATTTAAAAACTCAACACCTCTGTATCATAGCCACCTTTAAATTTGTATATCCACTAGCAATTTTTTTTTGCCAGTGGAACCCGCAGTGTTGTACATGCTAAGTGCTCACTTCACCTCTGAGCTAGCTACATTGTCAGCCTCAACTAGCCAATTTTAATATGCTTCCTTCCATTACATTCTATTAGGTCTCCAATTGAATAGTACCTCCCCCAATTTCTGTTTGTACCATCCCTCATTCCTTAAGCCATCCAATTCTCATTGAGAGAATGTCACTTGTTGAGAGGAGGATGTGGATCCTGTATGTTTTTCTGTCATTACATTTTTAACCTATTGCATGTGTATTTGTTCTGTCCTTACTGACTTAACCTCTGATCACATGGCAAAGTACAAGCATATAGCTTAAGAAAAGGAGAGCTGAGTACTAATGGATTTATCACTTTATTAACCAGGGCCAATTCACTATTTCTGTTTTCTAACTTGGAGGAATAAGAAGCTTAACTAAATTAAGAGACTTTTCTAAATCACATAGCTATTTGCAAGAAGCTAAGAACAGTATTGAGAACTCATGCCAAACTCTCCTACAAAAATTTATAAGCTCATTCATACAATATTTAAGAGCTTATATAGGCAAGAAAAATAATTGAATCTCTATATATCCATGTTGAATTGCTATCTCCCAAATTTCAAGTGAAGAAAGAGTCTTAATGAAAGAATTTAAGAACATTAAAATGATGTGACCTGAACCGTGGTTCCTTTCCCATTCAGTTATTTTCTTTTAACCACTGGTGGCTTTTTGTGCTTGGCTGGGTATGCTTTCAGCTAGGCAAGCCTATGTTATGAAAGAGAAATAAGACACTTAATCCTGTGAATGATTAACCTGCATTGGCCTCCCTCCTCAGTAGCTTGCCCTTCCTTTATTGTAGTCTGTTTACTCATTTCTGAGCCAGATCTCCAAGGTCTCTTATTGAGTATAGAAACACCTGGATCACGGGGAGTTGGTCCTTTGTTTTAGTCTGAAGATCATGTGACTGATTACACAGCTTTAGGCATTTACATTTTCAAAAGCATTTAAAAATGTGTTGCTTGTAAAAACTGAGTTAGTAAAATGTCATTTTAAAATTTTATAAATGTGAAAGTCAGGAAGATTTACCTACCAGAAATTCCACAGCAAGCATTGAGTGTGTAAACAAAACAAATGAGTGTGCATGCATCCATATTTAGCTTAGAGTCTAACTGAAATAGGCATCATTTTATTTTTTATTTATGAAGCTGCATAGGACTGGCTGGAGCCACTTGTAGTTTATACATTTTTGTGTTTTATATAGTGCCATTAAAACCTAGGTCAGACTTGAAGCTAGAATTTTGTTCTCTGTTGTATTTTTTGCAAAGAGTTGATTTCTACCTTGTCATAGTCTGTAGGAGCCTTGAGGCCTTAGAACCCAAGATTTTATTTTTCAAGACTGCAGCCAATAAATGTAGTGAGACTTAAGTGGGAAATTAACCCTTGAGCTGCAGATAGGAACAATGAGTGATTACTCATTGATTTATATTCCCAGATCTAGACAGCTTTGTGGAATATGAATTATTTTGGGGAACGGTGTCTAGACTTGATCCAGGGGCATAAACTTAGGTCCTGAGTAGAGGGTTCTTAGGGAAGTGACTTCCTTGTTGTTATATAAGGGCAGACAGACAATATGGAGTAGTACTCATGTTTCATGGCTTTTCTCTTGAGCTGTAGCCACTAGAGTGAACAGATAAATATTTACTTAAGGAAGAATGCAGAGCTTTGAAAGAGTAAAGTCTTAAAATGGCTGAAATATACAAACTACCCTTACATAGGTCATTTTATTGACATCTGTGGCCACACATTGGTCAGTGAAGGGAAACTTCTAGTCACTAAAACCTCAACTACTAGAAACTTACTCTGCCAGGCATCTTTGTAATTATGGCACTGACTAGCCCAAGTCCTAGGTTATTTCATGATGGTTTTTCTAGTTTAGTATAAACTATACACGTGGTTAGCAGCTGCCTATTAATCTCTGCTCTCCCCTCCCCATATCTTTCAAATGCCCCACATTTTGTTATTTGTTCTTACTTGGCATGTACTAGTTTTTACTCTGCATATCTGGTAAGTTACACTTTCTGGTAGAGTCTCTTACAGTCAAGAAATAAAGATGGTTCTATGATCAGGGGAAAAGAGAACAGTATCATTTGACTAAGACAAGAATATAATCTCAGTGAACTTCAGTGTCTCCAGGCTAAGATAATAGCAACTTATGTATAGTACCTTGATTCCTTTAATAAAAGTTATTTTGAAACTCTTATAGTACTTGAGCCCTTTTAATGAAACTTTTTTGGTGTATGATGAAAGGATAGGATGTACTGAAAATACTGAACAATGCTGGAGGAAAGCCAACGGCATGTGGATAAGATGATATCTAACGTGGCCAAGACCAAGGGGTATTGGGTTGTATCACAGTGACTAAAATGCTCCCCTCCTGCTATACCCATGGCTAGCTCCCTTACCCAATTCAAGTTTTTGCTCACATATTACCCCCTCAATAAGACCTACAAACCTATGCTGAGCCACCCTTTTAAACTTGGAATAAATTGAATGAACTAATTGAAACATCATGTTGATCAGTCATTTTTTCAGGGAAGGGGCTGCATTATAAAAGCATATTTAACACTATAGATGGTGAGCTTAGCGGTACAAACCACATCTAAGTTTCTAGCTTTAGTCTCTTCATAAATAAATTCATATTATTAATATTTGTCCATTGAGAAAGGAATAGAATGTTCTCTTCCTTTCCTCAGATGTACTCTGAATCCTGGGGATCAGTATTTCCCCAAAAGATTAAATTTTAAATGAAATAAAGCAATAAATTAATTCAGTTGAAATACTGATCTTTTAATATACAATACAGCACATTCTTCTCCCTGATTTTTGTAGTTTTGTTTTTCCATCTGAGACTTACAACTTCAAACTCCTTTTTTTCATTCTTTTGCTGTTAAGGAAAGAATTCAAGATGCATTTACTGACTTTATGGAAAGTCGATATGTTTATAATAGAAATAAAGCATACCAAGGAGATATAATATTTGAGTTTCATCAGTCAGGCAGAGCAATTTAAGTATTGAATGTGTCAGACTGATTATTTCCATTTATCGCTTGTTAGCATGGCTTCTAAAGACTTGGTAGGTGCGCTTGTCCGTGTCCTTCCCCCTGCATTTGGGATGAACTCATCATAGCATTTAGGCCTACCTGGTTAAGGATAATTTTTAGATGGAAAAATGGCTAAGGAACACCTATTTTGGGTTGTTAACATGAGCTATGGCTGATATATTCTATGATGCTCTTCTTTCTAAATGAGTACTGGAGCCTATTAAGTATGCCAGTGCCTTGCCAGTCTATTCTTTTATAGTTTCCTAGCCAAACTAAACTTCTAGAATTATGGTATTTGTTTGAATCCCAGGTGGTTAAGTTATCAGTTAACATTTATATGTGGATGATCATGTTCTTCTAAATTTAGAGTAGTGGTAGAAAAATGTGTTCCTAATTTCGACTTGGGTTCAGATCTTTTTACTATATCTTTCTATATGAAATCTGTCAAGAAAACCTTTCTGAACCTTTACTTCTTCATTTGTAAAACCCTGAAAGTTCCAAGCCAATTGCTTCATGATTTCTCAACTGCATATCTACTTTCTGGAATAACTGCAATAGAGCTTGAAATATCTATCATGATATTGCTTATTTCTCCTTCCCTTGCTCTTATCATAGTAAGCGATACTGAATCCTGCTTACTGTATTCAGTAGTAAATCGCCAGAAAGTACGGTAATGGCTGAACCTTCCTGTTGAGCTCAGACTCCATTTAGATGATGCGCTGTTACCTGGACTCTGAATCTGTGCGGACTTTCCAATCTATTGATTCCTGAAAATATCCCCAGGAGATGAAGAGGAAGCAGATTTCCTCTGGGTATGTATCTTGATAAATATACCATGTAAAGCGTATCTACTTTTCTAGGACTTTGTATGGATGGTTGGAAAGTGAAGCACAGAAATTAAGTAACTTATCCAGGGTCTACAACAGCAAATGGGACCGGAATTTTAACCTGGTTCCAATTCTAAAACCTCCCCTCTAAATCAAAATGCTATTGTTAAAGAGTTAGCTTTCAAATCATTAGTCATTTCTAAAAATAAGATAATAAAACCTAGTGCTGAATTAGTGAACCAGAAAATTTTGATTTTACTTCTCATGTTTACCAGTGACTTTAGCTCTAGCAACTCAATCATGATTAGATGGTTTCTCCATGAGGAAAAGAGGATCATGATGTCTGTCACTCATGGTAAATAAGCATTAAAAACTAAAACAAAATAGCATTTATAAAAATCCTCTGATCTCCATGGAGAATGAAGATTACATGAATTTATAGTGTTAATATTTCACGTTGAAGACTTCTGAGTATGTTCATTTTAAATACAAAAAGGTGAACTTTGGACAATGTATTTCTAGATTCTGGGGAATAAATGATAGCCAATCTTGAAACAAAGTGATAGCACTATCAAAAGGGGGTAGGATAATGGAACAAGATCACTTAGGTAACTACCAGAAAAGGCTTCTGGACTATTTCACTTAGCAGCAATAGTATGTATTTCATGGGCCCGGGGCATATTAATTGGCTGCACTATGCCAAGACTGAGTTGTGTTTCTTACTAGTGATCTGTTCTAAATCACTCTGTTCATAATATTGTCATCAAGTTTACCATCCACAATTGAGGCATGTCACAAAAAAAGCAAAAGAGATTGTTTTTCAGAGTATAACTACTAGAATTAGCCAAGAAAGACAATACTGAGGATTAAGACTTGTTTCTATAAAAGGCTTTTATTATAAACTCCAGAATATCACCAAATGTTCAATGCTACATTGACCTCCAAGGACAAACAGTGCATAATTCTGTACACAAACATACTCAGTGATGTTTTCCCTTCAAACTTTTAAAAGTACCACCTTTTTCTGGGCCAGAAAAGAACTGAACCTATCAGCAACTTCCTCTGCCTATGCATGTATGCACGCAGGTGCTTGTGTGTGCCTGTGAGTGTGCTTGTGTGTCCGTGTTGGTATGCATTTATACACATTTAGGCACCTAAATATTTTCTTGGTTTTTCGAATGATCTATGTTGCTGAATAGTAGTACCACAGTGATCTAATTACATATGCTTTACTGATTCCGATCAACCAAAATCCATTTTTCAAGTTTAACTAGGTTTTTTTCAATGGACTGTTCCTAAAAACATGCTGTAAATCACATGTAGTTATTTTTTTTCTCTTAGTAGGATAGACCTCAAGTCCACTCATAAGGATAACACATAGAAAGTTGCTTTAATTTTGGCCTTACTATGAAGCTTCTCTAAGTTTGATGAGGGGTAAGTTGATGAGGGGAAAAGTGGAGAGGGAGAAGGAGAAAATAAATGGAAATAAAAGGCAATTAAACTTTTAAAAAACCTTCTTAAACTCATGTCAACATGTTTAAATAAATTTAGAAAGCTTTCCAAGGCTTAAAGGAATTTAACTGTGCCCCAGGGATTCAGACCATTTGGGGTTTGACTGACCATTCACCCTGATCTGTCTGTAGATCACAGAGCCACTTTGATGATGTGATTGGATGACCAGATGATGAGAACCCTCTAAAAAAAGTTACCTTACCTGAAATTTTCTTACTCAGGTATTTTTAATCCAATACACGTGACCTTGGCATTGCTTGAAAGGAGGCAACTCATCCATGTAGGCAGAATACCAGATCATCTTGGCACTGGTTTCACAATGCTCTTTTTTCTTTTTCTCACGTTGAGCTTGTGACCATGCTGCCTCTTTCATTTTACCTCCTTCCTTTCTCATCCTCCTCCTCTTCCCTGAGGCTGTTTGAGTGCAGGAAGTATAAACTGAAACTCCTATCTCTTTGTGGAATGAACACAAAGCAATGAATACATTGATAAGTTGAAGTAGGTTTTAAAAAAATATTTTAGCCCTTGGACCCATTTATTGCAATGCTATTTAAAATGATTGTTTCCTGGTAAACCAATTAATTGAAACTGTTTTTGAAGCAATAGGGAAAAAGACTTATTGTTTTAGATGATTTGTTTAGCTATGTACTTCTTCCAATTTTGCAGTTTTCTGGGCATACTTTCTGTTTTCTATCATTCTGCTACTGACCTCTTTCTCTACTCTCAAGTCTCATGAATGAAAAAATGGGTTAGATACTTGTCAGTAACCACATGAGGAGCTGGCTTTGGAGATTGGATTAAAATGCCAGCCATTCAAGTAATTGGGCTAAACAGTCTGTTGAAACACATTCCTTCTCAATTCCTTTGTTATAATTCTGGTGGCCAGATTCTTTTGATTTTCCTGTATTCTGTTAACAAAGAAATTTTTTAGGCCAAGACTGTAGGGTTATGACTTCTTGGTGCTGGCTACTAGGGAACATATTGGAAGCTGGCAGAATATAAGGTCAAGAGAGAAGAGAGTTCTCAGTAAAGCACATGACAGTCTTCCCACACTTTAACTCATCTATTCTGTTGCCTCTGTTTTGTATGACTGGTAACTGATGTTTGGGTTGCAAAAATTAAAAAGACATCTTATCCCACTTTTTCAGGCGGACTCAATACATGATTCTCTAAGGTCAGAACTAGAGTAAAATATTTGGTGGTGTTAAAGAAGCTGATAGGAAAAACTTTGAAGGAGGTGTAAATGAAATGCTGCTCTGGTCTGAATCACAGCAAATTCCCAGTGTTTGATTGTGCCAGGATTGTGGGAAGGTATTTCTATGTTGGCATTTTGATGTAGAAACAGGTGAGATCAATGTTACCTTCCTGAAAAGTATTTTAAAACACTTCTTCCTTCATATTTTTCCTTTGAAAATAAAGAAGCTGCTTCCAATATGTGTAAGCACTCCTTTCACGGTTAAATTACTGTTTATTTGTGTGTGATTTCCTTATTTTAGTCTGTACGGTATGTAGCTCTAGATTTCAGGCTTTGTTTTTAGGATGAGGCTCTGTTATTTTTTCTTCTTTGGCAAGAAGCTGAGGATAAGATAGGTTTTATGAAGCAAATTAAAAATATATCATCTTTTTTCTTTGGTACCAGGGATTGAACTCGGGACCTTGCACCTGCAAGGCAGGCGGTGGAACTACTGAGCTAAATCCCCAGCCCCAGCAAATTAAAAATATTTAAATTCACTTTTCCTTTTTTATATAAAAAGTTCAAAGCAATTGCAGCTGAGATCATTTCTCTGAGGTCAATGTTTTTATCTCTGACCTACAGTTAGGATACTGAAGTGTACAATACTAAAGGCATAGCATTATATATCTTGTAGGTGCTCATTAAATGTTTGGAACTTGCCCCGGGTTTCTTTCTAATCTTAGTCCAGAATAATGGCTCACAACCTTTCTTACACTGTAGTACACACAGAGATTGATAATATGTATATGGCACATGGAATTTTTTTCAAAGAATATATCTAGTACTAGTAATAACATAATTTAGAAAGGTGTACAAGTTGAAAAATACTATCCTACATTATTTTTTTTTCCTACATTATTACCATATCTACTGGGAGTAAGACTGCCATAGAAAGCATGTATCACAGTGTCATTTGTGACATGGGTAAACATAATAAATCCCTCAGAGCATTAGACCATGGGATGTTACACCTTGTAGCATGTGAGAGGGACAGATGGGTCATAAGAGGCTACAAACACTAGAACTCCAGCCAGTTCAGACCTTAATTCAAGACATTCAGTTCTTGTACAAAAAAATTTTACATATATATATATATATATATATATATATATATATATCTCCCACATTTTGCCCCTTACTCCCACATTGGCATTCTGGACCAGAGCTTGACTGTGGTACCAACAATTTCTTAGTCCCAAAGAGCATATATAGGACAGAGAATTGTCTAACACAATGCTTCATGAGTCATCCTAATGGTCAAAGTATGAAGTTCTATCACATGTTACCTTAAAACAACCCACCTTTGAATAGCTTCTGAACCATAGCCTATATTTTTGAGTGTTTAATTTGATGGAATACAGATGATTTGGGAAGCTCTGTCTCCTTCATCTTCACTTTACTCTTGTGTAGTATTTTGCCCAAACCTGTTTAGTTTACAGCTTGCTTACTAATGACTCAGTTTACCCTCGGTAGCTGTGGTTTGGGAGTAGGATATCATCCTATCCACTGTTAGTTGAAAGGTTATAAATGTTAGAGAGAGTAAGGTTAGCATACCCTTTTTAAGGAAAGCATTTGACTTTTGTAATGAAAATGTCACCGTGATCATCATCATGATCTTGAGTGCTTTACAGTATTTCAGGCAATGCATAAGACCATATGTTTAATCTATCACTGTCCTATTTTACAAATAAGGAAAGTGAAGCTAAATAAATTTTCCAGGGTCCTATGGAGAATGCATTCGAGAATCAGAAAGCAAAACCAGAATGTCTGACTCCAAAAGCTGTGCCCTTATGTTCTACTTCTCTACCTAGCTAGCAGTAGGGAAAGACATCTTAGTAAGCAGATGCATAACACACAGTGAGCGGATAAGCCCTACGCTGATGTGGACTTCAAGAATTATGGAATAGCGTTGAGAAATGTGAGAAGAGGAAGAAGTTTTCTGGGCAGGAGAAGCCATACTGGCTACCATGGCAAAGCTGGAGTCTGCTGATGGCTACTGTGAGACTTTCTTATAAAGGTCAGGATGCACTGAAGAGGGAGAATGGCAAGATAAGATATGCCAGTCACCTACACAAGGCAGATGAGGAGAAGGAAGCAAACAGCAGAGGCACTGGCATTTTGTATTAAGATGAGTAAACAGGCTGATGTGAAAACTCACTGCTTCTCAGGAAAGGGATGAGAATTATTTGAGGGTGGGTTTCGGTCTTGACCCTGTACCACAGCAAACAAAAGGAAAGTCTCCTTGAGCTAAGGTAATCAAGATGAAAGTGTGTTTACACAGATGAGCAGTGGGATTTATCTCGGACTCTGGAAGGTAATCCCTGGGTTCAAGACTCCCTGAATACCATGCCATGTTCCCAAGCCAGTAAATGACTGTGAGCTTTTATGAGGGTGGATTGTGGGAATCATCTAGATGAAATTTAGCCGGTTTCACCTCCAGTCCAGGGCCCACTAATGCAATCCAGGTGTGCAGACAGCCCAGCCTCTCTGCCTTGGAAACCTCGAAGAAGAACTTTCACCCCCAAAGAGAAGCTTTGAAGAATACCAAGGGCCTTTCTATCTCTCCTTGTTTTTTGTATTCTTGCTGCCCACATTTGGTAATTGGAGATATTTGTGGTGTTAAAGCCGGACTTGTTTCTTCTCAGCCCGCCCCTCCAACAGTGAAACCTTATTCCTGTGGCTTCAGTTGTATGCAGCACTGATTTCTCTGCAGTGTCCCTCAGATGTAAAAGGAGAATGGTTGAAATACTAGAAAGGGGGTTATAGGAAATCACCAAACAACAATTTTCCACGTGTATAGATCCTTTCATCTGAGGGCAAGAGAGGCTGGAGAGGGTGCCTCCAAAGGAGTAGGGGGCACAATTTAGAACTCTGGTTATAGGCTAAGGAACTAAAGATCAAAGGGCTAAATCCCCAGAATTACAGTGAGTCACTGGAAAAACTGAGTAGAAATCAGGCATCCTGTTCTCCAATCTTATATGGCTAATAGGTGCAATTGGCTTTTAAACATTATATTTATTTTTTTTTTCATTTAGATTCAGTGCCATCCAAAGGAATATAATTATGTGTGCATTACAGATTTGTATTTCCAAGCCCTACAGCATTGCCATTTGTGGATGAGGTGAAAAGGTACTAGGAAGCCCTTATATCTAATGTGTGGTCTTTGTGCTCCCATGGGACCTCGGCCTCCCTTACAAACCACTACCACTATTCAGGCCATCTTGTGGCTTCAATTTAGAAGTTCCCCCCTAAGAGAGCTAAATTAACAGCTATGAAGTATACTGGTAACTATGTGATTTACTTTTTCCAGTTTTGGGCTCTGTGTGCCCACTGGTTCAGATCAGCTTTAACTTTATCTCCAAATATATTGATTTAACATATTACAGATAAATGTATTTGTAGAGTTAAGGACAGCAGGATTTGCTTGAAGAAAGAATATGTAAATTCTGTAAATGTTTTAATATTCCATTCAATTTGGATTCTTTTTCATATGCCCTCCGTATATATGCCAGTTTTTGATAATGGATAATCTGACTTGAAGGTAATGTGGCCTGAAGTGAAGATGGTTAAATTATGTGTGTATGAATGCGTGTGCATTTGTGTGTGTGTGCCTGCATGCACACATGGCTTTTCATATGGGAAAGGAGCCAGAGAAATGTTTAATCTTTTCACCACTTGCCAGAAGCTGGAAGAAACATCTGCTCAGAAATGAGCTCTAAGGCACCTTCCCCACGTACATCCTACGAGGTCCTGTCCTGAGGAAACTGTTGAGGAATTTGCAAACATGCTTTGTTCCTTAGAGATTTAAGGGTCACAGACTCTGACTGCACCTAGAGAGATAAGACATGAGACAGTCACTTTTGGGGTCATGTAGGAAATATATTAGAGTGAGGGAAACTTTTGCAGATCTCTTAAGTATGTACTGATATCAGGGTAGCAAAGATATAGTGAAAAGAACATGAGCTTTGACCCAGAGAGACAAGGGCTTTAGGTTGATTACATAATTTCTGTGAACCTCAGTTTTGCAAAAAGAAGATAGCCACACAGATTTGTTATGAAGATTAAGTAAAAATATATATGTGAAAATTTGTGGAATATTTAAGACTTTTGATAAATATTACTTTTGCTTTCACATCCTTCCTCCTTGCATATTTGATCTGCAAACTCTGTGTAACTTAATTATGGTCCCCCAATCAAAAAATTACCAAAGTCTCTCCTAAACTTGAGTGAGCATTTGAATTTGGCTGAATCTTTTCATGATATCTTTGTTACACATATATAATTCCATCTGTCATTTGATTTTCTTAACCTGGCGAAATTGTATTTAGCATCTGTTGTCATTTGTCTCACAAAGTCTGGCCAGTAGTTACTGCTGTAGTATAATGAAGAAAGACTGATTCAAGACTATGTAGAATCTAGCCTTGACCTGGCCATTTGTCATTGTGTCAATCTGGCCTTGACCTGGTCATTGTGTAGAATCACATAATCTGGCCATTTGTCACCTCTCTGGGAGTTTGCAACACTTGCTATTGTAATACATAAACCCCCAAATCTCAATAATTTAATACACACAAATTTATTGCTTACTCGAGTGAAGTTTATTTAGATGTTGATGTTCTTATTGGTAGGGAAATTCAGTAATTTTCAGAATAGGCTCCTTCTATCTTATTAGTCCTCCATTTTCAGAAAATGACTTCCAAGGTCACCTTGGAACAAGAAACAACATGAAGGAAGATCATGAAGAACAAATGGAAGGTTTATAGAGAAGGTGTCTATATCGCTATGACCTATTCCATTGGTTAGGATTTACATGGCAATATACATTTTTTCTTCTTTTTTTTTTTTGTACCGGGGATTGAACTCAGGACCTTGGGCTTGCAAGGCAAGCAGTGGAACCACTGAGCTAAATCTCCGGCCCTACATGGCAATATAAACCACTAGGAGAACTGGAAAGTTGGTCTGGCTGTGTGTCTAGAAAGAAGAGGAAATGAGTTTTGTAAGCAGCCAGCAGTCTCTGACTCATGAGCTTGTCAGTTCAACCTCAGCCTTCTGGATCTGTATTCCTTTTCTTCCCTTGATTGACCTTTATTCCTACTTATGATATTGGTTTATGATTTTCATTTTGGTTTGGTTAACTCTTAATTTGGGGATTTTGACCCAACTTGCCTTCATCTCATATGGTATCTATCTACTCTTAACTGCTAATCATAATTGCATTCAGAGAAAATTAGAATTGTTTCTGAGTTAAAGAAAATCTTAGAGATAATTGAGTCTGACAATCATTTTATACTAGAAATGATTCTTTCCAAAAATCATCAATAAGTTTACTTATAAAAGTAAATAAAATATGAACATCTCAAAATCTGTTTTTGAAGCTTTCTTCGTTATAATGTTTGGATATTTTAAAAGATGATAGACAGGTTAGTAAGAAGAAAAGAACTTCCTAGCATAATGGCATTATTCATTGGTTTTTATCCCTAGCCGTGACCCTGATAAACCATGTGAAAAACTTCTCACCTTAAAACAGATGTAGTGGAATACAGATGATAATTGGAAATATTGGAAACCTGTACAACCAAATGGTAATAATATTATATTTGGTGGTTGATTATGAATGATTCTTTCATTTGGTTGTTTTTCTGGTTTTGTTTTACTATCCCTACCCCTGGCTAATATTTTGTAAAGATAAAAGTCATGAAGAATAAAAAGGATGGTGATTTCCAGCCCCAACTACCTCACAGAATTTCTTTAGGAATCAGATGAAATAATCTATAAGAGTAAACTTTGAAAAATGAAGGATATGTAATAAAGTATTGACAGATTAGACTTAACTTTAAATGCAGAGTTTCTGTACAGAGCAAATGGCAGGCAGGATTCTTAAAGTTCTTGAATTCATCATTTGGGCTTGCTGGCCCTCCAAGACAAGGTAATTCTGCAAATCCAAATTTATTTCTCACAAAGGCAGTGACTGAAGATTACAGTATTTGCTGCTAATATCACCAAATAAGAACAGACCAACAGCACATTCATCAGCATTGAAATTATAATTTTAAAGGCTACAAGAAAAGCATAATACTAACATGTTCTTCAGTAAATTAAGGAGGAAGAATAGAAAGCAGGTAGGAAAGGCTTGCCTTGCCTGCTAATCTAAAAACACTTCCTTGGGTATGTTATGTTGACCACATATAAATGTGGGGAACCTGCTTGTTAGTGGTGACTGTCACATGGAAACACTTAGTTTACTTCTCTTGCTTCCCACAATTTTTGTGATTATAGACTACCATCAAGATATTTTATTTAAATTAAATTGATTTGTATTTTTCTGTTTATAAAAGTAATACCTACTTATAAAATTTAGACCTGTAACCCATATATTATGGAGAAAGGGTAAAAAAATCTCATAAACTTACATTTAGCTACTCTTGACATGCTTGTGTACAGTCCTTTGAATTTTCCCACTGAATATGTTAAGATATTTATTATTCATTTTCTTAACAAATAATGTGCTTATATTATATACTTTTTTTTTACACCTTTTCCTCCACCTATTACATCTTAGACAGTATTTCATAAGAGGATTTCTCTCCCCCCCATACTGAGGATTAAACCCTTTCACATGCTAGGCAAGTGCTCTACTACTTAGATGCATTCCTCAGTAGTTTGAAGTTTATTTTTAGGCAAGCCTTTGCTAAATTTTCCTCAGACTTGCAATCCTCCTGCCCTAGCCTCCCTAGTAGCTGGGATTACAGGCATCCTCCACCACATCCAGGAATGGGAGGGTTTTTAACAGCAGTTTTCTTTAGTCATATTTCTTCACAGTTCCTTAGTTCCACATTTGGGTGGTATATATCTTTATTTTTTTTAGCTAAGAGATTTTTAGAATGATTATTTAGGAGTAGTTTTAAAGGCAGTAGTTAAGTTTGTCTGTAACTTTCCTACTGGCCAGTCTATTATTTGTGATTGTTGTACTGATAGTGTGATTCATGAATGACCTCACAAAAGCAACAGTTTTCCCATTCTAACATTCTTTCCTGCAGTGGGCTCATGAAAAGTAATTGAGGGCCAGGGATTTAGCTCAGTGGCTCCGCCGCTTGCCTTGCAAGCACAAGGACCCGAGTTCAATCCCCAGTACCAAAAAAAAAGTAATTGAATTTAGGGATTATGTTGTTTTGTTCTGAAAAGATGGAATGAGTTATCCACCTAGAAACAAGTCTGATCGAGTTACTCTCCTCCTTAAAATTCTCTTTTGATTTCTTCTTCCTGAGAGGATAGAATCTAAATTCATTAGTTTGTAAAAATTTCATGACTTATCTTTCTAGCCTCAACTCCCAGCATACTACTCCACGTACATATGTTTCAGACAGTGATTTCTTACTGTTCTCTACTTTTGTGCTTTGCACTGCCTTTCCCTCTGCTAGGATGCTTCTTGTTACTTCTCTTTTGGTAAAACTTACATGTTTATAGCTCTTTGGTGAGACTTTGCTAGACTCTTCAGGGAGAACTCTTTTTCCTTGTTCTCTACTTCTGTTATGGTGGTCATGATGCTATGGTATTATTTACCTTATCTGTCTTAATCTTTATTGATTGATTGCTTTTGTGCTGCTGAGGATCAAACCCAGGGCCTCATGCATGATAAACTTGCACTCTATCACAGAGCCACATCCCCAGCCCTATTTTTTTTTATTGTGGTATAATGTACATACAATAAAGTACACAAGTCTTAAGTATACAGTTGATGAATTCATCATGTCAGAATTTGCCCCTGTACTGTGAGCATTCAGAGGATAGAACCAAATTTTGTTTTTATATCCCCAGAGGTACTTAATAAATACTTGACAAAACATGAATGACCTCTAGATAATTTCTTCAGTCCATCCAATGGAAATTTCTTTATGAAAGGAGACAATAAGAGTGTTTTTTTATGACTGTGAAATCAAGTAACATTTTTTACTTTCTTGCCTCTAACCTCAAAAGTTAAGAAATACAACCTACAATATTATTAGAATATTAAGTGGCAATTATGGATCAGCACATAAAAAGAACTTTTATCTATTTTTCTATCCATTTGATGAATAGTTTATTATAAACTTTAAATCTTAAGATTTGAGGTATGGATCAAAATGCCTTTTCCTTACTATTTATTCCCTATTGAAAAAAGCAAATACCCATTCCCTTATTCCTAAGTCTAGATTTAGATTGCTTAAGAAATAGAATGATGTTTCATTTCAAAATTAGTTCTTCCCATAAGAGTTGCTGACATTGAAGAAAATGGTATTTGTGCATTTTTTAAAGCTAGAAAACAAAAAATGTCTTCAGAGTAATTTGATTCAACAAGAGGGTTTAGTAGTTTTCCTTGAAAGGTGATCCTGAAAACAATCCTTTAATTTACATCAGGCCTTCAAAGGAAATAAACACATTATCTTGTGTAAAAGACTAGCCTGGTTACCTTTCCTGTGTTAGAAAATCTACGCTGAGGTATCATCACATTTTACTGATTTAGATTTTAAATCTAAAGAAGTACATATGTTATCAGGTAAATAATAGTTCCAAATAGACACTTTTTTTTTTCTTCTACATTCAGTGATCTAGATGGCCTTATCCCTTCTCAGCTTACTTCAATTTTATTATACAACTTACATTCTTCTATTAATTAATTAAGCAAACAATCAGCTCATTCATTCAAATAATCTGTCATTATCTATGCCTATTATATCCACAGTATTCAATACAGTACTCTGGGGATATCAAGATGAAAAATTCAGATTAAATTTTGGCTTGACTCTCTTTTTTAAAACTTAATTTTTTCCTTGTGGTTAATTGGCCCAATCTAACAAATATCTATTTAGAATCTACTCTGTGCCTAGTACTGTTCAAGATTATAATTTCTGATTTTTATAGAAGCTAGCATTTTATCTCATTGATGTAAATAATGGCTAATGAATTTTAGGGTCTTAAAGTGGTTAGTGTTGCATACTATTACTTAGTGCTATATTATTGTAGGCCTTGTAAAAAATAATATCCTTACCTGAAAGGATATTGTAAACACACAAAATATTTGTGTTAGGTAAATGTTACTGCTGATTTTTAGAGGAACTGTGTGATTTGTTAACAGATTTGAGAGTAAAATATACTTGCTTAAATCTTGAGTTGTGTACTCATACCTAACTTCCATTGTAATGTCAACAAGTGAACTAGTGATAGACAAAAATTAAGCATATGTGCTTGGATCATGGTTTTAAAGAGGCCATGGATCTGCTTTATGGAAACTTGAAATTCTGTTTAGCAACATTTGAAATCACTGTTTGACCAAGTCATTTAATAGAACAACCTAATTAAAGGTAACTAGAGGCCCATCGGGAAAAAAAAAACAGTACTATTATTATAGACAGCTAAGTTAAGTAGAAATTTTATAGGTAGTCAAACAGGGCTAGGCCCTCGAGAGAGGCAATACAAAAGATGAAAACACATTACAACTGTGGCTAGAGATGCATCCGTTGGAGGCCAGACCTCAAGATAAAGACCAAATGACCAGTCCTACATACTTCCTCAAGGGATAAGTGGTAACACCTGGCCCAATAAAGTCTAGATAGATATCAGTCACCCTGGTGGTGACTAAGACCTCCAGATCCATCCCTTCCCTAAAAAGTTCTTTGTTCTTTCCATGTACACTTTGTGACTTGCTTCCCCATTGGATCAGTATCCTAAGATGCTATACTTGTAATCTTTTTTTTTTTGGTACTGGCGATCGAACTCAGGACCTTGTACTGCTTGTGAGGCAGGCATATGCATCACTGAATTAAATCCCCTGGCCCACTTGTAATCTTATTGGTTGATCATAGTTTTGTCCCATGTTGTGCCTCATGATTTTGTACCCACCTGATTATTTTTCTCTATAAAACTTCCCTCGTGAAGTGAGGTCTGTAGGGTCCCATTTGGGCCCCCTCCTGTCTCTCAGGAGCTAAAATCGCTCCCTCGCAATCAATATTTCTTATTCTTAATCTCCATTGATTTTTAGAATTCATTATTCTATTTTAGAGAACACAAACTTGGCATATCTGACATATAGCAGGTTGGGAGTCATATTATTTTCCCTATATCATTTAGAGGCCCTATATCACTATAATGATGTAATTACCAATCAAAATGAGAAAACTCAGGCTCTTCCTTTATTTTTTCATCTGTTATGAATATGGGGAGAATAGTTCTTAGAATTAGATCCTGAATCTATATAAAACTAGGGGAACATTGGCAGCTTCTCAGAGCATAATTTCTAAGGAAAGAGACAATAGAAGACCCTGTCCTTACATCTTCTGGTAATCTGTCTTCTGACAGTCCAGGTTTTACTCAGAAATAGGTTCTCATACTCTGAGAAAACTCATATTCCTTTAGTTTTAACCTATAATTCAAGGGGTGATGCCTTTTTTATGTTTTTCTGAGGAGAATTCTGCACTCAATAGAGAGGAGAGAAAGATTATATGTTATTAATCACCCAGTAACTGTTTACCACTGTAATCTAGCGGACACTTGCCATGGCAGGCAGTAAAATTACCTTGATTGTGTAAGGATAACCTGAGTGTTTTACTTAGCCTGGTCACAATTGTTTGGGCATTACTGAAGGACTGTCTGACACTGACCAATTAGTTTTATTTTTTTACTGCTCTTTTCAAATTCACCTTTACACCACCCAATAACATTGAGAGGAGTAGAGGTTCCTGAAATTGCAACTTTACTCACTTCTAGCCATGTGGCATAACTTTTCAGACACTAAGTTAAATTTCAACCCAGACATCTCTCTTCAATTCAGGTCATCTACAGGCCAGACAAAGCCAAGGTCATGTGTTGAACCAATACAAGGAGTTTTGTTGGTTCCAATAACTACAATGTTATTCACTGTTTGAAATATTATACCACAGTTAATCATAAGTTGCAGCTGTTATGACCTTTTATTTATGAGCCCTTAACCAGCAAGAGCCACTGTTTTAAAGGATCTTTTCTTGAGGTCTTCTTTTTGGAAGCTCCTTCCTTTTCACTGGGAAAGAAGAGGACTTCATATTGACTTGTAAAAATTACTTAATAGTATACATTGGCCTCTCTTAAAACAGAGTTTTCTATTCCAAATTTGAATGATCAAACTGTAATATTTGTGTTTTGACTAACAACAATAGAAACACTAAACCAGTTCTCTCCAAACAATTCCTTTTAATTTTCAGTGGCAAATGTATGACATAACATTCTTCCTTTTCCTAAGATATCTAAAAATTAAGGTGGTCAGTCACCTAGAATAAAGATGCTATACCTGGGGCTGGGGATTTAGCTCAGTGGTTCTGCCGCCTATCTCGCAAGTGCAAGGACCTGAGTTTGATCCCCGGTACCAAAAAAAAAAAAAAAGTTAAACAAAGAAACAAACCCAACCCTTTACTGTTACCTTGCACCATACACAATAAATTGGCTTTATATTAAAAAAAAAAAAGATGATATACCTACCCTCTGCCTCTGGTCTGTGTAACAAAGCCAGGATGAAGCAACATTATTGGGGAATATGAGCTTTTCTGAGTTCATGTATTTGTTTAAACCTACTTCCATCTTCTTAACCTCTGGCTTCCTCACCACAGTATTCACCTTTACAGTGTTCAAGCATATTAGCCATTAGAAATAATAGGATTCACACTCATTATGCCAGCAGTAATCTGTCCCATTTTATACTCATTTGATGGCTTACCAGTGGGAACTCAGGGGAAAGTGGCATAGGACATTAAAACAGACAAACAAAGAAGGCCATCAAGGCCCAAAGGAACAGAGTAAATAGATTTATTTAAAGAATTAAACTTATGAGTTACACTTTCCCACCTTGCAGCACAGATAAAAATCTTTATTTGGGGGATATTTCAACATCTAAGCTGAAAATATAATTTACAATGGAAATATTTTTTTTTTATTTTGGAAAGAGGCAATTGCTATTTTGTAATAAAAGATAAGGGTGGCTGAAAATAAACTTGAATTTGTGACTAACACAGCTGGATGAAGAGAGCAAAGTCAAGTTTAACAACCTGTAAGTTAGGTGACCTCTGTTTTAACCTTGGCTGAAATCAAGAGTATTCAGCATCTCCTGTATTCACAACTGCTATGCAATAATAGAAAACATGGTAGCTGCCCTTAAGGGAGTGAAAATTGAGTGGACAACTTATATGTATTAGGATCAACAAAAGCATGGTGTAACTCGATGTAATCCAAGAGCCACATGGCTAACTACACCCCAGAAGGCAAGAAATGGATTACTGTAGACTCTGCTGCTAGGTAGCTATAGGTTTCTTGGATAATCTCCATGATCCACTTATTTTCTTTTAAACTGCAGATGTTTATACCTGCCTCTATCAAGTATAAAAGAATAACCTGAGTAGTGTTCACAACTATGAACTTAGAACTTTGAGTCTCTTGCAAATCTATAAACACAGAGAATGAGATACAGCCATGTGGTGGAAGAGGACTTTAGAATCTTTATTAATATTCTGCAATAAAAGGAATACTTTTGTAGTTAATTATAATGTTAAATAATTATAAATAATTATAATGTTAAAGATAGTCTTTATTTTGTTTTATTAAATGTGATTTGATTATTAAGTGGCAACTTAAAAGAAAAATCTATTCCAAGTTGACTTACTTTCCTTAAGAAATAGAAAACATTTCATAAAACTAACTATATTTTCATTTTTATTTTACTTTATTTGTTAATTCATTCAGCACATAATTACTGATTGGCAGGCCATGTATTCCTTTTATATCTTGGGGATATATGTTGAAGATATTGGCTCTATCTCTAAAAAGCTTGTGAGGAGAAACTAAAAAGAAAAATAAGTTTCCACTATTTTAAATAGTTAGAATATTTTTTTGTACAACTAAATTTGAAGCAAGCTATAATTTTAGCTATATTTACCGTAATATCTTTATATTCATTTGCTGGCTCACCTATTCAATCATTTTTCAAGTTAATGAGTACTAGAAACCTGGAGTCATCCTTGACATCTCCCCTTCATCTGCTTCCAAATGCAAAAAATCACCAAATCCTTTCAAATGTTAGTCTCCAGGATAAGTATTGAATCTCTCTGCTTCTTAACATACTTACCATCTTGACTGCTCCAGTTACCTCCCATTTTCTACTCTTGCTTCCTTCTAGTTAGTTGCTTTCACACTTTTTGACTGTGAACCACAATGAAAACTATATCCACGATTCCCCCAATACACATACGTATGTGCATTATGGTGTATGTATAAGTAAATCTGAAACAAAAAATTCAGAAAATAATATATACCTTTACTCTGTATAGTATGTATTTTGGTATTTTTAAAAATTCTACTCATTTTTCTTCTTTTTATGGTGGGTATCACCAACTAAATTCATTTTATGACCCACTAAAAGGTTGAAATAACACTGTTCAATCCTTGTCAACATAGTAGGCCTCCTGATAGTTTTATATCATTTCCCATCTTTCATTGGCTTCCATTTGCACTTTTAGGATTCAACCTAGAAATAATAACATTGCCTGCACAGTCCTGTGTGGTCCTACTTCTGCTTCACCTTCACTCTGTCCCATTTCTCAATTTTAACACAGGTTCCTTTCGGGTTCCTTCCTCTCATGGAATGATCTTCCTTCCCCAGTCTTCACCTAGCCAGCTCCTATTAGCCTTCATATCTGTGTGTAAAGATTACTTTCTTAAGAAAATTAGATCTCCTTTAATCATTCCTCACTTCTTTACTTTGTATTCATTATATTTATTATAATTTTATGATTATGTGTTTCTTTGTATGACTTTTTGTTGACTACTAGTGGCTTCCACTAGATTACAGGTTCTGTAGCAGCTGCATTTTTGTTTATTGTGTCCACAACATGTAGTTCAGTCCTAACACAGGCAGCAAATATTTCTGGCACCTACTTTGTATCAAATACTATGCTTGGCCTTAGTGGTACAGAGGTAAATAAGACATAAACTCTACTCTCAAAGAGCTTTTTTGGGTTGTAGTGCATCTGAAGACAAGGTAAAAAAAAGTTAATAGAAAAGGCATTAGAATGCTAGAATTCTTAGAAACAACTGTTTAAGACGCTAAGTGAGGGGGGTTTCTTTAGTTTCTCAAAATACAAACTAAAAGAACTGCAATGACTTTTGTCGAATTGTTGAATGACTGAATAAATTTTCCACTGATATATAGTAAGATTTAAGTGACTAATACCTACCACAGTGCTTTGACTTTTAATGCTATTTGTATATCATTATGTAGATCTCAGGCTCAGAATCTTAAAGTTTAAAATACTCCAGTGGGTATAGAGAGACCAGAGTTCCACTCACTGCTGGGATACTCAATTATAACGTCCTTGCTAGATAGTCATTAGACTTTTTGAACCTTCTCATGCTGGAGAAGTAACCATTAAACAATGCAGCCTGCTCCAATTTGGTAGTTTGAATAATTAAATTTTATTATATTGAGCTCTTTTCTGCCCATTTGTCTGCCTTTTGGAGTCGTCTGCGTAAGTTTGTTCTCTTCCACAGAACAATCCTCCAGCTATTTGTAGATAGCTAAGCTGCCCAATAAATTCTTTTCTTTTTTCAGTTGAAATAATCCTCGTTTCTTTACTTATTTCTCATATGACATGATTTCCAGACCCTTTCTCTTCCTGTGACTTTTTTGACATTTTCCGATTTTTCCGTATATTCTTTAAAAACTTGGCACCCAGACTGGAGACTGCACTCCAGCTGTGTCCAGACCAGTGCAGAACACAGGGGAACTACTTTTTTCCTTACTCTGAACATTATACTTTTGCTAATCTGGCTTTAAATTGCAGTGGGGTTTTCAGCAGCCAAGTGACAGTGTTGGCTCATACAATGTTCACAGTCAGCTAAAACCTTAGATCTTTTTCACATGAACTCTTGTTCAGCCTGGTCATTCTCGCATCCTGAACTTAGGCATGTACAGTACTAGTTTTCTTTCTTGTATTCATGTAATAGATTTTTACATTTATTCCCATTCAATCTCATCTTATTAAAGTCAAACCAATTTTCTAGTCAGTCTTTTGTGGGATCTACAGATTTGGCAAAAGAAGAAACTCAAACCCCAGTGAATACCACAAACAGTTATTTGCTTTAAGTTCAGGAAATGAAAAGTTGTGCTGGTTTTAAGTTTCTCAAATTGCCTCTCTTCTCCAACCCATCCCCCGCCCTCTCAGTGTTTGGTCTGATGCCCAGTGGAGGATGTCTGGAAGCAGACTCCTTTTGGGGAGGGTCTTCTCAGCCTCCATATACCACCATTCAGTAATAGCTGGGGTCTGTCTTGGCTAAGCCAAGGGAACATCTGGTCTCCAAGGAAACCTTTGCTTCTCACCATATGCCACCTACTTAAACTGTAGCATCATCTGGCAAGTTTAGCCCATTGTCTCCCAGAGGAAACAGAGAGCAGCCTCCCTGCCCGCCCCTAATCTTTTTTGTCCCCACAATCCAGCTCTGGAAAATATCTGAAGGCCACAGAAGTGGGAGTACCCTTTGATGTTTATATTGGCTGGCTCCTTTTCCTTTTTTACTTCTTTCTTTTAATAATCAGGGTAGTAGAAAATGTGGGGAATTAACCGCATGACAGCAGCAAAGGAATTCATTAGAGAAACGGAGATGAATTCTGCTCAGATTTCAGGCTCTCAGGCATAGAGTCACAAAGGAGTAATCGTCTTCTAGTTGTTTTTAATCATTTCTTTTGTGGGACCTTCCTTGTCCATGAAACCAATCTCAGTGTCCAGGATGGGGGAGCCTGAGAACACAGGCTGTCAAATGGTGTCTTTGATTTGGGGATTACTACAACAGTTATTAGCCACTTCTTTCTAATTTCCTCATGATAAGATGGAACTTATCCATCTTGGAGAAGCCAAAGGACAGTGCTATGTCATTGATTTTATTTAAAGTGTTATACATTAAAAAATTGTTTTAAAATGCAAAATATGTGCATAAATTTTTACTATGGAAAATTCTCAAATAGACCAAGAAATTTGGAGAACAACATTTTGCAAGTGTGTTCTGTACTTAATACCCTGAGAAAATTTTTCATGAGCTTCAGAGGTAGCTTCAGTTGATAGTGTGCCCATGACTTAGTTAATTTATGCATAAGATTTTACTGGAAGAAACTTGGTAAACAATGATTTTTCTCTAGACAAAGCAGCAGCTGAGTTTTGAAGATGTTTTAGTGATAGTAAGATTTCACACCCAGAGTCCAAAGGGATCATCTCCTTTGCTTGAGTAGTAGAGTATTACTGCTATTCTAATTCCTCATGAATCTTCTTTAAAAATACAGTCATATTCAGAAGTTTCATATTGAAAATATTTAGGGGAAATATCCCTTCTAAAGCAATTTCATATGCCTTGTAAATTTATGTTTATGTATAATTAATTGATCTTATTAATCATTTGCACTTATTTGTTAGAGCAAATTGTATAACGTCCCTTTCCAGTTACACTTTTTAGCATAGTTCTAGGTAAATATAGTTACCTGAAAACCAAAGGTCAATTCTTGAATCTTGTTGACATTTCTGGAAAGAGAATTCATTAACCTGAAGGACTCATGCATATAATTAATTTTAAAGCCATTTTAGCATTAGTCTGATCCAGTCAACTTGTGCTTTCATCATACATTTAAGGTCTCACAGAGACTGGTCTAGTATCACAAAAAATTTATCAGAGTCTACTCTTCTCATGTCTCATCTTAGGCTTTGTTCTTACTCAGAGACAGAGTCAGACAAGTAAGCTCCTTTCTATGCCATGTTGCTCCTGCTTCCCCAGTAATACAGGAACCTGTCACCTACTTGTCAGTGAGGGAAAATATATCAGTCTTTTTGTATCAGTTATAAGCAGGAAGAAGTGATAACTGTAGCCTCTAGAGGTTATAGAAAAAGATCTATGGAAGAGGGGAGAGGGCTGGAAGACCACATAAGGTATTAATCTTTCAAAGACTCTTTTTTTGAAGACATCTTATATAAAGGCATTTCAGATAGGTTTCCTACTTCTGATTGGATTGGCATAGAGAAACCAGGAAGGCAATATGAGGAAGAGGTTAAAAAACATGGAAATATAGTGAAAAATGTGATTTAGTTTAATTCTCTTACTAAAAAAAACAGCCATTGGCCCTAAGGAAATCAAGAGATGAACACAAATACATACACATAAATATTTTCATCTGTGCTACTTATAATAAGGAAAAATTGTAAAAGAAAAACAAGAATTTGACTGAACTTGGATTGTAAGTATAGAAAGTAATAGTCTATAGGTATTAAAAATCACATTGTAAAGGTAGATGTGTAATCCCAGCAAAGCACTCTGGGAGGTTAAGGCAGGAGGATTAAAGATTCGGCCCAGCCTGGGTAATAGCAACTTATGAAGAAGCTGTCTCAAAAACTAAAAAAATTTTAAAAGTCTTAAAACCCCCAAAACAAATACAGAAGCATTTTTTATAAAATATCTGTTCAAGCAGAGAAATATTAATAGTAGAGAGAGTAATGAAAAAGGTATGAAATATTATGACAATGAAAAGTAGGAAGGACATAAAAGTTGTTAGCAATAGTTTTATACATATACACATAGATACATATGTATATATGTTGAGACTATGACTTACTTTGATTTTCTTCTTTGGGCTCTTCTGTGTTTTCAGCTTTATTTTACCAGGAAATTGCATTGTTTTACAATTTTTTTTAAGTTCTGCTAAGAAATTAGGCATTGATTGATTGATTGATTTTAGGTAGTGTAAAATCTTGTGAGAATTTGAATAAGTAACAGTATAAAATAATATTGCTGAAAGACAAATATGATAAATGTGTAAGGTGTTTTAGAGTAGAGCAGGCCTAGTTTAAAAGGGACACATCTTCAGAATGTAGCAATAATAAAATGATAGATATTTAAAATAGGATGGTGGTAGTAGGAATTCAAAGGAGGGGCCACTGTGAAACATGAAGAATGAATAGGCAATATATGATGAAATGGATCTGAGAGGTGAGAGAGAGGAATCAGGAGGACAAGTGAAATAGTTCGTCCTACTTGGGAGAATAAAGCCAATAACGGGGAGAGACAGCTTTCTTGAGAGCTGGGAGAAAATGTTCATTACAGGCTTTTTTTGTTTGGTTGGTTTTTGTATTCTGTGGGGGTCTTTTTGTTTGTGTTTGTTTTTACTTTTTATTTGGAAGTACAGAAAAGTTGTAAAAATTTAAAAAGTACAGAACACTCATGCCTTTACCCATATTCATCTATTGGTAATATTTTACCACATTTGCACTATAATTATTCTGTCATTATCTAATATATAATCTATATATCCATTCATAATTTTATATATTAGATAATTATTCTATCATTAATATATAATCTATATACCCATTCATAATTTTAAATATTATGTATATATAAATTATATATATATAAACATAATATTTTTCTAAGCCATTTAAGGTAACTTCTCCTTGATTTTTCACTTCCAGATATTTCAGTTTATATTTCCAAGAAAGGTGACATTCTCCTACATAACCATAGCAGTTACCAATTTCAGTTTGTTTCATCAAATATTTTATCTAATCTACCATTTGTAACCCAATTTTATCAGTTGACCTGCTAATACCAGTGTCCTTCACAGCATTTCTTTCTCCCAGCAGAGGATCCAAACTAGGATTAGATATTACCATTTGTTAAATTTGTCAGTATATCTAGCTGTCATGTCATTTTAATATTCTTTAATTTGGAATTTTTCCCATAGCCTTTCTCTTCTTTTTTTTCCCTCTCTTTTCCTTCCTCTCTCTCTCTCTCTCTCTCTTCTAAATTTTGACACCCTCTACCACTACCACTGTAAGGAAATGTATTTGATGTTTCCTTATGGTAGGATTCAGGTTATTATGACTTGTCAGTCACGTGGTGTTTTGCCCTCAGTTTATCATGACTGGAGGCACATAATGTCTACCTGTCATTCACTGATTATGTACATTTTGATCTCTGAAGAGTCAAGGCATTGTCTAATAGTATAGTTACTACTTTTCCCATGCAAGGACAAAGTAAACAATGAAAAGCAAACATCTTGCTTCTTATCACTACTTCTAGATTCAGTTTTTACTGGTGATTTTTATGTAATCCAGGCTTTCAAAATCATGATCTTCCAACTCCAACATTCCTTCCACATTGGCTAGCATATTTTTTGATAAGCAAAAGAACCTTCTTTTTTTCATCCATCTATCTATGCATCTATCCATCTATTACTGACCAGTTTGAACTCATGAGTTCCTATTTTTTTCAGCAGTTGATACTATGTTAAGTTACTTTGATGCTCAGATTGTCCCAAATTTAGCTGGCATGTTCTTGTAATCATATCTACACCATTTTAAAGCATTTCCTTACTTTTTGACTTAATAATTATCATAGGTACATGTTATACTATCCTACTTCAGCCCTCATATCACCCATTTTTCCAAGAAACTTTAGTTCTTTTTTAGTGGAAATGGTATTAGAGACCAAGTTCTGGGCATAGTTTTGCTTGTTGTTAGTGTGATATTGCTTCTTGGCCCTTTCAGTGAACAGAACTGGGAAATGCACACATACATGCACACACATACATAGTTTAGAAGCTATGAGTTCATACTGATAAATTCAATTTTATTCTACTTTTATGGATTCCATACTTATTTAATTCAGTTTTGTAGGCCTTCCAGGTTTACAATAATAAGGGAAAATGGTAAAGGTATTCAGCATGTGGTGGCGAGAAATAGAAAATTGAAATATACACGAGATGTTCAAGTTTAGTGATTAAGAAGTCAGCTACACAAAGCTAGGGGTAAATAAAACTAGAATTTCCCAAATCCAAAGATAAGACTTTAAGAAAAAAATAACTAAATGAGAACAAAGCAGGGGAAAGTTATCACATTTTGAGACACATTAAAAAGTTACAGTACTAAAAGGAGATAAATAAGGGTAGTCTTGGAAAAATATATACAATATATAGTTTAAGAAGAAGGAAAGAATCTCCATGGACAATATTCAAAAAAAAAATTTCAGAAGTCAAAAACTACAGAGTGGTCAGAGAAAATTGAAATCCAAGATTGGGCCTTTGGATTTGATATGTGGTTACTAAAGATTTTTATATCTGGATTTAGAGGGGATTTTTTTGAGAATATAGCTTTAAGATACTAACCTAGCTTATATTAATTAATGTTCTTTAATGTTTTGGGGACATTTACATTTAGTTTTTCTTAACCTTTAGGTACCTTCACCAAATATTATTCTATTTCTAATTGCTTGCTACGCAAGTTATGCTCTGTGTATAAAGTGCCCAAATCTAAGAAGCATTGTAGACAGGCTATTTTTGGGGAACTCATGTTTTTCTTTAAAAGCTCAGTTAGCATTTGGAATCGATATACAGTATAATATTTAGAAGGAAAACAACACATTTCCTCATCCCCCAAGAGGTTTCTTAAAATAGCATGTAATCTTACCTACAGTGGGAAAAGACTCAACTTTTATAAATTGGGTTGGATCTAACCCAGATTACCTGACCAGGAGAGTCCCCAAGAAAAACAAGGTGTGGTAAAGGTTATAGTAATGGTAGTTAAAGAAATTTGTGTTGTGCCTTCTGGGCCTCAGTGAAAGCAGTGACCCAGCCTGTGGCTACTGGCATCACTTACACTGCTGAGACATGCTGTCTGTTTGGAAAGAAGTCCAAACCAAATCTTTACCCACTTTGAAAGCCAAACTATTCTTCTCATTCCTTTTAGCCACAGAAGGGGCTGAGCTTTTGCTAATAAGATCCATGTCTGTGTGACCTGTTGATGCATCAACCTGTTTATATTCAGTGCTTAAGCAATAAAGGATTTTATTTTAGTTACTTTTCTTTGCAGAGTCAATTGAACTACAAGAGCTAGACTCTAGAAAGGATCTTTGAGGTTACTTACTGTCAGCCTGTCACTTTCCAAAGGAAAACACCTCAGAAAGATGAATTAATGTGTACATGGTGCTGCAGCTGGAAAAATGGTAGAGCTTGAGCTCAGGTTAACTGACCCTCTAACCAACTCTGCAGCTATACCATGTATTAATAGCATATCTGTTCAACCACAAAACCTCTTTGAGATTATACTTTATACTCTAGATGTTGAGTTCATCAGATCTATATGGTAACAAGCTGTATTGTGAGAGGTGTATAATGCTCAGCAGCAGTTTGGTAGCCAGAACCCACAAGCAAACTCTTTAGGGAATCCAAAAGCCAAATTTTACTGAATTGACTGGAATGTGTGGATCACTTTGATAGGCTTGTCTTGAGATGATATTTTTTCTTTTGTCAGGTGGTTTAAGATATTCTCTAGGTTATAGAACTTTGTAGAGGCTTTTTCTTCTTTGATGATGGATGACTCTGTTTGGGAACTCAGATGGACCTGGAGGATTTTGTCATCCTTCACATTGTAGGACTTAAAGACATTAGATTCAAAGTAATATATTTTTGTCTTCTCTTTCCATAGAAAACCAATTTACTTGAGTTCTTAGTACTCTAGTATCTACTACTTTGGGAAATGTGAGAGCCTGTTCTAATTTCATCTCGTTTCACTCAGTAATTACTTATGAAACTCTCAGTGAGCCAAGTACCATGCTAGGTACTGTGAGGCTAACAAAGATATTTGTCTTTCCAAAGTTCAGGTAAGTGACAGAGAACCTAGCAACCATGGCAAACGATCCCTGCTGTAACCTTTGTTGGGTGACACCTTTGAGTTCCAGGGCAGCATGTTGCCCAACTTCCTCCATACTCTCAGGGGAAGTGGTCTCTTCTTTGAGGAAGATGAGCTTTTCCAGGGGAACTTTTAATTTTTCTTTATTGCCTGCCTTGTTCCTTCATTTTTTTCTCCCAATGTGAAAGAACTGAATGATGACAAGGAGAAAGGAGCATATTTACACCTGAAAAATATAAAAGTCCCTTTAAATTTTCTTTTAGGAAGATGATTTTAAAATAGTCTATATCCTCAGGGATCTGCTGCTCTTTGGATACTAGGTTTAGGCACCAAAGAAAGAATTATACCTAGAACTTTTGTAATAATTCCTGTATAGTCACCTTGTTTTTCTTCTTTCTGCTAATCTCTTTAAATGAATATTGAAGGAAGCTCCTTGCCAGACTGTAATACATATCCAGGGAGTGAAGCATGTGATCTTTTTCCTTATTTGGCATTGAAATGTCATCAGGCTATATTAATCTGAGTGGAAAACACTCTAGTAGTATCTTTAGAAGAGTTCTAGAACTAAAAAAGTTGAGACCAGTAACAAGGCACCTATGCAGTGAAATCTGTTTTTGTATACCATGCCAGAAGCCAATAAAAGATGACTGGTATTTGTGTGGCACTTTTCAAATATACCAGGGCCAACTAGATAAGACTGCTTTAAACACATTGTTCTTATAAGTGTGAGTTTTATTTTAAAGATGCTAAGGATGATAGCTAGCAAGTGAGTAGCCTTTGGGCGAGTTAAGCAATGGAATGATAATTGTGTATGTGCTGTTGCCTTCAGTAAAGCCTAGGTGGGCTGTCTTAGCAGCCACCACTGCTGTGGTATCGTGGAAAGACCACTGACCATAAAGCAGTTTCCTTACCTGGATCAAAGTAGACAACAATCCCCACCTCATAGCATGTGTGTGAGAATTAAAAAGAGAAAATACTTAGAAAAGTGCTTGGAAACCTCCACTGTGCCCTGCATAAGCAAAGGACTGTCCTTGTGACCATTATCATAATGACTTGGAGGGAGTAATTCCCTGGCTGTTCATGATAAGGTTGTCCAAAAAGAGTAGGTAAGTCATTTTACCAAGTACAATTCTGTATATATTACGGGAACTACTTGTTTGAGTCACTGAGTAAAATGAAGGGCAGTGAGGAGTATGCTTTATTTAAAATGTTCATTTCATTTTCACATTCCATTCTTCAGCAACAAAAAATTTCCCTTTATTTCCAGTTTGTTTTGCTTTCAAGTTCTCAGGCATGGTTTAGATTCATTGGTGTTCCCACACTTAAACATTTGCATTGTCTTCCTTGATTTTCTCTTTGAGAAGTCTGTTTCTCTGACTAATGTACTGTGGTCAGAGTGAGAGCATTGCTCATGGTGTGTTTTCTGTGTAGGAATGTCTAAAATCAATAAATGGCCTAAGTGCAGAATGTTCTGTATAACCTCCTCCCCTATCCTTACCACTCAGTTTCTAGTGACTCTTGATCTAACTAAGGGTAGGAATACTTTTGCTTGTAGTTCTGGGCTCTGCGCCTCTGTGCAGGGATCTCTTTGATTACATTGTCTTGCTCCCATTCTGTTTCTCCACTGAAACCAATGTTTGAAGAAGATAGAACATTGAAAAAAATCTTATTTGAGGGGCAGGAGTTGTAACCTAGTTGCAGAGGACTTGCCTAGTACATGTGAGGCCCAGGTTCCATCCCCAGCACTGCAAAGAAAAAAAAAATGGAGTAACCATTCTGTACTACTTTTACCATTATTTATTTTGTACTAGCAACTCAACATGCCTTAAAGAGGTAAAAGAGAAAATAAAAAATAAAGAAGATAGTAGGAGAGTTTCTATCTGTTTTAAATGAGTCAAAGTCTTTTTAGGTCAATTACATTATACAGCATAGATTAGATGTGAAACTTACTCAAAAATTTGCTTGGAAAATAAAGTAAACTCTCTAATCTTTTATGGATTCTCTAATACAGAGATCAGAGCAAAGTTTTAGAAAATCACCTAAAGAAAACAGTTGTCCTAGCTGGGCTTGGTGGTACATTCCTATAATCGCAGCACTCTGAATGCTGAGGCAGGAGGATCTCAAGTTTGAACCTAGGCAATTTAGTGACTTAGCAAGCCCCTGTCCAAAATTTTAAATAAATAAATAAAAAGGGTGAGGATATAGCCTAGTGCAAAGGCCCTGGGTTCAATCCCCAGTACCACAAAAAAAGGAAAAAAAAGTGGTTGTTTTTAGACTAAAGACTGATATAAACATAAGTACCAACATATAGTGGAAAAAAAAAAGAAAGAAAATAATACAACAGTTAGATGGAAGTTTAGAATCTAGAATCTAATTGATCTGAATTTGAATCCTAGATCAGCCATTTACAGGCTATATGATCTAAGCCTGATTCTTTCTCTGTAAAGAGATTATCATGACATCAATTTCCAGGGATTACTCTGAGGAATAAGTTAATTAATCCGCATAGAATACTCAGCTCAGAGCATTACACATAACTGTGGTTATGAGCAGCAGGAGTGACAGCAGCAGCAGAAAGGTTAGTGCCCCTTGTGTGTCTTTTGGATGGTCAACAAATTAGACTGGACTAGGACTAACATAATTCACTACAAAGATCTTTCCATTGGAACCACAGCTCTTGATGGAGACAAAACTGCCATTGTGAACACATCATTTATGAAGACTATAGCAATGAGGTATGGTGCCAGAGTATTGAAAAAGGGAAGACATTATTCTAATTTTAGCAAATGGAGTAGAGAAAAGAAGGCATATTCTTTCAGAACATTGATTTTCAGCAGGATTTTATAGTGGATTGTTAAATAACTGCTTGTGAGAAAATTATTATTTGGACACAATATAAAATAAAAGCAAAGCATTCTTATTTGTATTCTTATTTCTAACATCATTCTTTCATAGTTGATCTAGTTGGTTATGGAAATGCCAAAACATAGTTTTTAATTTCTGGGAGGAATCTGGCCGAGATTTTTATGATATTGTTGTTGTCTTGTTGAAGTTAATTAAGTAGATTCATAGCTGGTAGAACAAATGTATCCTGGTAATTTTGAACTCAGTGATGGATTGATATCCATCTGGAAGGAGGTCATCCTAGTAAGCCTTATGAGTCTATCTGCTAATGCTATTCTGACCAGTTTTCTCATTTAAAATTTTTGATGGATGCACAAAGATGTGCTTTTGAAACATATGGTTGACTCAGACTTTAAAAAGATGTATAATACATACAGTAAGTGAGACAAGATTTTTAAAGAATGTGTGTAGGTTGATGGATGGATTTGCTAATAACCATAAATTTATCAAGTACTACTTTGTCCCAGGCAGAATGCTAAATGCAGTGTATGTATTCCCCTATTTAATATTTACAGTGATCCTCTGATGTGTATATTATTAACATTTCACTCCCACAGGTAAAGTCTTTACTCATTTCTTACAGCCAATAATAGCATCAATGAGTCAGAATTTTACAGAAATTGATGTAAAGTTCTAGATATAGGTTAATAAGATATTATGTGAAGTCCTAAAAGGAAACAGGAAGCTTGGCTTGATAATAAATAGTAAAGAAAAATTTTAAGAACGTTGATAGGAAACTCAATATGAATCAGTACTGTCAGTGTTCCTGGTGAAAAACAAAGAACAACTGACATAAATCTGAGGATGCATTTTTGGAATGTAGTGTAATGGACCAGGGGTGGCAAAAGTTCTACTCTAATAATACATGTCCAGAGTATTAAGTCAAGTCAGTCATTAAGAGAATCCTCAAAGGTTATAATCCGGGGTATAGGAGGTTTTTCTTTATATAAGAGGAGAAATGGTGAACTCCAAATTTTTCTCTAGAAAAGAAAAAACCGAAGTGGAATATGGAGACCATGTTCAGATATTAACAGAGTCATATGGTAAGAGTAGCATTTATTGGTGTTTGAGAGAGCCAAAAGTCACATTCTCCTTATTCTCTATTGAAAAATAAACTCAGACATCATATTGAAGAGGAACAAAATGGAAGAATAATTTCAAGCAAACCATATTGGAGGATGTCATTTGATCTGTGGCTGCAACCTGGCTTTTTATCCCCTTCTTCTCTTCCCTAATTTAGCACTCTTAGAATCAGGCAAGGTGGCTGGGCATCTATAGGCCTTGTCTTACCGGGGCTGGCCAGTCCCTGCCCATGTGGAGAAGGAGGAAAATGTGTACACTCTGAAACCAAGAATCTTATTTTTCTTTTTCATTTTTTTCCTCTTTCTTTAAATTAGTTTGTGTTTGCAGTACATCATAATTACACTCATTTTTTGGGGCAGGGAGATTGGTATATCTTGACTGGTATATAGCAGGTCTTGATGATTGTCAATCTCTTTACCTTCCATCCCTACCTCCTCTCTCACCTCTCCCTCTGATCCCCTTTCCCATCTCCAAGTCTGTCTTTTTGTTTCCTATCATTCTTCTTTGTTCTCTGAGTGAGAAATAAAGAAGCTAAGTACTCATCCCCATAGAAACCCTTCTTGGGATCTTTGAAGGCCTCAAAATAGATCAGATTGTTACTCCAGCAGGAGGCCCCTCATGAACACCATAGGGCTGGGGAATTGTGTGATGTCTGGCATTTGTCAACCATAACTCCAGGTGGATAACTAAGCCAATGGGGCACTCTTGTCAGTGAAATATGGCTCTTTCACACAAATGGTGTGAAAAAGACTCTTCAGCATTGGGAGATAAGAGGAGATGATGCATAAATGAATTCTGAATCTTCTTCCTTTGAGTTCATTGGTAAACAAGGAAAATTCCAATTTAAGCAAGTCAGTAGTTTAAAGACTTAGTTTAAACAATGAGAGATGGTCAGTGTCCTGAATGTTGTGTGGCTCATCATGTTCTAGAGGTGGCTTTGCTCCAACTGTTTGTTCACCAGTGTTTTGAGTTAAAGGGAATGACAGTCTACAAGTTTATGCATATGACACTCACAAAATAGAAGACACCAACTTCTGGGATACCTACATGCAACAAATATAGCTGTGTCCTTCCCCCAGGACTCAATTTGTAAGCCTCTTTATTGCATTGTGATTTAGTAACAATTTCCCAGTTTTGTGGGCAGTCTGTGAAACCAGCCCTCCCTTTATTTCAACTTTGTTGTTTTGCCTTTATATTATGAATTAAATGAGTCCTTAGGGGTTCCAATTATATTATGGAAAAAAGAACTTGGAGTTCTGAGAACCTCAAAAACAATGTTTTCCTCAGTTAAATACATAGGACCTTTAGGATATGGTTATCATTTTCAAAAACTTTCAAGAGGGCTGGGGATTGAGCTCAGTGGCACCACACCTGCGTTGCAAGTGCAAGATCCTGAGTTTGATCTCCGGTACCAAAAAAAACCAAAAAACAAAAAACCTTTCAAGATTCTCTTTGTTACTTCTAATGACTGAGATAACATATTCAATTCTCCTCTGAGTTATCATCATAATAACCGTGTATTCTTATATGGCATTTCACATTTTACATAGTGCTATTTTATACACAATAATCATCACAAATAATCCTGTTTGGAAAGTAGACCAGAGGTGGCCAGGCAGATGTAATTGTCCCCATTTCAGAAACAGGGAACATGCGGGCAGGAGATATAGCTCAGTGGCACTGCACCTCCCTTGAAGGCACAAGGTCCTGAGTTTGAGCCCCAGTACCAGGGGTGGGGGTGGAGGGGTGGAAAAAAATGGAAACAGAAACAGGGAACATGAATCTCAGAGACAACTGGTGTGAAGAATTATAATAGACATTTTTTGAATACTGTCTCTGTGCTAACTGCCAGTGATAGTACATTTAATCCAAGTGTTAGGTACTATATTATCCCCATTTTTTAATTGATTTTATAGATTTAACCCAGGGCCTCCATGCTGAGCTACGTTTTCAGCCTCTCTCCTTTTTAAATGTTTTTTATTTTAAGACAGGATCTCACTAAAATGCCCAGACTAGGCTCAAATTTACAATCCTCCTGCTTCAGCCTCCCAGAGTACTAGGATTACAGGCATACATCATCATACTACCATAGTACATATTTGCAATATATAATGAAAATATATTCATTGTAGGGAGTTGTTACATATACACATCACATCTTAATTCTTTTTACTTCCCCTCTTCTTTCCACTCCATCCCTAGATCACCTTCCCAAGTGGAATTTTTAAGTACCTGATGTTCTCTTCATGTTTATTATTCACCATCACCACCATCATCAGTTAATGTAGATGGTTCTTATGTGATAAAGATTCACATGCAAGCCTATTCCAGATATAGTATGTTTCTTAATCAGTTTTTGGGAAATAAGTTATCATATTAACTGTAGCTGAAAGACAAATAAGAGTCAGCATGAGGCCCAACTGGAAAAGCTCAGATGGCAACAGCCAAGCAGAGTTAAAAATCCCAATTCAGCATCTTCCTGATAGAGGGACCTTACATGCATTACTGATTCTCTAGAGTGAATGAAACCAGGTGTATAGATATTATTATCACCACTTGACAAATAAGGGAAAAAAATCTCAAGAGGATTGCTAATTTTCCCAAAACTAATTCCATCTTGGGGTCTCAAATACATTTCCCAAATGCTATGAAATATCCCCAAGTCTCCCCAAAAGGTTTTCCAAATGAGGTTGTCAAAGTGTTCCTAAAGAATCATATCTAAGTCCCACCATCCCAGTGGTTCCTTCATCTTTCTATATGTGGCTATAAAATCAAATCTAGAATTACAATGGAATATTTCAAAAGCAATATAACACTTCTCTGTTGTGTTGATTTTCTATCATCAGTGATCAAGAAGGGTATAAATAAATAGGTAAAATGCCTGCTTTCTTGGACTTCCTTACCTCCATTGATAGGAGTCAAGGTGAGCCTGGATGATAATCATTTTCTAACCCCACACTCACGACCTAATCCCCACTATTTGCCTCAAAAAAATCTAATCTCATGTTGCCTATGATCATTGTTTAGTCAGAGCAAGAATCCCAATTTGTGGGGAAACCTTTACCTCCCAAACTCTAGATTCTCTATTCTATTCCTCCTCAAGACGTGTGGTCCCTTGAAGTCAGAATTCATCATCAGTGAAATCCCCCATGCTTCCATTCCTCCTTGGAACATTCCTTTCACCTTGAGAAGTTTGGCTCTATCCAGAGCATTCTACTCTTACTGCCCTCTTAAGTGATGGTAATGTTATTTTCTGCAGTCTCTGACCATGAGGTCTGGAGATGTGTGAGGTGACCTCCTTGTTCCTTTCTACTGCTTTTAGACTTTCTTAATCTTTTCTCCCTGAAAACTCACAGCCTTCAGTCTAACATTAGTAGTTATATAGAGATCTCAGAGAGCTTAATCCTGCTGAGTGTAAAGGCATTTTGTTTATGATTGATTAATAAGGCACTGTGGGTCTTTTACCAAAAAAAAATGGATTATGAACCCTGGATCAAGAACACTAGTGCTGTTTTTTTATTAGTCAGTACTATCTGATGGAGCATGCTATTAAGGTGAAGTGAGTGCCACTTCATCGGGGTGATTGGAACCTTAGCCACTATGAGTGGGGACTGCTGTTACTTGTGGGTGGAAATCTAGAGTGGTATTCACAAGATTTGTTTCTTAGGTTTACAATGTGACTATGAGCCCAATGAAATTTGATTTGTCTCACTTTCATGTCTTTGTAGAGGAATAAGACTAGAATATGGGGCAGAGAGTTGATCATTCATATAGAAAAATAGTTTTCTAAAAAAGAAGAAGTCATGGAAGACTCAAGGTCTGGGGTATAAAATACTTGTCTATTTAATTTCCAAAGAACAGCTTTGTATAATTTAGCAAGTGTTTCTTATCTAAGATTATTCTCAAATAAATAAGAGAGCCTTGTTGGGGTTCTCTGTAATTCTGAGCAGTTACCAGGGTCAGAACTGTTCCTTATCTATAACAGGTCTTTAGATTATAGACCTAATGGGGATATAATTTTAATGCTGTACAGTTAAATCAACTTCACACTATTTACAAGACATGTCATACAACACTGGAAACAAGAAATTAGAGTATGTGGAAACTATGCTACTAAAATTAAGCAGCATAAGGAAAATTAATGTAAGCCTATAAGTCACAGCCTGACTTCTGTTTCAGCAGCTGACCCAGGGGCAATGGAGCCAAAAATAATTTTAAGATCTGTTCTGTTCTGACTCATAAAGATTATTTGATGTTGCTCCCCCCCACCATCCATTTCCAAGTAAGTGCCAAGGTTTAGGAAAAAGACCGTAATATTATTGCTTGATTAGTTTTTGGTCTAAATTTGGCTTCAGCAAGGTGAGGATGTCTGCTTTTGTTAAGTACCACTGGAAGTTGGCAGCACATTTCATAACAGTTTATGTGACTAGCAGTAATATTTGTGGCACTCTGAGCATAGACACTAGAGAAATATGTGCTTGTTGGAAAGCATGCTAATCTCTAAGGGATGGCTTAATTTTGCTATTGCCTGGATATGCGTGCTAGGGCTGTTGATGTGGCATTAACTTTGTTTCATATCAAGTGATAAAAATCATAATTTCAAATATATAATTATGACATCACTATATTGGTCTTCTTTAGAAATGAAAAACACATAATTAAGAACTCTGGGGCCGGGGATTTAGCTCAGTGGTTCCGCTGCCTGCCTTGTAAGCATAAGGACCCAAGTTCGATCCCCAGTACCAAGAAAAAAGAACTCTGAAAAATTGCCCTGATCATGTAAGATAATTCGCATGTCTATGTTGAAAATTAGGCAGTTAATATAGTTTACAACATAACCCCAATGTTTGAATCTGTGGAATTTTCAGTATGAAACTAGAATGTGTAGATGGTGGGGTATATAAATGATGTTAAGGCACAATTTTGCAACCTGACACTATTAGACATGGTGGATTATGCAGGCAAAACCAAAAGTTGTCATAGGTCATGGCCTGGGACCAGAAGAGGTTCCGTAAAGCACCAAGTCTGATGACAGGGCAGTGGGAACATTTCTACAACCTAGAGGACTGGATAGGTAGACAGAAGGCTGACATCAGGAATACTTTCAGAAATAGGGAGAAATTACAAATACTAAAACGTTTAATAAAGGGAAAGGGAACTTCTAAGTAACTAAAACATTTAGCATGGGAGTGGTGTCAACATAGAACCTAAATCACACCTTTCTATTCATTTGGAGTGGAGAATTTGACATTTTTTTCTCTCATGAGAGACTTTATGAAGGAAACAAAAGGGAGTTGGAATTGCTTTAAAGAAATTTACTTTAATATTAACCTGGTTGAACTTCATGGAGTCCATAGCCTGTCTTTCCTTTTACCCCACTTGGTTACCCAAATCTTAAAATAGGAAGGGTATCCTTCAGAGTGGCTCAATGACAAACTCACAAATATGGTTTTAGAAATATTCTTGAAAACTCCTCAAGTCTCTGCCCTTGTTTTGAAGAACTTTAGTCACATTACCCTTAATTAAACTCCCACTACAAGGGATATTCTTTCTTGTGTCTGTTGTAAATCCTTTATGTTGTCTTTTGAGCCTGCTTCTTTCTGCTCTATCTTTAGAGAAGATGGAAAGCAGCTGGTTACTATTCTCTGCTTAAGAATTCTTACATATTTGAAAAAACTGTTACTAAATTATCCCTTTCAGCTTTCCATTTTCTTATAGAATCATTCACATCACTTTAGTATTCCATATAAATCTTCTTTTCTAAGTCCAATCAGGATTGTGGCTCTTTTAAACCATCTGGATTCCAGATCCATAGCGCCTGACCAATTTATTAATAAAAAAGATTGTTTTGTGATTCCCATCCAATCCTTTTTATGAATCTCTTTGTCTTGCTTGAATTTTTAAATTGTGACTTGTAATTCAGTTATAAAGTACATAGTTCTGCTTTGTTGTTGTTTTGTTAATATATACACTGGGATATACAACTATCACCATAATACAATTCCAGAATATTTCATCATTTCCAAAGAGACATCCATTGCCCATTAGCAGTCACTCTTGATTTCCTTTCCTCCACTGCTGGCAACCACTAATCTATTTTTTATTTTATGGACTTGCAAATTCTGGATATTTCCTATAAATGGAGTCCTATGCAATATATGTATCTGGCTTCTTGCCTTTAGCATAATGTTTCTAAGGTTAATCCATTATATACCATGAATTAGGATTTCATTTCTTGCTAGAGCTGAGTAATATTTTATTGTATGGACACTACACATTGTGCATGGTAGGCAGGTTCTCTAGCACTGAGCTACATTCTCAGCTCAGTCTTTTTTTTTTTTTGTATATCCTATTATTGGTACATTTTAGGTGTACAATATAATGACATTCATCACTGGAGATATGCACCTTTACATACTCTCTTGGTTCTTATTTTTTCCCCATTCCCCTGCCCTCCCTTCAAACCCTCCA